>CABFVX010000216.1:240410-317937 GCA_902151425.1 Timema shepardi | reverse complement strand
CTTAAAAATATATTTATTTTAATGGTTTTTTTTTAATATTTATATTTATTTTAATGCTATTTTTAGAAGTTCTTAAAAACACTTCACGTGATATTTTAGTGACCCTAGCCATAAGACAGGGTGAGGGTGAGATTTTAACTACACTCGAGAACTCGTTTGCTTACTTAACGCGGAGCAAAATAAAATGAAACAAATGGTGAATAAACATCTTGACAGGTATTCTAGAGGTATCATTTCGAATTCTGGGAAGTCCTTGTTTGAATTCGATACGAGTGTACCAAGAGTGGTATTAACCAAAATTGTACCAGCCTACCTCATTTGTGTAATTTTAGATGCAGATATCCCGGACGTGTAGAAATACGCTTATAAAAAAACATAAAACACTTAAGGTGAGATGGGAGGGAACGTAAGTTAAGTACTTCCTTCCCTCTCCCCCCATTTTATATCAAAAAACTTTTTTTCTGTCAAAATAAAACACCAGTTCAGTTTCTAGACTTCTACACATTTTAACCGCATCAGTTCTTGGGCATCTGACCTGGGCATCGTGAAATTTGAATATAACTTATTTAATATTGGTTGAAAAAGATTCTTATTAAATGCTGCGTTGACCATGACGGATATTCATTAACTGTTGAGATTAATATGTGTAAGAAATTAAACAAAATATTTTATTTGGTTTGAACCAAATAAGCTTTTTTTTTGTAATAACAAAACTACAAAAAAAAAACATTAACCTTAGCTCGCGTTCAACTTAGTGTCATGACTAGTTGTAAACGTTATGAATTGTATTTAAAACACACTAAATTATTTATATTTAGCACCGCGTCTTACTACCCGTTCGGTTTATATACGCTTATAGTACTAATTACTCTAATGGATTAGGAATTGGGAAGGTTGAATTAGAGGAAGTGAACCCGCATTTGCGTGGAGGGAGAGTGGAAATAGGGAGAGTGGAAAACCATTTAGGAAAAAACCCAGTTCACCTGACCGAGATTCGAATCTCGATCTGCCCGTCCTCAGCAGTCGAGCTCAACACGACAAGCGCATTAGCCAACTACGCCACCGAGGTGGGTAACACACTAAAATACTAGATTATTTTAGGCCTCTTCTAGAATCGACTCTGGAGACATCCCGGATCATTTAGCTAGATTTAAAAAAAAATGGCTTTAGGACGCTTTCTCAAGTTAACGTACCACATTAAATGCACAGCAAGAACTAATTATGATTCCGTTAACAAAGTGGCCACTTGACATATAACCAGAGTGTACCTAACCTCAATTCTCGCCGCGGCAGTGTTGGTGTTCACGTATGACGTCACAAATAGTCCGTTCTTTTTCTTGGACCCACCTTTTTAGTCCGTTTTGTTTGTTCAAACCAAACAAAGGTGTATGTTGCCAATGGTTTTTTTTGAAAGGAATCGTTTGTCTTAAACCTTGTATTTAGTCGATAGGGTGTTTGTTGATTGAAATATAGGTCCTGGCTGGTATCGATCTTTGGGAAAAGCGATGAATAAAGGGGGGAGTTTGGCCTGACCCTCTTTCTCTCCGTAGTAAACTAGCTTTCTGTGTTCTGATTTATGAGCATTTTTGATGATAGAGATAGATAAAAGTATAAGTATCTAAACTTGCATCATACGTTTTGTAAACAAACATATTTTATTAGGTTAATTTAGTGACAAAATTAACCGTTAGTACCTTAAACAATTTAACATATATAAATGTAGAAACCAGTAATCGTTTTAAGAGAAGATGGGTGGCCATTATTATTTTGGGGTTAACAATAGCCAGGGGAAGTGGAACCGTGGGGTTCCCCCCCATAGAAATAATTTGTCCTCCCTGGAACAAGATTATACTTCCCCCTCTCCATACCTACCTCTTAGATATATTTCAAATCTTCTGATATTATCGAATATGAAAATGAATTGCCTCTACAACTTTAAATTACTTCTAAATGTACTCAATTTTTAAAAATTTGGAAGTGAATAGCACTTCATAGAGCTTTAAGTGGTATTTGTCAAGGCAAAAAAATCGGGCAGTTATCGCCACACATAGCTTTGAGGGGCATCCCAATTCCAAAAAATGTTTAGTGGGAAGACCACTTTAACTACCTTTTAAAATGATATATATATATATATATATATATTTTAAACTCCAGGTGATAACTACAAAAAAAAAGCTTCTAGAGGAATCCAATTTTCAAAAAATTTCCAGTACAAATAGCTTATAGAAGCATCCAAATTCAAACAAATAAATTTGGGGATGACTACTCTAAATATATCTATATAAATAATTTAATTTTCAAAAATTGTAGAGCAGGA
This sequence comes from Timema shepardi, assembly GCA_902151425.1. Lineage (NCBI taxonomy): Eukaryota > Metazoa > Arthropoda > Insecta > Phasmatodea > Timematidae > Timema > Timema shepardi. The sequence continues at coordinate 315,620 of CABFVX010000216.1, read as the reverse complement.
CCATTCTAAATAGCTTTTAGGGATATTCAATTTTCAAACGTTTATTGGGTTGGGCTGCGAGGTAGAAGGGAAGTTACTAAACAACTTTTTGCTAGCTTCCTCCCCCCTTTCCACTACACAAATAATGTTCCTCTGCCGCAGACAACAGCCCCAGTGAGGCCGACTGGTAACTACAGTAGCCCCATGGCTTCTTTGGTGCTGCCCGACAGCTCACAGCTGACTCCTGATAGTCAACATTTAGGTATATACCAAAATGTTGACTGTCAGAAGTGACAGCTGCTAGACACACGTTTTTGCAGATCATATGGTTCGGCGTAGTGGATACATAAATTGGTCTGGTAACTTTTCAAAGCTGTCAGCTGTGAGCTGTCAGTCAGCACCAAAGAAGCCATGGGGCTACTGTAACTGTGCCTACCCAGTCAAGTGAAACACACTCCCACAGTAGGATTTATATTGGAAGTAACATTTTAGACAGTGTTAAGAGTTACTTAAACCATTTTCATATATTAGTACGCAAGAAAAGTCATGTAATCCGAAACTGTCACTTTTCCTAACTACTATATAAAAAATCATACCGATGCTCAAGTAAAAATAGTATTAACGTTAACCGTAAACACATCTGTTTGTCTTGTCTCAAAAGTCAATTCCTATCCAAAATCTTATCATAGTTTTGTCAGTTTTTTTATGGAGGACTGGTGCCGTGCACGATTTAGGAAACAGAACTCATAGAAACGTCGTTCTGGTATATATAACCAACAATCCTTATATAAGTATGCCCTGATTTTGGTTAGAACGATAGTAAAAACACTTCCTTTGCGGCCAACATCGATACTGTAACATTTTACTATATTGTGTTATTTTTTAGTTGTTGATAATTTCTCAAAACTGATAACTGCAGATAACATGACTTGGTGTATGAATACATTAGAATTGTTTCAAATAAATTTAATAACCAACTTCTACTGTTCCTCACACCAAAATTATACTGAAGCTAACTTATTCTATTTTTAAATACGTAGGCCTTAACGTATTTTTTACATTACTTTTGTATATACCGCGTTTGTGGTCTTGTGATTAGAACTCCTGGCTGCAAATTTGGAAGTTCCAGGTTTGATCCCCGGCTCTTACAGAATTTGCTGTGAATCATTGTGTCTATTACGAGGTCAAACTCAGCCTAGTGAGGTCAAATGAGGAGCTACTTGAATGATAAAGTATCGTCTCCATGATAAAGTACCGTCTCTACTCTAGAAAACTGAGATTAACGGCGGGAGGGTTTGTTACACTGACGAAATGACACCCTCTCTTCACACAAGTTGGCATTCTATTCGCCAACAGAAGGTGGCAGCTCGGTTGGTATCGCTCGATTTCGGGCAGATGCCATGGAGTTTTTTAGAAAAATAAAAAACTTACATATGGGCATGCGAACTAACTGTCAATCTCATTTAGTCTTGTCTTTCAAGTGCTGGGGAGGTCGGGGTTTGAGTCTCGGCTGGATGTAATAAGGATGCTTTGTACTAAATGGGTTTCCACTTATGCTCAATACAAATACGGGCACATTTATTCTATATTTTAACTTATCTCTACACAGGACTAATGTGGTTAAATTCGTAAAGCCTGGATGGAGATTAAGAAAAGTAGAAAGAAAGAAAATGTGTTGTTGCTTGATCAACCTTTTCACATTCACATTTAAAAGAACAAAAAATATTTCCAAGAATTTTAACTATAATATATGTTCGTGTTTTTTGTTATTGTATTTTTTTTGCATGCACCATCCGTCCGATCTATTTTTGTGTATTTACAATAATTAAAGTAAGGTTTGAAGAGATAGAATTAAAGAAATATTTCCTCTTTTGTATATCGGGAAAGGGAGGAACCATTTAGAAATATCCAACTCAGTTCATATGGTAAGGATAGAGCTCCTTCCGTCACCTACAAACCAGTCGAGATTGTGAGAAAAACGCTTTCGTCCGAATGACTACAGGTGTGGGTAGTATTATCTTGATTTAATCGAGGAAAACCCCCTTCAATGGCTGAATGCCCGATGACGTCATTCTCGTATTAGACTGGCCTGCTGAGGACGGGGAGACCGGTGTTCCATTACCGGTCGGGTCTACTGAAGGTGATTTTTTTCTAAAGGGTTTCCCATTCTCCTTCGACGCAAATGCGGGTAGATTACCTCTAAAACACTTCCTCCATCGTCCTTACCCCATTGGAGTAGTTATCATATACATGCGTTTAACCGGAAGAGGTAGTAAGAGGTGGTGATAAAAAAAATGGCGTAAAAAAGGCAGGATTATTATTATTACCGCGTCTTACTACCCGTTCGGTTTGTACGCACTTACGCTAATGTGTAATGGTAAGGTGATTGTGAGATGAAATGGAGGACCTACAGTTTAACGTGGAATCCGAACCACGGTGGAGGTCTGGCATTCCCCACATTCACAAGATCTTGTCAGAGGTGAAGGAAGGGTTAGGTAATCAGATAAATCTGTGCCGGGACCGAGGATCGAACCCCGGCCGCCAGCACAGAAGTNGGGGGGGGGGGGGGGGGGGGGGTGTTCCCCTAAATGGGTTTCCACTCTTCATCCACACAAATGCGGGTCTATTCCCTCTAAATTAAACCTTCCCTATGCCTAACCCATTAGCGTAATTAGTACTTAAAGCGTATACACTGAACGGGTAGTAAGACTCGCTGCTAAGTAATACTACTACTACTACTACTACTACTACTACTAATAATAATAATAATATATCTTAGAGGCGTATAGCCACTACTTCACGATCATCTTTTGTAAGCATTTCGGTAGTTCATAATAAAAGGATAAAGATCGTTTAAACGTTGCACTTCTGTGAATGACAGCCACTTTGTTTCGAATCCCGTTGTAAGCTTTATATACATAGTACCTACTAAATTGTGAAAGATTTCGGTGCTATGTAAGGTGTTAATAACTAATCTTTTCTTAAATTCCAAAGCTATAAGTGTATCTTCCTATATTTTTAACAATAACTACTCAAATTTTGAAATTATTATACTGTCTCTTTGATAGTAAAAATGGGAGAAGACTAAAACCTTTTTTACGTTTACAGGTTTTGTTCCTTACTTTCTTTGATGTGTTGACGGTCAAACGATTTAAACACTCTTACAGTTAGGAAGAATTAAACGGTGATTAATAATAAAAATCAAGTTGGCTTTTAATTGTGTACCATTATTATATTATCTTCATTTTAAATTAGATGTGACTATACTCGATGGTGCTATAGCTCATCAGAAAATTGATTAAAGGGAATCGTGCTTCGGAACAATTTTGTAAAAAAAAACTGATTCGAAATGTGTTTCAATTATCTTTTTTAATATCTTTTAATTCTTCTTATGATGTATCAAATTTTCCAACACTAATAAATGTGACTGTTTGATTTTTTTTTATATTCCCCATTATAACTTGCTATAGATCAACGTGTAAATATTTCAATAACGATTGACTCAATACTTTCTAAACTATTAAATATTCACTACTACACGTAAAAATTACATTTTTAAGAATCAGTTTGGTTTTTTTTCATTTATTTATTCTTTATCTTATTGTGCTAAGGGTTTAAATGTATTTGAGATTAATGGTGGATTAGTTATGAACTATTAGATATTTAATTTTTACCTTTAGGAGGTTGGGTTTATAAAATATCTTGACGCACATCTTATGGTGTTTATGGTTTTTAAACATCACTTCGCATAAGACCTTTTTCCGCGTATCTACCACATCCGACATGATCCACTAAGGGTTATTGTAGCGGTCATTTTAACTAACATTTTATCTCATTTTAAAACTTTTAAAATTTGAAATTTATAAGTGGGAGTTGAACTGGTGGGGTGACCGGACTCAACGTTTCCAAAATTAATACATTAACCTACTTCTCTGTGGGGTAGGGAAAACAAAAATTCTTTAATCATCTACTATAGAGACCACTCTAAATGAACATAAAGTGTCTAACATTTTTAAATTTTGTGATGAAACTCTGGGAAATGGAGGGCGAGAAGCTATAGCTAGAAAATACTTTTAAATGAAGAAGAACATTATAATTCATCATATAAGTAGAGTAAAACTCCAAATAGCCAAATGAATCCTAGAAACTAAACTTCCTCAAGGTGATTTTGAAAAAGAGCTTGAGCAGTCTAATACAACACGAGAGTAGCGCGTTAGACCATGCGGCCTTTAAAGATATTTTTTTATTATTATTTATATTTTTCAATCAACTCAATAAAGGAGTAAGTAAAAATGGTTATTTTAATTTAAATAGTTACAGTATTAAAGCACTGTTAATAGTTTAATACGTTACTCTGATATATTCTACTTTGGATACAAAATGTGGGAAACAAAAAATCTTACGAAAATTCTCACGAGGGTGCCACGAGATTCTAATCCCCTTCACAAGGGTGGTGCTAGCTTAGAAAAGTTGAATGAAGGTCCCTAATTCAGAAACCACAAGCACATTTAATTTGTTAAACCTCATCATACTAAAATCTGTTCAGTGTAGGAATTGTTTTTTTGAAAGGCCCTTTTCCCTACCAGATATCTCTTATATAGTAGGATATTGGTAGGAAAAAATACCTTTCAGAGAGTAATTCCTACCGTGAATGAAGTATACTCGCTCGGGCTATCCACATATAATTCCGTTCACTATTGGGGTAGAAATTAGGAAGCTAGAATTAAGCGGAAATTTACCCGAATTTTCGTAGAGGGAGAGTGGAAAACCATTTAGTAAAATATTATTATTATTAGTATTATTATTAGCACCGCGTCTTACTACCCGTTCGGGTTATACGCACTTACGCTAATGTGTAATGGTAGGGTGATTGTGAGATGAAATGGAGGACCTACAGTTTAACGTGGAATCCGAACCACGGTGGAGGCCTGGCATTCCTCACATTCACAAGATGTCTTGTCAGAGGCGAAGGAAGGGTTTGGTAATCAGATAAATCTTTGCCGGGACCGAGGATTGAACCCCGGCTGCCAGCATAGAAGTCTTGACACCTTACCCCTAGACCACCAGGTCACCTTTTAGTAAAATAACCCCTCAGAACATCCAGAGGGGATTCAAGCCCCCAAGACTTCCCCTCACCATGAAACCAGACCAAGTGACTTTGACGTTTATTCCACGTGCTCACTGATACGGGTAACAAGTATGTTATTCTCAATATAGTTTCCATACTCAATTTTCACTATTGTATATTTATTTATGTGCCACAGAAATTTACAATAAATTAACTTTACAATACAAATAAATTATTTGATATATTTACATATATGAATTTATTTGTTGGATTGAATAAAGTACGGCTTATTAACTAATATAATATAAATTATATTACTAATCTTTATGTCATTAGCTTTCAAAACAATAAGTGAAAAAACACGTTGAGTATCTCCAGCTGGGTTTTAAATTTATTACCGACGTTTTCTGCCTCACAGAATATAATAATTTTTTTTCTTTCTAGTGTGTTAAAAGGATTCAAGTACTTTAAAAAAAAATCACGTGGCAGTTTTTGAACGAACTAGTAAGGTCTTCTTAATCCATAAAGACTTACAAGTGACTTCTTGAGAGACAAAGCAGATATACCGTGTCCTAGGAGGGGAAGGGTTTATTCGAGGGGGTCATTTTGTCATATTTAATTATTTGAAACTCGGTTCTGTCCCTGAACAATTTATAACGTGCACGATTCCCCTTAAGATTCCTACAGTAGGTGTACTTTTATGGTCTTATTGTTTGTAATTATATCTCTAAATTGATTCAGTAGTGGTTGCATATCAACATGACTATTAAAACAAACGGTAATTGAAGGACAACCAATCTTTGTCGTTAAGTTTTTTTTAAATACTCTTTATCCCCGCCTTCTTCTTAAAAAAAAAAGTACACCGTTAAAGTTCTACAATATTTTCATTATGGTGACCCTGAAATTTAATTTGTATTGTATTAAGCTCTAAGAACTGAGATTGCCTTTTGACACACAAACCTATATTATTATGTCTGTGAAAGGTTTTTTATTATTATTATGCGTGTTTTGGTCATAAACTTCCATAGCTTGAGTGAGTGTTGATTAACTTCTCAAAGATTGAAAATACGCCCCAAAAAGAAACAAACGAAAGGGAAGAAGCAAAGGGTATTAAACTGGTGTCTCTGAAAACATAATATATTCTTGGTGAATACAAAGTACTGTCATAATATTGTTATACCATGCGAGGTATGAGCGTAAACATATCTGCATTGTATTTTATTTTTATTCAAAAGGGTCATATTTTTTTTACAGAAAAATCTATTTAAAATCAGGTTTTAATTGTATTATTCCAAGAATATGTACATGAATAAATATAGCCTTACTGTATTATTATTATTATTATTATTATTATTATTATTATTATTATTAGCACCGCATTTTACTAACCGTTCGGGTTATACGCACTTTACGCTAATGTGTAATGGTAGGGTGATTGTGAGATGAAATGGAGGACCTACAGTTTAACGTGGAATCCGAACCACGGTGAAGGCCTTTCATTTAGGCCTACTGTATATTTTCTTTGTTAATGTGGAATAAAATTTTCATTCATAGAAAGAAACTTTTAGAAAATTCAAACATTATTTTTATGACCAACATTGATACTATTTTACTAAATTATTAGTGTATTTTTTTTTAGATATCGATAATACCTTTCAAAAGTGACAGCTGCAGCTCACATAACTTGACGTATTGATATATGAAAGTAGATTTAGAAGCTTTTCTAGCTGTCATCTCTTTCTTGTAAAAATTAACTCGCGTACATATTTTACTCGCGAAATTTACATGACAGCGATTTTTTTTTTAAATTATATTTACCCGCTCATGTTCGAATACTGGCCAGGTATGCTGGGCATGTGTGTTTTCCTAAATGAATTCCCAATCTTCTTCCACGCAAATTAGGTTATGTTACCTCTAACATTCTTAATTTATTCATCCTACCCAGTTAGAGTAATCATCATATATGCGTATAATTTGAACAGGCAGTAAGACGCGATGATAAAAAAAACTTGTTGGCAATATTTCAGCTATTGGGCAGCCCCTCATTTTATTACGTATAGTTCTAGTTCTTGATATTTCCTGATTCTCATTCGAACTATAGAGATTATTCTTTTTTTTTTTTATTCAAGGTATTAACGCGTACTTTCTTAGCTATGTAACTGGGGACGTTTAGCTCAGTATACAGAGACGCCACCGACTGAACTAAGGTGTCGGACTACGGTGTATTAGCTAGTTTTTCACCCCCATGGAGTGACGAGTTATCTAAATGGTTAAACTCTAATTACATCTAGTCGCTGTTGACACACAGGTTGGGCATCAAATACCGCCCGGGACCATTGCTGATGGTTTTACTACATTCATCTTACCACTGTTTCTTCAGTTTTATTTCCATTCTAACGCATGTGGGTGCGTTTTTTCTGGGTAGCCTTCTCCTCCCTACCCCGTTTACACTCCTTTTTCATCAATCCCTCCATTTTTAGAGTGGCTATAAGAAAACATATTACCAATGGGTACGTGGTCAAAGACGTCAGACTCGACTGTTTGGCCGTTACTCTGATCCCGGCCTGATGCACAGAGTTGGGTTTTTCTATACAGTTCCCCATTCTCTCACAAATTTGGGTGCACTTTCTATAAATTTTACCATCCGCTTCGGTTTATTAAAGCATGAGGATAGTCTCGACGGATACTGTCCAATATTATTTATTAGCACCGGTTCCTACTACCCGGTCGGTTTATACGCTTATGTAGGATTACGCTAATGGCTTAAGGGATGAGGAAGGTTATATTTAGAGGAAGTTGGTGACCTAGTGGTCAAGGGATAGGGTGTTAGACTTTTGTGCTGGCGGTTCAGGGTTCAATCCCCGGTCCCGGCACAGATTTATCTGATTGCCAAACCCTTCCTTCACCTCTGACCAGACGTGTATTAATCACAACTTGTGAATGTGTGGAATGCCAGTCCTCCACCATGGTTCGGATCCCACGTTAAACTGTAGGTTCTTCATTTCATCTCACAATCACCCTACCATTACACATTAACGTAAGTGCGTGTAACCCAAACGGGTAGTAAGACGTGGCAATAATAATAATAATAATAATAGAGGAAGTATACCCACATCTGCTTGGAGGAAGAGTGAAAAACAATTAAAAAAAAAACTCAGTACACCCGGTCAAGATTTGAACCCTGAGTCCTCCGTCATCGGCAGTCTAGTCTACCATGAGAGTGGCGCGTTAGACCTTGTGTCTACTGAAACGGGATATTAATATCTATAAAATAATGCAAACCAAAGAGTATTTTCTGAAAAACCTGTCGCATTAAAACTGAATTGTAGTAAGACGCGGTGCGTGTAAAAAATATAAATGTTTGATCTGTAAAACACGTTAATTTCCTCAAATATTAAAAAGAGAATGAGGTCGTCTCCAATAGCAGCGACGTACGTTCGTCCCTGGTCTCCCTCACCCCCTTCCCTTAGTTTCCTGCCGATAGAAGACAAGACGGCGCGACCAGTGAGAGACACAAGAGGTTCTGTTGTTTGTGTGGAGGTCGCAGGTGTTGGTCGGACACTTGGCAACACTGTGCAGGGACTCGTGGTTGGCGCCACATTTCAAGAAACTCGCAACTATACCAGTTGTAAAACCTTGTTCCTTCGTCTCAGGGCGCACACCTTCATTTTTTTTTTCCTACGCCGTGGAGTCGAACACCTTTCTCTTTTCTCTCAGCGCAACAGTTTTATTCTTCTGTTGGGAGCTACTACATAGCTTCACTGTACTGGTTACAGTATAAGTCGACTGTAATAGTACTGTCAATACTGTAGTTCAGTCCACGTTTCATAGAAAGGACCTTATAAAAATACAAACATCATAAATTAATACCATTTTATCATAAAAATTATTGTAATACAATCAGGAGGAATGGGAAAAGTAGCGGTTGTTAGACTCAGCCCATTTACAACTTACATAGTAGACTCAGATTTCTTTAAAAAAAACGTGGGTGATCGAATGGTCTAACTCTTAAATGGTCCTATTTACGAGTAGATAACAAAGCAACCGGGTTGAAAATCTAGTCTCTTTCGACCAAATCTTCAATTCTCTCCCACGTCAGTGGGCAAACGCAATAAGATTGCAGGTGATGTTAGGATCACCCAAGCGATATTTTGATTAACGGTCTGTCCCGTTAATCTGATCGTATTCGCCAGCAATTTGAAGATTGCTCAGTGAATGAACATTAGCTGCCGGATCGCTCGACCTGCTAACTAAACTTGGGGTAGAAGGAAGAAAACGCGAGTGTTGCAGTTTTTTATGACGAAAACCCCCTCCCCCCCTTTTTTTTCCAGAATAAATACAATCATGTATTTCTTCAATAGAGTAATGGTATTTTATCAGAAGCTTTTTGAATGATGATGAATATTCCTGGTAAATTTCACAATGTTTATGACAGATACTCAAGAACTATTGATATCACCATGTGAGGAATACTAATTATATCTGTAAGCGCAATATTTTTATTTATAATGGAAAAAAAGTTTTTTTCCCATAAAAACTACAAAATCATACCTTAACTTGCGTTCTCTACAATACCACCTTGCGTTTCATTTGTAAATAGGATTGCTCTAAAACAATGTGTGTATGAATGTATGCCCACACGTTACAAATAGCTACCTTGAACCGATGAAAACAAGATGGAGGAAAAGATCGGTTGGAAACAAGTTGAAGGAAAAGATCGTCCGGAAATATGATTGGTGGGAGGGGGGGGATCGTTTGAAAATAAGATGGAGGAAAAGTGTAACGCTCTGTCACCATGTAACGTCCTGTTTGCTTGTTTGTTTGTTTGTAAGGATTTTTATTTTGTTTAAACATATAATAAATATTTTACGTGCAAAGAGAGGAAGAACATTTAAATATAGTAAACACCAACCCCGAGGGGCTCTCGTAAATTAACAATACTCAGAACGTATATATTAAGCATAAATGAAATTATTTAGCACCCTGTCGGGCTGATTTTATACCTTCTTTGGGCTAGGGGCGGGAAAATATTATAAAAACCCGCCCCGTCACAGATAATGGGTCGATCTGGACCTTATAGAAATACAGTGTACAGAGAAAGAGGGTAAAACGTCCTGTTACCATGTGTTACTTTCGGGTGTGGAAGCGTGCTACCATGCCTTTTCAGACAAACAACTGGCACCGATATTATAATAAAGTATAATGATTCACACTTTTCAACATAAACCATTTATTTAAACAACACATATAGAAACGTTATAAAACTGTGTGAGGCCTCGTCGGGCAAATTAGATGTTACCTCTCTGTTGTACATAATATGAGTGCTAGAGTCCGTTCACCGTAGGAATTTTTTTCTGAAAGGCCTTTTTACCTACCAGAAATCTATTATATAGTAGGATATTGGTAAGAAAAAAGACCTTTCAGAGAGTAATTCCTACCGTGAATGGCTATTCTGATACAGTTGAACTGTCCCACCGCCAAACAACGGCGCAACCCTCTTTTCTATGCTGGCGGCGGTCTTATCAGTCATCCCCAGAAAAGGAGTGGGTAGAGAGTGGGTATCTTCGAGAGTAACAGAAACTCCCGGCAATTTCATATCAATCACATTGTCAACCCAATCGCCCTAGTGAATGGACCCCTTAAAGCGTCATTATTTCACTAGACTATACTTCCGGTGATGGGGAATTCTAGAATCAAATTCATCTCGGGTGTACTGAGGGTGTTTTTTTTTCCTCAATCGTTTTCCACTCTTTCTCCACGCAAATGCGAGTAGACGTCTTTTAAATTCAATGTTACATATCGCTTACAAATACTTCAGCATAACTAGTACACAAACATATAACCCGAAATATTAGTATTATACTTTGCTAAAAAAAAATAGAAGTTTAAAAATTATTTAAAGAATTGGGGGTGTGATGCACTTCTTTTGAAGTTCTACATCCGATACAACATTAACTTGCGAAGCTGCAGAAGAACAGTCCTCAAGGAAACATTTTAATACAATAATTTACTTTTTTATTAGTGTTATTCTATAGTTAGTGACACTATCTATTAAAAGTGACAGCTGCACATCACATGATCTGACGTATGAATACGTGAATGTAGTTAAATTTATTTAATCAAAACACCTCCAAATTAATTATAAAGATGTATTAGAATTAAATCAACAAACAATACTCTTAAATTTAATTCACCACATATAAAACAATCAACCCCTGATTTAATTAAATTTATCTAATCAAAACACCTTCAAATTAATGTTAGCTTTTCTAGCTGCCAGATGGGGATTTTCCTATGAAAATTGAACTTTAATTTCCAGCCCTAATGAGTGGAGTAGCTGGTGGTGGTGTTTTTTTTTGCAAGGTTTGGGGGGTGCCTTAAATCTACTTCTTAAATTATTATTAATAATAAGTTATGTTTTTAATCATTTTTATGCATCTTGTCTCACCAGTTTCGACTATCCAAATATTTCCACAAGTGGGGTAGGGATTAAGAATGTTATATGTACCCGAATTTGCTTAAAAAGAAAATAAATTATTTTAAGGTGTTGATGGGGACGCTTAGGGGTCGGTACATATATGACTTGGATTCAAACCCAGATGTCACCGGTAGTCCAACTCATTACGAGAGTGACGCCTTAAACCATGGGGTCGCATAAGCACGATTTTATTTTATTAAAAGATAAATTGAAACAGATTTTTAGAAACTAGTAACACTTAATTATTATGACTATGGTAAAAACACCATTCAAACATAGCATCCTGTCTTTAAAAAAAATTAAATGCCCTTCAATATTTTAACATTTTTTACACGCTGAATATCCTTTTTCATACCTTCTCTAATTATTACCATTATTATTAAGATTAGTAAAATTATTATTGAACCTTTTTATCCGAAGGACGCTATATCCGGTATAGCATATGTTTTCCAACTAGAAACTTTGAAAATGTCAATGCCATCTAAATAACTTGAAAGTAACTTTATTCAACGTATTTTATAATTAGTTTCAAGTTAACTAGTTATTAGCGGCTTATCTTAATACATTCAAGGACCAGCACGACAACCGGATCCCAGGATATTAAAATACTACAGATGAAATGAAAGTGTAATAATTTCACAATTATAATTTTTTAGACGTAACTGTGATTTGATTTTAGACCCTTAAATTAGCTCTTATGTATACGTTATATATATATTGCAATAGCTCTACTTTTAGATTATAAAACAAAATTTAAAAAATGTATAGTCCCATTTTCATTGTAAGGGCATATTGGTAGATACATTAATGATTTATTCTTTGCTGTCAAATTTGCTCACATTTTACTATTAATAGTGTTCTATAATTATTGAAACTACGTATCAAAGATGACAGCTCCAGATCACATCAATCGACGTACGAGTATGAACCGTATCTTTGATCTCTCCAGATCCACACGATCTCTCAAAAGTCACTCTTTCAGAACACTCCGGGGGCCAAAAGCGTTCACCGCGTCTTTCTACCCATCCGGAATATTCGCGCATTAAAAAACAATTTAATGAAGATGAGTCAGACTTTAATTAAAGCAGGGCTGACCAACTTGAAGTTAGCTCACAGCCTCATTTTATATTCCTAAATAGTGTGAGGGTGTACACTTGTAAATTAGGCCTATACAGTATCAACAATATATACTGTTTAGTTGAATTAAAAGTGTTATAGTAACTGATTTACAATACAGTTTAGTACAGCAAATAATACATATACATTTTACACATTTTAAGTCTGATCATGTTTCAAGGGAACTCCTGGATGACGTTATATTTTTTGTTAAACTTTTCTAATGCGTTACCGGTCGCAAAATATGCTGCCAAGGACCGCCAATTGAACAGGTCTGCTTTAAACCGTTTGGTCACTGAAGCTGGTTTAGTATCTTTTATAATTCATTTAGTATCAGGTGTGAATTGAGATTCTTAAAACTGCTTAGAAATGTTCATCAGTGTGTTTTATAGAAATTATATACTCTACCATAAATTTTTTTAACTCTGGTATGTCTAGCGCCCAATTTTTGTTGGTAGATAAATAGTTATATCTTGCGGACAGTATAAAAAATACGTGACGGACCGTAATTTGCCCAGGGCTGCCAAAGACGATGGGACCACCGATGCGTATGGATACATTAGCAGTCAGCGCATTCTCCATCATCATAAGACGGGTTTGTATGCAGTTAGCTTGTTATTTTAATTTGTCGTGGGTGTTTCCACCTGTGCTACGAGCTAAACTGCGTCTTCCTGTTGAGCCTGTTTTCTTCTTATTTCCAACTGTTGTTTGGTGTGTGTGGTTTTTTTTTCCCGGCCAACTGCTAACTCGCTTGCTAATGGACCATTCAGTTCGTGCTCAGAAGCGTAGCATCTTAGTAGCGTAGAAGCAAGCGTCCTTAAAAAAAAAATATGGCTCAAAATTGCAGACCTAAGAAATTGTAGAGGTTAACATTTGAGTAACTGTGTTCGCTAAAGAAGTGTGTGTTTTACTTACATTAATTTAAAATAGTTATTTAGCAAACACGTAAAGGTAATTGGGTGTGCTGAGGACTGTCAATGACGTTTCCAAAAAATAACAAGACAAATAACCAGTTTCGGTGGCCACATGATCTAAGGCGTCACTCTTGCAATAGACTGGACGGGCAATAACGGAGTGATCGGGGTTTGAACTCCGGTCGGGTATACTGAAGGCTGTTTTAAAAAGAAATCAGTCTCACTCCACGCAAATTTGGGTACATTACCTTTAATTCAACCTTGTTCATCCCTAACACATCATCGTAATTAGTACACGTGCGTAAAACCCGAATGGGTATCAAAAGTGGTCGATCACATATATAGGGGACCCTCTTTCGATTCTTTGTGAGGGTGTTAAATTCATTTATTCTTGTCATACTAATTTACATTGTTTCATACAGTATCTAGGCAGGTCGTGTGAATTAGACTCACTTATTACCACCTAGGTTAAGCTAGTTTGTAAGTCGTATCATAATACTTTTTCTTTAATAGGTTTATTTTTATTTAGTTTCGATTTTACTCACGATAGAGGACACACAGATTAAACGTCGGTCTCATCTTGGCTGGTTTTACGGTGACATGAAAGTTGCGATTCAAATACCGGTCGGGTGTAATGATGTTTTTTAAATGTGTGTAGCCCGAACGGGTAGTAGAATGCGATGTATTTTTAAACTAAAACCAAAATAGAACAAATTTAATTTATCTTTAACGGAATAAATAAAGGACTGATTTAACGTGTTTATGTTTCGCGCGAGGTCATGCGACCTGCAACTGTCACATTAAATGTAAATTATCAAAAACTTTAAAATAAAATAACACTAATAAAATAGTAAAATTTTATCAATGTTGACAGAAATAAAAAGGTATTTTTTACAAAAGGTCCTTCTTATTAAAATTGAACTGTACGGTGAGAGATACAAAGTGAGAAAGAGGCAGAGAGACAGCGCGAGAGAGAAACAGCAAAAGAGAGAGAGACAGTGACAGAGAACTAAAGATATCAAAAGAGAAAGATGAAAGCGAGTGAGAAAGAAACAGAGAGAAATACAGCTAGAAAAAGTCAGCAAGAGCGTCATGGAAAACAACATAGAGAGAATGAGAAAATGAAAGCGAGATACATCTAAAGAAAGAGAGAGAGATCTCAAAAGACCGTGAAAGAGACAGCTATAGAGAGTCAGCGAGAGAGCAACAGATTGAGAGAGAGAGATACATCGATACACAGATATAGATACATCTAGAAAGATGGCGAGGGGGTGGGAAACATCCAGTGAAAAGTCCACCAAGATAGAGAGAGTGAGATATAGAGACATCTAGAAAGATGGCGAGGGGGTGGGAAACATCCAGTGAAAAGTCCACCAAGATAGAGAGAGTGAGATATAGAGACATCTAGAAAGAGGGCGAGGGGGTGGGAAACATCCAGTGAAAAGTCCACCAAGATAGAGAGAGTGAGATATAGAGACATCTAGAAAGAGGGCGAGGGGGTGGGAAACATCCAGTGAAAAGTCCACCAAGATAGAGAGAGTGAGATATAGAGACATCTAGAAAGAGGGCGAGGGGGTGGGAAACATCCAGTGAAAAGTCCACCAAGATAGAGAGAGTGAGATATAGAGACATCTAGAAAGAGGGCGAGGGGGTGGGAAACATCCAGTGAAAAGTCCACCAAGATAGAGAGAGTGAGATATAGAGACATCTAGAAAGAGGGCGAGGGGGTGGGAAACATCCAGTGAAAAGTCCACCAAGATAGAGAGAGTGAGATATAGAGACATCTAGAAAGAGGGCGAGGGGGTGGGAAACATCCAGTGAAAAGTCCACCAAGATAGAGAGAGTGAGATATAGAGACATCTAGAAAGAGGGCGAGGGGGTGGGAAACATCCAGTGAAAAGTCCACCAAGATAGAGAGAGTGAGATATAGAGACATCTAGAAAGAGGGCGAGGGGGTGGGAAACATCCAGTGAAAAGTCCACCAAGATAGAGAGAGTGAGATATAGAGACATCTAGAAAGAGGGCGAGGGGGTGGGAAACATCCAGTGAAAAGTCCACCAAGATAGAGAGAGTGAGATATAGAGACATCTAGAAAGAGGGCGAGGGGGTGGGAAACATCCAGTGAAAAGTCCACCAAGATAGAGAGAGTGAGATATAGAGACATCTAGAAAGAGGGCGAGGGGGTGGGAAACATCCAGTGAAAAGTCCACCAAGATAGAGAGAGTGAGATATAGAGACATCTAGAAAGAGGGCGAGGGGGTGGGAAACATCCAGTGAAAAGTCCACCAAGATAGAGAGAGTGAGATATAGAGACATCTAGAAAGAGGGCGAGGGGGTGGGAAACATCCAGTGAAAAGTCCACCAAGATAGAGAGAGTGAGATATAGAGACATCTAGAAAGAGGGCGAGGGGGTGGGAAACATCCAGTGAAAAGTCCACCAAGATAGAGAGAGTGAGATATAGAGACATCTAGAAAGAGGGCGAGGGGGTGGGAAACATCCAGTGAAAAGTCCACCAAGATAGAGAGAGTGAGATATAGAGACATCTAGAAAGAGGGCGAGGGGGTGGGAAACATCCAGTGAAAAGTCCACCAAGATAGAGAGAGTGAGATATAGAGACATCTAGAAAGANTAGACCGCCAGGTCACCCCCTCAGTACAGTTGACCAGGATTCAAGACCCGACCTCCCCGTCACCGGCACGAACCAGACTAGGGTGTGCTGTTTAGTTCACGCGACCCAAGATGCGGGGTAAAACGTTGTAAAACCGGATCATCTCGCACTTAACTTGATCCGGGTACGGTTTTACTGTACTCAACCTTGGGAGAAGAGCCGAGTATCGTTGAAGCCTTGAAGACGTTCTTGTCATAGCCCCCTTTCCACAGCTCGCTAAGCGGCAATTATCGTTAAAAAAATAAACAATACTTAGAGGCTAATGAGCAGTGAGAGTCGTCTCTCACTTGAAAATGAAAAATGTGTCTTATTATTACCTTTCAAAAGACTCCTTTTAAAGTTTGTTTTCTTATACGATATTAAGATGGGGTGAGGGGGAATTAAGGGGGGGGGTTGTTGTTTTTAACCATAAAACTGAACTTTTTTTGTTTGTTTATGTTTTGAAGACATACTCCACTATCTTTAATGAAAATAAACTATTTGAACGTTGAAGAAATTAAGTTCTTTCAACAACTCCATCTTGTAAATGGGTTCAGCTGTTGCATAAAATAGTGTTTTTTTTTTTTCTTTTAGCTCGAATAATCGATTATGTCGAAATAAACTGAGGATGGCTCTGAAAATGAATATTAACACACGGGTTGCAAATCATTGTAATTATGGTGCAGTCAATTAATTTAAATTAATTGAAATGTGATCCCCTCCACACGGTATACCCGTAATTATGTGGTCCCCTCCACATGGAAATATCCATAATTATGTGGTCCTCTATATGGGCATACCCGTAATTATGTGGTCTCTTATATGCGGACATACCCGTAATTATGTGATCCCCTCCATGGGGGCATACCCTTAATTACAATTATTTGCAACATGTGCGTTGATATTCATTTGAATTTTTATTTAAAATTACAATCTTGTTTTAGTTGTATACTTGGCAGCATAAAGAACCCCCTTAACCTCACCACCCTACCGTCCCGTCCCCCCCGGAGTTGCAGATAACTGTGATCTATGGTGACTACTCCGGTCCCGCCGTGACGTAGTGGTAAATGCACCTGGCTACGAACCTAGGGATCCCGGGATCATTTCCCAGCTAGTACCATCGGTATCGGAAACTATACCCAACCGTCACTAGGAGTTGGTAAATTAGGTAAGTTAGGTTTAAGTGTAGTATGCAAGAACAAATAGTGAATGCTTAGTGGACCGATAGTATGGTCCTGAGCACACTATCGCTCCACCTTTTAACCGAGGCTGATGCAAGCAAATCCACGCTAGTGTCAACAAAGCATCCACTTAGTCAGATTCTTGCAAATAAATAAGTAAATTATTGATACTTTTCTTTCGATAGCAAATCCCTTTTTCCATTCGCTAAAAGATTCATCGCCACCTGTTTTAATTTGCATTAATCTATCCTAACATTTGGTTCATCATATACGAAGTGAACTGCTAACGGTGGACTTGCTGACAAAGGCGTAATATTCTTATTGTCTCTCTTACCGATGATGGGTAGATTGAGGCTCGAATCCCGACTGTCTGCATTGGGGTAGGGTTTTTTCCCCTACATGCTTTCCCCGCCCTTCTTTCACCCAAATACGCGTGCATTTACTCTTAATTTTACCTTCCTCATCCCTACACGAATAATGTGATTATAAAATTCTTGTCAAGAATTTGCTTGGATGACCCCCGCGTTCACTCGGGTAGAACAGTCGTAAGAAAAAATTACATTTCGTGATCGTGTCTTCTCCTGGTAGGAATCCATGCATAGTTAATGTGCGGTTTATTATCTTTATCGGCAGGGGGGAGACGGGGCTTGCACCTTAGCTACGTCGTGGTTCTTCGCCCTGGGCCCCCAGAGCACGAAGCAGCGTCGTAAAGCCACTCCGTGATTCGATAGCTACGTCACGAAGTGGTTAGGTATATATATGGTTTCTTGGCATCAGTAAGAAATACTTGGATATCCCTGAAGACTGGCATCTTAAGAATTAAAAAAAAATGTTCGGGGTTATAGTATCAGCTTTTGGTCGACAATGGAGTGAAAGTTAATTTCGACCTTTTTAGTCACATTTCAAGACCTAGATAATGTAACAAACTATATCGGCACATGACTTTTATTGAATACAGTGAGTGGTATATCATTTGGAGTTCGCGGGGTTGGGGGAAGGGGACTGCGCTGAATAAAAAAGGGATGATGGCCATCTGTAGGCCACGGCTGGGCTGTGTGGGGGGATGGGGAAAAGTGGCCTACTCCATAAAATACACACAAACTATTCATAGTTTAAAAAATATATATAATTACATATGCTACAATATTAATTGTAGAAACGGAATTAATCCAAAATGTTTAGCTTAGAATTTTTTTTATAAAATACAAATTACATTGATTAAATTTATAAATGTATTTAAAAAATAGTCAAGAGGTTTAAGAATGACAGGATTTGAGTAAAAATCAATTTACTCTTAGGAATTTAATTTTCTTTTAATTTCCCACGAATGTCTTAGCCATAATATATTTTATATAATTAATTGTTTATAATAAATGTAATTTTTTTTTTCAAATAAAACTAGGTTATTTTCAAAGTACACTAAATTTTGAAGTTGGTTTTTTTTTGTTTATGAAATAATAATTACAAGTAGTTAGTGTGAACTTTACAAATATAAACCATACACTATTAGAAATGTTTATCTGAGGTGAACCCACCTATCCATGGAGGTGTACGAAGATGAAATGCATAGCGAAGTTTGAAACATTTGAAGTAAAACATAAGTCGATTGGATAAAAGATTTAGCTCTCACATGACATTACTTTTATTTTTAAAGTATTCAGCCAGATGCATCTAGGTAAAGAGAAAGGCGTGGAGGAAAATACATCGAAGTATACAGAACTATTACATGCTGACATTTTATTTGAATTTATCCATGCTTCTAGGATGAACGATACTAGAGGCCTGAGGCCTATACCCCCTGATGTAGTTCCTGGTAGATTCATTCATTTTGCAAATGGATTGATTTAAAAGAAGACACACCTGATTGACAATATACTCTACATGGAACTGTGATAAGTCACCTAACAAACAATTCAAGGTGTTGATAATTATGTATGAAAATATTTAACTGATTTCAGATGAACAGACCATTGACATATACTCTATGTTTCTATTGGAGCAATATTTTATTTACTTTAGAAAAAAAAAAAAGTGTTGCCATAAAAACTACAAAAACACTGCCCTTAGCTCACGTCCCCTTCCACCCATCCCTCTTTCTTTCTTTAACTTTCACTGTACTCAAATGTGCTTTTCTTTTGTTTTGGGACAGTGGTGGCCAGTGATGGCTAACTTTTCAGAAAATAAATACAACTGAAAAGTTATATATATATATTGTCCACTCTTCGGGTCTTACTACCCATCCGGGATATTCACATACATACACCAAAAGGGTAGGGATTATAAAATATACAAGAAATGCATCCACATTTGGGGGAGGGAGAGTGAAAAGCCATTTAGGAAAAGAAAGGGCAATTTTAATACACCTGGCCGGGATTAGAACCTCAACCCACCCATCACCGACAAACCAAATCAGACGAACTCGACACCTTGGCCTGAATGCTCACCAATTGGGTTTTAAATATTTACGTAAGACTCTTTAAAAAAAAGGAAATAAGCAAACCACACTCAAAAATGATCTCTGCCATTTAGGTATTCCATAAAACTGATGAAGCTTGCACGTAAATTAAATTGGCCTAAAAAATTGCAAGATTACACATTTTTTAGCTCCTCCCCCTTACCTTTCTCATTTCATTACACACGCACTTACCTATTTTACACGCTATCGTAAAATATGATTTAAAAAATGTGCGTGTGCAACGTCTTTTCTAAATAATCCGCCAGCCTTCTCCTAAATAGCTTTAAGATAATTATAATAAACAAGTGTGTTCGTCTTTCATATCTTTTTCTTATTTTTACTATATTTTCTAGTCATGTTTTAATAATATGTACTGTACGCTCTGAGCCTGGGAAACTTGGTCGGATATGAATCTCGCAGTCCTTTCTCTTGCGCACAGCATCTCGGGTAATGAGCCATCTTTCTTACCTGCATGATTCAGCGTGTGGAACTGTAAGAGGAACAAGCGCCTAACTCCGGTGTAATAACATTACGTGTAGCTAGAGGCACGGGGAGTACTTTTTATGAAACAAAGATACCAGCGATGTCTTTACGCTAACAGCCACCTCGGTGGTTGAATGGTCCAAGGCGTCACACTCGCGATATACTGGACTGCTGAGGATGGAGAGACTGGGGTTTGAATCCTAGTCTGATAGATATACTGAGGTTTTTTTCCCCCCGCCATACCTCAAGGCAAATGCGGGTGTACCTAAACCTCTCCAGACCGATGTAGACATATGGCTATGTTGTTTTTTTAGGTTTTAATTTTTATGTTATTTTTTATCTTAAAAAATTACCACTAATTGATGTAGCCAAATGGCTACATATTAAATAGAATTTTCAAATTATAGTTACTTTATTTTTTGTAAGATATAAACAGATTTTAAAATTAATTTCTAACATTTTTTTTATAGAATATACTTTGGTTAATTTGGGCTGGAAAGGAATCTAAATTCAGTCTTCCTCGTTTCTAACCCAGAAGCGTAATTAGGTAGTACATATGAGTGTCGTACGATTGTCTAGTAAAATGCAGTGGTAAAAATCCCAAATTGAACACCAATCATAACAAGTCGGCAAATGTATAAATAAAAACATGTACATCACTGCTAGGGAATATGCCAAACAAAACAAAAAGTAGGTGTATTTTAAGTAGCTAATTGTTTTATTACTCCCTGCACGTAAGCCACTCTTGCCTCAAAGCTAGGTATTATAAATTGCCTCAGACATGACTAGAACGTGAGAGGTCATCAGGATTCCGTTGCTCGTCCTTTATGAAGACATTTTAATCCTGCCTGTCATGGTGTGAATCTGTCAAACTTTTGGAGACTTATCTTAATTTCGCGTGTGAAGCAGCAGCCGATAAACCAACTGTTCTGCATGCATCTTTACAGCATTAAATACACTTTAACTCCTTGCATACATCTGTAAAGCATTAAAAAATATTCGCCTCCTTGAATAAATCTGTACAGATTAACTTATTACATACAACTTAACCTATTGCATACAGCTTACATCATCCACAATACTTTACCTCCTTACATACATCTGTAATTCATCCTATATACCTTACAATCTTGCAAACATTTGAACAGCATCCAATCAATATACAATATACCTTACATCCTCGAATACATCTGTAATTCATCCTATATACCTTACAATCTTGCAAACATTTGAACAGCATCCAATCACTATACAATATACCTTACATCCTTGAATACATCTGTACAATATCAAATATATCTTAACTTCTTGCATACATCTGTAAATCATCCAAAATACTTTATATCCTGGCATATACCTGATATCCTTGCATATACCTGTGTGACATGGGCCTGATATCCTTGCATATATCTGTACAATATCAAATATATCTTAACTTCTTGCATACATCTGTAAATCATCCAAAATATTTTATATCCTGGCGTATATCTGTTTAGCATATACCTGATATCCTTGCATGTATCTGTACAATATCAAATATATCTTACCTTCTTGCATACATCTGTAAAGCATCCAATACACCTTATATTCTTGACCTATCTTCTTGCATACGTTAGTACAGGATCCAATATATTCACCTGTATATACATTTATAGTATTTGTCTCTCTTCAAAAAGTGAGTATTTACCAAAGTAGCTCATAAAAGAATGGAATTTCCTTTTTTGTATTTTCAATATAAAGTTATCGTAAAATATCCGGAAGTTAACATTTTTAATGAATTAACAAAAACAAATAAAACCTTAAATTATTTTCTTTCAAACGTCTTTTCCCTTCTGTACTTGTTTGAAAGCACAAGTTCTACTTATCTACGCATTTCATGGACGTAATTAGTTGAACCCAATCAGAAAAATAAACTTTCAAATTTATTTGTCGGATGGTGGGGCAAAGAGGGTAATATTTGTTTACATACTTCCTTATAATAATATTATATTGAGCGTCTGTGTTACAACAATAGTAGCTCATTAGTGGAAAGATTAGCTAGTATCAATGTACCGTTGCCCATGGGACGCCCGAATGTACTAATCGTACATCCTTTCCTTAGAGGCTCTTTCCATGTCCCGATGATACGAGGTGATGGGTAAGAAAGGGTTGAACCACTGGAAACACTTAAGCCTAACTAACCCAATCCTGGTGACCGTTACGATAACTCTCATTTTGGGAGAAAAAAAAACCCAAGGTACCAGCCAGGAATCAAACCCGGGAGCCCTAGACTCGTAGCCAGATGCACTTACCACAATACCACGGGGCAGGTTACAGGCTGCTTTGTAAATCACGACGAAGCAGCAACAAATGCGCGGGATTAGTTTGTATCTCCCCTCCACATGTGTTGTGCACGCGCGTGCTTGTCCTCGTCGGAGGCGAAGGTTACCTCGTGTTTAATAACACGCACCTACCGGTTATTTCCCCCTTCACCTTATTACCACTGCATCCTCCCATCCATCCAACATTCCAACGGCCTCCGTTCTCCACTTACCGTAGAAAAGACGTGAGGTAGTTCTCATCGGCCAACGTGGACCGCGGAGGATTTGGTACAATCAGATGTTGGGCCTTAGTTAAATATTGTAGGGCACTGGTTTGATGTTTACTGGAATGAACAAAAAACAATTTTCTATGTCCCTAAACACATATATAATTGTAAACATGGTTTAAAAGTGGAAAATTTTACTTTCGAAAACTAAAAATCCACATATTTTGTTTT
Organism: Timema shepardi; assembly: GCA_902151425.1. Lineage (NCBI taxonomy): Eukaryota > Metazoa > Arthropoda > Insecta > Phasmatodea > Timematidae > Timema > Timema shepardi. The sequence goes on along the minus strand of CABFVX010000216.1, from coordinate 292,540 downwards.
ATTATTAAAAGCTAAATGCCCGGGACACGAAGGGTAAAATGGTAGAGTATAAAATTGATCTTGTGAATCGAATGATGTTATTTAATAGGGGGATAAGAAAACATTGTTACTGGCCATGGTATTTTCCTCTTCCCCTGTTTGTTCTTATACTTTACCCAGTGACGTTCTAAATCCACCTGGTTTCTTGTTTCTCGTTTCCATTCCTAACCTACAATCTTCCTTCATTTCCATTTTCATATCATCCTCCCATCGACATCTCGGTCTACCAAAGAGATCTTGGAGCCTCGGGTTTACCAACTTAAATTTTGTGTACATGCTTGTCATCACCCATACGTTGCTTGAACGTGAGATTGTGTGCGCGCGCGCTCATGAATTGTGCATTTATGAACCAAATAGGTTTTAATTAAACAATTTTTACAGGAACTAAACATGGAAATTGAGTTATTAGCATTTGAGGACGTATTATTAAAAAAACACTAAGAATAGGCGTATTTTCCTTGATATTATTATTTTTTCCCCGGGGTTCATCACCCGGCCTGGATATATGCCATTTAATTTAAACGATAATGTGGTAGAGATGAGGAATCTAGCGTTTATAAAAGAAATACCATCTTTGTTGTTGGGATAACGTGTTTTATTTGTTACATAACTACAACCATAATATTGTCCAACTGATGCATAGCCGTAATAGCCAGGTTTATATCTCTGTATTAACTGTAAAATTATATTTCTGTTTACTTTAATGTTTGGTATTAATAATTATACATTATTATTGTTATATAAATGTATGTATAATAATCTACTCTTACCTTCTGTTCAAATAACTATGGCTAATATAGTTATTTCTTTAACTCATACGACATGCAATACACAAACCTTATTGTTATATGCTACTTTCATCATCATCATCATCATATGCTTCCGGCCTGTGGGTGGGTCAGTCTAGTGAAATGCCTCCATCTTCCTCTCTCCTTCCACTTTTATTTTATCTGCTCCTCCCATCTCTTTATTGGCCTCCCTTTTGGTATTTCCCCTACATACTTCATTTCCAACATTTTCTTGGGCATCCTCTCTTTTGCCATCCTCATTACATGCCCATACCCTCTCTCTTTTGCTTCCTCTTCTATTTCATCGACCCCCTGTACCCCAAATCTTCCCTGGATAACTTCATCCTTAATATTGTTTCTCCTCGTGACAGCTAACATGCTCCTCACAAACTTCATTCCCATGGCCTCCACAATCCTAGTTTCTCTTACATTCAATGTCCATCTTTCTGCTGCATGTGTGACAATGGGTACAAAGTATGGTACTTGAAATATACAAAATGAAAACAAACAGTAATTTATTGTTGTGCTTAGTAAAATATGGATTATATATTATTGTTAGGACTTAATATTTTGTTGGGACTTTGAACCACGACCTCCCCATCACCAACTAAGCCTGGTGAGACTGACGCCTTGGCCCTCGTGCCCGCAATAGCTCGTGGTCTGGCACAAAAAAAGGTGGCCCTCACTTCTAGTTATTCAGACCACTCGTACTGTCCACTATTGATGGATTAATGACGTGATCCGCGCAGGTGCGGCGTGATTTATAGTCGGGACTGTTCCAAGTCAACTTGTCACACTGGCTTTGCAAGAGCGAGTCCTCTTTTCTATGCCGGAATCTGGAAGGCATAGGCCTTTATGTCAAGTTTTTTGATATCTAGTTTAAATTGATACCAATCATCTTCATAATCAATAACAACATCGTTTACCAAGTTCAGTTTCCCGGGTGTGGTACCACAAGCGTTCGCCTCTTTTCCCTCTCATATATTTTGTTGTTCTTCATCATCTTCCCAATAAAACTTTATTTTCTTCACCCCTTATTTCAGCGTTTCCACACATCGTTTCATTTCCCTTTCAGTTTTATATCAACGTATCTAATATATATATATATATATAAACATATATTTTAGCACCACCTTTTAATACCCGTTTGGGTTATACGTCTATGTACTAATTATTTTAATTGGTTAGGGATGAGAAAGGTCGAATTCAGAGAAAGTGTACCCGCATTTGCGTGGAGAGGGTGTGGGAAACAATTTAGAAAAACTACACTTGGTACACCCGACTGGGATCCTAGCTCCAATCTCTCCATCATAGCCTGCCTAGTTTATTATGAGAGGGACATCTTCGACTATGTGGCCATCAAAGTGGGTATCTTATTATAAATATTTATGTAAATTTATATTTACGTTGAATTGTAACGAGTCTTTTCCCCTATTTTAGTAGAAGAGTTAAATACATAGTTTTGGCAAATTAATAGCATTTTATTTTAAGTTTCTATTTATAAATTTCTTTGATGTTATTGGATGATTTTGGTATTAATAAAAAAAATTAATATTCAGGCATCGAGGTGGACATGTTCGTGCACAAGGGCTACTAATTTTTAAAATTTCACATCTTTACTTGTAGATATCACGCAAGGCTCATAACGGAAAAACAAACTTCATTTTATTAATATTGCTTTGCTTGATTTTTAGTTAATTTAAAAAAATATTAATCAAAATTTTAAAATTCCGGCCTTAAGTTGCACTTGCACAGAGGTTACTAATTTTTAAAATTTCTCATCGCTTCGTGTGGTAGTTTTCGCGCATTGCTCATGATAGACAAACAAACCATTATTTTATAAAAAAAAAATTAAAACGAAAGCACTGCGTCTAACTAACTACCCGTTCGGGTTTACAAGCCCTTTACATCTTACTAAACAATATGGTTTATAGTGGAAGCTAATTAGTGATTAGAAATCCCCACTTGACTTTTCCCCTCTCCCTCGCCACATTCTCCCCTTAGATGTGTGAAAAGCCGCCCACACCCGACCGTTGTGGGAGAATGGCGGTGATGACTGATTGCGTCACATACATGACGTACGTACGTATGTGCAGTTTGCAATGTAGGTGCACTTGCTACGTCAAGTACAGGCTCCCATGCCTTATAGGGTTTCGTCTCTACAACTGGCGAGTAGTTCACGCTTAACCTTGAATTCACCCCATAGTGCAATTTTCATAATAAGAACTTTAATAACAGAAAATACAAACTTTTTTTAACTGGTAAACATCCATAACATTATACTATATTATTTCTATTATTGGTTTTTATAGGTTATTTATTATTTTATCACTACCTGTTCAGACTTTACGCATATATGATAATTAACATATTGTTGTAGAGATGAGGAAGGAATCATTTTAGAGGCATTTGCGTGGAAGGAGAGTGGGAATCCATTCAGGAAAAGCTCACCCTCATTAACCGGGATTCGAACCTTAATCTCCCCGTCTTAAGTGGGCAAATCTAACACGAATGACGCCGTAGACCATTCGGCCACTGAAGCGGGTAGGTATTAATAATAATATCCACCAAAAGTTACAACTAAATATATGACTTAGCGTATGAATACCTGAAAGTAGATATAATAACTTTTCTATCGAATATGGTTCTCATAGTGAAATTTTGATCCTAGATTGTTTTTTTCCCCCACCGCGTGTTATTAGCGGCCAGGACTATACGCATTTTAATTACTTTAATGGAGCAGGGACTAGGAAGGTAGTAGATATACTCGCATGGAGGGAGAGTGAAAAAACATCTGGAGGGAGAGAAGCACTATACTCAGTGGGGGATTTGAATCCCGACCTCCTAGTCACTGTCAAACTAGACTTTATGAGCCTGGCACTTGGACTAAACGTCCACCGATGCTGGATATCCGGCGTTATTTGTCTGTGGTTTGAATCCTGGTTGTGGAGTATTGATATATTTTTTAATTGTTCTCCATTTTCCATCCAAGCAATTGCAATGTATATTCCCTCTTAGTTTTTACCATGCTCATCCTTACCTAAAATAAAATTAGTATAGTCAGGACGGGTAGTAAGACGCAGCAGCAAAAACCGGCAATGCACTTAGAATCCCTGCTTTGGTCTAGGTAGATCGCAGCAGATTTTTTTCCAGCTTTCTCAGGGGAGTTTCTTTGTTGAATGACGTAGTTAAAAGGGGAACTGGTTCTATTATAGGCTACTCTCGATTGGAAGAAGTTAGTCAAATGGGGCGTTGTATCTTAAACAAGCGTAAGTGGTCTTTTTAATAATATCAGTAGTAATAATAATAATGTGACTCGTAATGTAATATAAAATCATTTCGTAGAATTTCAAAGTAGCCACTGTCCGTTTGAAAAAATTACCGACTAGCATGGTTTATTCATTATGGGGCTCAAGTCATGTTTTATTTATCTGCTGTCAGTGGCGTTATTAAATACAGGGTGGTGAGTACTACCCCACTACCTTTTTTTTTACTAACCATCTCTATTTTAACTGTGTCAAATTACAGATTCATTTATAATTTCCATATAAATATCACAAGATTACCATATTGGTAAAAAAAAAAGCTATTGCTTGCGTCTCTTTATTACGAGATTGTGATATTTTCCTAAAGTTGAAATATAAACTTTTATTTTATAGTAAACACAATTTTATAGTATTTATTTTTACGTAAAACACTCATAATACACGTGCAAAATATATTGCACATTTTTTAAAATATTTCACTCTTTTTGTTTATGTTGCGAAAATTCAGATGACACGTTAAAGTTGTCATTACATTCCAGGACAACCTTGACACATATTCATCAGCTGTTGAAAGCACCATGTGAAGAAAATAAATTCCATGTTTCTACTGAAGCAATATTTTTTTTTAGTTTGTTCAAAAAAAGTTTTGTATAAAATATACAAAATAATTCTGGCCTTATCTCGTGTTTCCTACATTCCCACCTTATATATATATATATATACACACACACATAAAGTAACGCGAGGTAAGACCAGTGTTTTTTCCATATTCTATACATATCCCCACCTTATATATGTGTATATATATATCTGTATATATGGGTGGTGAGGGGAGTTCATTATTTTCATGTTTTCTTAAGAGGAGGGGTAGGTGTGTCAAAATTCATGCTACTTAAGATTTTTTTATCGCCATTTATGTATGGTGAGACAATCTAAAAAACAAGTTAGAAAATAAATATATTAATTATAAAATTCTACCTATATTTAATTTACTTATGAAATTTCAATGCAATTAAAGTATTCTAAAATTTCATATCACTTGCTTTATTATATCAATCCTTATATCTGAAAATAAGTAAACGATTAAAATAACCTAACTTACTAAATCTTACCAAAAAAAAGAGAGAGGAGAAGAAAGTGACGGAAAATCTCTCGCTCTCTTAATTAGGGCGGGTGGTCGAAAATAACGATTAAAAGCCTAACATAATTCAAGGACGACCCTTTACTAGATATGGTGAGCTACAATCGTCTCCCTGAGACTGTTAAACCTCTAGTATAGATAGGGAGACTGGTTTTGGCTTTGCCTCGTGTTGGTCATTGCTTTGAGTCTCTGTACCATTTAGGGTAAGAGTCGGTCACCTTTCTGGGCCCCTATCGACTCATAAATTTTATCAAAGGTCCCGCAATCATCCATAGTTGTTGTTTTTTCCACTCTTCTTTTACTTTTGTTTGTATATTTTTTATTTAGTCCTTAAATTCACTCTTCCCTCTTTACCTCAAATACTTTTGTCTCCACCTTTCTAGAAAAAAAAATATTGAATTTTCATGCTAAACAAGTTCATTTTCATATATTACCAATTATGACCTATCATGTACATTTTGGTCGCACTAATTTATTATTTGAAAGCACTTGATATATTTAACACCCTAGTTTTCACATCACCAATCGCCACTGTATTATTTGATAGCTTAAATCAGTAGTTCACAATCTTTGTCAACTAACTCACCTCTCACTCTATCATTCAATTTCCACGTGACCCCTGCTCCCCAATATTTCTTGGGGTGGTTATGAAAAAATCTCTAAATGAGTTTTCTTTTCACTTATTTATTTTATAAAAAAATCAATGCAGCAAAATAATATGATGCCTGGAACTGTTTTATTTTCATCAGTTCTTAAATATTGGGTTTGATATTTGACAGAGAATATCTTAAATTATTTTACACTTCAAAATTTAATCGACAACACTATCTAGTTAAAAAAAAGAAATCACAGATGAAAATTCAGCAGTGTAGCAGATTACCTCAAGGAGAAGCTGAGGGGTAAGGGGTGAATCTCGTGACCTTGACAGTAAACATGTGCATGCGTACGAGCTTCTTACATTTGATTAGTCACTTCAAAGATGAATAATTACAACTGGTAGTTATTGTTGCCAATAGCGCAAGAAAATAATTATCTTACTTTGGAAAAAAGGATTGAAATAAAAGCCCAATTTCTTTGTGATTTTTGTTTTTTACGATATTAACTAATTGTTCGATGCCCCTCCCCACCCCACTCACCCACTCCTCCTTAGAAGGACGTAACGCCCCCAAGGTTGTGTAACCACTGGTTTAAAATGATTTAATAATGCCCATCGCTATTGTCGAGTATTGAACAAGGACTGCTTGAGACTAGTCGATGACTAGGCAGGAGTAGGTGCACTCAGAAAGAGCTCGTTTTAACCTTTCTCCTCTCACCCAAGTATGTAGGCGAGCCTAATAGAACCGTACACTGACTTAATAGTCTACTGTCTGCCTACGCCTTCAACACGTACACACGCTATGACAACATTTCATCACCCGCCTCGGTGGCGTAGATAAATAACACGCTAGTTTCCTGTTGAGCTCGACTGCCGTAGACGGGGAGATCAAGGCTAGAATCTCGGTCGGGTGAACGGGGGGTGGTTTTCCCTCAATGGTTTCCCACTTTATATCCACGGAAATGCGGGTTCATTTAATCTATATTCAACCTTATCAATTCTTAACCCGTTAGTGTAATTAGTACTTAAGCGTATAATCCGAACGGCTAGTAAGATGCGGTGCTAAATTAAAAAAAAAAAATTATCTAATGCCTCATCACTATTATCATCATCATTATATTCATCGGCACCACGTCTTACTTTCCGTTTGGGTTGTACGTATATGTTTTAATTACGCTGATTTGTTGGAGTTAAGGAAGGTTTAATTTGGGAGGAAGTGTACCTGTGATTGCGTGGAAGGAGAATGGAAAACTATTTAGGAAACATCACCCTCGATTAACTCGTCCAAGATTCTAAGTACAATCTTCACGTAGTCACTAATGGAGGCTTATGAGAATGGCACCCTCATACTATGTGGGCATCATTTGGTTACTTGCTTAGGCTACTTACTTACTCACTCTATGCCATTGCATTAGGAACTCAAAAGTTCATGACCACACTTACAAATACGCCACCTTTCCTTATATTGAGCTAGTTCTATCCAACCCTCCTCATTACACCCTATCCCTATATTAAACTAGTTCTATCCAATCCACCTCATTCTAGATTCTTCCATTCGCACTGCATATTCTTCCCACCGTGATTTGCGAGACCTGCTTATCCTAACAATGTCTTGTAATTAATTAGTACAGGGAATGTAACTCATAATTATGTAACTTTTCTCCACTCCTCAATATCTTCATCCCTTTTCGTGCCAAATATGTTATTGAGCACCTTGTTTTCGAACATTCCAAACACCTTTTTTTTAAACCTATTAAATAATAAATAAATAAACAAGATATTTCGCTTGACCGATTTCACAATCATTGTGACGTATTTTTGTTTACTTTCGTGTTCATTGTTTCGGGACAATACCGTGTTATGTAACAGATCCCCCCACCCCACACACACCCCACTTTATTTCCTCACAAGAACTAGAGATTGACTCGAGTGGTGTACATATAGTACGCGACAAGAATATGGCGGGGAACTCTTCGCGGGTGACGTCGTATCTTGGTGGCCGTGTGACGTCAGATACGTGCTCTTCTCACCCGACATGGCGGTCGTCGAGCCAAGCCGAGGCCTCAGAGATAATACGAGCAGTCCTAGCTAGGCTCGCGCTTGCTGATCGTTCAGTCGTTACATTGGTTTTAATTGTTTTAATGTATAACATACTATTGTGATCTAAAATATGAAATATTCAAGTTATTATTTTTTTATCAAAAGTGTTACAATTGCTTGTTGTTATTATTATTATTACTATTATTATTAGCACCGCGTCTTACTACCCGTTCGGGTTACACGCACTTACGCTAATGTGTAATGGTAGGGTGGTTGTGAGATGAATCCTGGCATTCCCCACATTCACAAGATGTATTGTCAGAGGGGAAGGAAGGGTTTGGTAATCAGATAAATCTATGCCGGGACCGAGGAATGAACCCCGGCCGCCAGCACAGAAGTCTGACACCTTACCCCTAGACCACCAGGTCACCAATTGCCTGTTCCTCACAAAAAGGAAGGTTTTTTAAAACCTACGCATCTTTTTAAAAATATTCTTTAACAATGAGCTGGATGGTGTATCAAGAAAGACCTTTAAAAAAATGTATAGATGATAAACTTTGCCAATTTAAGAATTAATATATATACTTGGGGATTTTGGTTGTAATTATGTAATAGTAGAGCCTTTATAATGTCAGATATTCCTAGCGTGCATCCAGCTACAGAATCTTCACCGTGACTTCACAGAATCAGTATCAAGGCCTGTAGTTACTAGGAGGCCTCCCTCGGTCAAGCCATTCATCCATGCAGCAGATATATAGTACATTCACCACCAGAGTTTACTTGGATGACAGCTCAAAAAAGTCACTAGAGATAGTCCCTAATGTATCCCTACGCCAACAGCTGACATGTCACTTTGGATAACTGTAATGAAAACAGATAGTCTGAAAGAGATAGGGTATAGTGAGGTGGACTAAATATAACTAGCTCAAGATAGGGATAGGATGTAACTAGGTGGATCGGGTAGCACCAGCTCCAGATAGGGATAGGGTATAACGAGGTGAACTGGGTAGAGTCACAGAGTAAATAAATTATAAGGTTTACAGTTGAGCTATGTTGCAAAATTGACGCATGTTGCGTCAACAATTCAGTAAGCCTTTTTGGGCCAGTTTCATAGTCAAATTTAGTACGGCTCAAGTGCGGCGCTATACTAAATACAAGACGTCACCTACCTGAACTTAAATGGAATGGGCCAGTTTCATATGCAAAACTGGCCCATTCCATTTTGGTCAAGGTAGGTGTCGACTAGTACTTTAGGCATGCTAAGTCTGACTATGAAACTGGCCCCTTATTTACTCCGATATGTGAGTTACAAGTGATTCGGGGATCACTATTTTCGTGGTCGCAGGTGGTAATAACTCTAAGCGCCTTAAAATATCATCCATTACCCATGAATAAAGCATTTTTTTTGACTGTTTGTATGTGGTCCTTAAAACCAAGCATGCGTGGGGTGGTGTATAAATTAGCATGGCAACCACAACAATTTGTAACGTGTTTACATTTTCTTGAGCCTCGCGCGGTTTATTGCGGGTCCAGTTTTGCCCACGCACACTTATTTTTCCCCGAAGTTTATTGAACGTGTTCTTCCTGGTGGCCGGATTAGTGGAAACTGCCCTCGCATGCTGACACGCCGTAGCTACTAGACTGTGCCCGCGGCGCAGTGGCTTGCGAGGCCATGACTAAATACACTGGTTTTTGTTCGGGCAGTACCTACAAACATTATTTTAATTAGGGATTTTGTTTTGTTTGTTTAACTCATAGATGATTATTAAGGCCAGAATGTAGGGATCGTGGGTTAAGGGCAATATTTTTGCACTTTTTATAGCAAATAATTCTCTTTTCGGCAAAATAAATAAAATAGTGATCCAGTAGAAACATTTAAGTAGTATGCACACCCAGGTATTCCACGTCCCCATTTCACTTTTTATCTCTTTTCAAAAGGAGGATTAGTTTATGCACCCCTCAATAGAAAAACTCAGTACCTCACATAAAATACGAAAGGAGGGTTTGATAAACAATCTCTGACCTCGCACCCTTTGCTCTAAAATGTCGGTTAGGGGTGGGTGGTTCTAGCCCCAAGTTTTTAGGGAAAAAATGAAAGGAGAGCTTGCTACGCAATCTGAATCACCCTTCCCTCTCTCTGCCCCAAAGGGTTGGCTGGGGGTCCTAGTCTTAGGCCATGAATTAGCCCCAAAATTTTGGAGGTATGAGCTTAACCCCAAAAGGTCAGTAGTGTTTCTAGTCCCTGGACAAGGCGTGGGAGTGCTGGATCTTAACCCATGGAGTAGAGGAGGGTGCTATGTTTGGGGTGAGGGGTCTTAGCCACAAAATGGTATAGGAGGCCTTCCATAACAGGTTGGACGGAACACATCCAGTCTTAACTCAACTAGCCCCCCCACCCTCCCCGCCTCCTCCCTTGAAGAGATAAAAAGTGAAATGGGGAGGTGGAATACCTGGGTGGACATACTACTTATAGAATTTCATTTTCAACACATGGTGACCTCAACATTTCTTAAATATCTGTCAAGGGTGTTCTGGAATTTAATGACAACTTTTTCTCTTAATTTGAAAAGTTTGGTAGATAATGCCACCATACTCATGACAGATATTCAAAAACTGTTGATATCAACATGTGAAGAAAATTAAACTATAAGTTTGTACTGGAGCAATATTGACCTAAAAAAGGTTTTGTCATAAAAACTGCAAAAAAAAAAACTGGTCCTTTCTCGCGTCCCCTTCCATCTCACCTTATGGCCAGAGAGTTAGTTAGAACTATTAATATATTATCGATGTAAAAAAAAGTTGAAATTTGTGGTTTAGATTTTACCCGACACTTTTGTGCCAAATCTTTTTGACTTTTACTTTATCATACCCTAACTTAGCGACTTATATGACACTGATTCCTTTTTTTATTTCCTATTTTCTAGTCTTCCGGGCCCACTCTGCTGGTTGGTTACACGGTCCATGACGTCTAGTTTCCAAAACACTGGATTGCCGGGCTGGGGTTCGATTCTCCTCCGTGTGTCCTGAGGTGTTGCTTTATACGTGATATATAACTATGATTATCCCATTCCTTGTCTAAGCTAATGCGGGTGAATTTAGTCCAAAATACCTTCCAGGCCTCCAACCCTTAGAATAATTTGCTGTTGTATTATTTTTCCCAACGCTTCTCACAAACCTTTCGGGCTGTAAGAATTTTAATTACTCTACAGTGGGCAAAATAAAGAGAGTATAAGCTATTTAAAGGAAATGTGCCGTCATTTGCGTCTGAAGAAAGTGAGAAACCATTTAGGAAAAAAAAATCCCTCTCAGTACACTTGTATAGGATTCAAACTCTGACCTCCTTATCGCTAGCAAACCAGACTACCTTAGTCCGTGTGTGTACGTATGTGGATCATAAGTCATTAATATCCTTTATGTGTAATGTAGTTACTAAATGTTAAAAAAAAAGGTATCCAGGGAAGCCCGGATGGTTGTAAGTCACTGATGGGACAGTGAAAAACAAAGAAGCACAAAAACATTTAATTTAAAAAATAGGTCTATCACTGTCCCCATTAGACTAGCTTCGGTGGCCGCGTGGTCTAACACGCTAATGGTGATTCTTATTTGTAAAGGCCTACTTTGGTTATAATATTGAAGTATTTTAAACTATCAGATATATATAAATATATAGGTATGGTTTATGATCTTACCAATTAATATAGGCTGTTAGTAGCAAGTGTGCTAAACCTACTGATAGTAATAAAAATGTAAAAATGAGAAGTTTTCCTAGCACTCAATGAACCAGCATGCAATAATATTGCCTAGCGCCTGTAAACTAGACTGTACCGGCTAGAGCGCGTGCTCCAGTCTGGCAACCTCTCATTACAACCGATGTGTTCTATTTTATATTTTAGTTGCTCGCTAACCCAGTCTGGCCGTCCACTAAGACTCAGTGCTTAAAAAAAACCTGTCCCCATTAGATACTTTTTAACCACTCTACTTTGTAGCCATGTCGATACTAACCAGAGTGTATGGCGGTCATGCTACAAGAACTGCCCGTCCACCAACCTCTGGAATATTGTAATGTTCGTGATTGAAGGGGGAGTGGCCATTAATGGACATCTAGGGTGGAAGTTCCGGTTGGAAAATACAGGCATGTGCAGAAAGATAACATCTTCGGGAACGACACGACAGAACGAGGAGTAACGTAAAGAACATCCCTGGGTCTCCCACGCGCCCCAGACTCTACATTCTCATCTCAAGCCGTGTTCCAATTTGTTATTATTTATTATTATTATTATTATTATTATTATTATTATTATTATTATTATTATTATTATTAGCATCGCGTCTTACTACCCGTTCGGGTTGTTCGCACTTACGCTAATATGTAATGATAAGATGATTGTGATATGAAATTGAGGACCTACCGTTTAACGTGGAATCCGAACTTCGGTGGAGGTGTTCCAATTTAATAACTCTTTCTGGTTGTATTACAACTTTAAGGTAGAATGTAGAGTAACTGTACCCGCATTTCCGTCATGGAAGAGTGAGAAACCAAGTACGTAAACTCACTTTCAGTATGTCATTCACGAGCTAAGTTTACCTGGGTGACAGCTCGAAATGTTACTAGAAGTAATCCCTAATATATCACTACGCCAACAGCTGACATATATCACGTTGGATGACTGTAATGAAAACAGATGGTACTATATTAATGTGATAGTTAACCACAGTAATTTAGGCCAATATTATTTATATATTTATTTGAGGTCGGACACAAAGTTTATCTACAGTTTTATTTCACTTAAAAAAATATTCACACCACTTTCACAAAAACTTCTAACGAACATAGCTTCAAAATGGCCACTGACGAATCTAAACCATATGATTGAACATAACGGTAAACAAGTTTTTTACAATGATGCAGACACGCACTTGATGAAAATATTTTATCCAGTTAAATATTTCAAATTGCAATAAAATATTCATAAAATCATTTGTTGTATGTAAAAAAAAAATGACAACCATTTTCTCTTTTCCAAGTAAATACTATGCTTGTATTAAAAGGTATTGATGTATGCACTATATTACACAAAATCAATAACGTTCCAAAACGAAGAATAAGTACTTTTAATTATGTTCAAAATATTGTTTCGAGCTGGATAAAAAGAAATTATTTAAAATATATATATATTATGAGAAAACTTAAGTTTACCTTATTTTAAATTAATATATAACAGGTAATTAAAGATCTTTACATTTATAACAAAACTGTGATCTTTTACAAGTGTTGGCAACCCAAAACCTAAACATATGATTTTCAAACTGTCATCCAGGTAAAAACCTATCGTGAATGGAATATAGGTTACACCTTTACAAGATTATATATAATCCTGACCTCCCCGAAACCTGCAAACCAGATTAGTTGGACACGTGCCACCGATGCAGGCACGAACTCAAAAGTTGCAAAAATACCGACTGCATATATACAAGTAAAGTTTTGGAACATGGCGTAGGTCTTTTAGCGCCTCATATTCCACTGGATGCTGGATTGGAACATGACCTAGGCAAAACCTTGGATCTTCTCTCGCACTATATTCTAAGGGAGAATATAAAGGTGAGAGGGGAGGTAGCTAGAGAAATAGGGGGCGGGACCACAGACAGAGTAGACGTGTAATGGAAGAGGGTGGAGAGAGCACGTGGTGGTATTAGGAGTGCAAAGATGTTCAAGAGGTATTTCAAACAGCAGGTACAATTTTACGAGGATAAACAAGCTTTATATTTGATGTTCACAATGGGATTTTTTTGTGTGTGAACTCGAACCAACTTTTGGTTAACTTACTTAAAGTTTTAAGCCCAAATGTCCATATCTAACTCATAGGAAGCAATACAAGAAAAAAAAATAGTGAAACGTATCTTTAGGAAAAAACTAACGTAGTTGTTTGGGTGAGATTCAACTATACAGACCAAAAGTGGTGGCCGAGTGGTTTGAAGCGGTATGCTCATATGTTTCTCGATCCCAATCAACAGGAAGGATGGGGTTAACATCCAACCAAGGGTGACCTGGGGGTCTAGGGGTAAGGTTTCGAACTTTTGTGCTGGGGTCTGGGGTTCAATCCTCAGTCCCGGCACAAATCTATATGATTGCCAAACCCTTCCTTCACCTCTGACAAGACGTGTACTAATTACAACTTATGAATGTGTGGAATGCCAGGCCTCCACCGTGGTTCGGATCCCATGTTAAGCTGTGGGTCCTCCATTTAATCTCACAATCACCCTACCATTACACATTAGCGTAAGTGCGTATAACCCGAACGGGTAGTAAGACGCAGTGCTAAAAAAAATGTATACATACATATTTAATATAGTAAAAATATATTTCAAACATGATAAAAATAAATATTTAACCAGATACAATAAGAAATTTTCCAAATTATTTCACTTGTACACCCATGAAGTCTAATAAAATAAGATGATCTGTATGAGTTTTTAAGGAAACTTCACCAGCATTCTCCTGGCACTGCGGGATAGTATCGAACCTCAGACCTCCCACACTAGGTGAGATTCATGCACACACCACCCAACCCTGCCCCGGTAGTCGGGTGTTCGTTCATCACTGCGCCACTCTTTTTACAAGTTGCGTTGTGAATATTTATGAACCGAAACAAGAAAACCTGTCCATGTAAGTTCAAACTTTTCATTCATGTTAAAAAAAAACAGGGAGAGAAAGAGAGCTAAAGATTGGCTCGTGGAGTCTTGCGGGCCCCGCCCGTCTATACAACAGCTCATTTTCCTTTTTTGAGTTTTGTTTCAACACTCTTCTAGCCCGTCTAGCCCCACGGATAACACGTATTTAGGTGGGTAATAGAGTTCAAACAAGGCGTCACATCACGGGGCTGTTTTTTATAATATATATATATATATATATAGTGACCTGGCTGTCAATGGGTAAGGTGTCAGACTTCTGTGTTGGGGATCCGGGATTCAATCCTCGGTCCCGGCACAGATTTATCTGATTGCCAAACCCTTCCTTCACATCTGACAAGACGTGTATTAATCATAACTTGTGAATGTGGGGAATGCCAGGCCTCCACCGTGGTTCGGATCCAACGTTAAATTGTAGGTCCTTCATTTCATCTCACAAACGCCCTACCATTTATACATTAGTGTAAGTGCGTATAACCCGAACGGGCAGTAAGACGAAATAATAATAATAATAATAAGGAATTAGAACAGTGAAATAGTTATCAAATTCTAAAAAAAAAGTCAATAAAATCTATCACAATTGAAATAATTATTATTTGCTTAATAATAGTCTACTATATTATCATTACGTGTTATCAAACGCTTATAATAATACCTCCAGCGAATGTTTACCATAAATAATCCTCTGATAGCTGCCAACAAACTATTCTACCGTGGATAGAGTGACAGATCAGTTTTTCGATGATGGGGAGATCGAGGTTCGAATCTAGGCTAGGTGTACTGAGGGTGATTATTCCCACCCTTTCGCCACGTAAATGCGGGTACACTTCCTTTATATAACCTTCCTAATCCTTAAAACCATAAGCATAATTAGTAGATATGTGTGTATAACTCGAACGGGTAGTAGTAGTAAGACGTGGTGATAAATATTTTGTTTTGTGTTAATGTATGGACTTTATTATGCCAAGGTTCCCAATATAATACCAAGGTGTTTGAGGTTTTTTCACAAAAGGCGTTGAGCTGTAGATTCGTACAAAAAGTCTCAAAGAATTTGAACCATCGCTGTGCTTAATAGAAACCATGTAACTTGTACAATCAAGAATGTTTTTTATCTCCGCGTCTTACTAAATGTTCAGGTTATACACATGTAGGGTGACCTAGCGGTCTAGGGGTAAGGTGTCAGACTTCTATGCTGGCGGCCGGGGTTCAATCCTCGGTCCCGGCATAAATTTATCTGATTACCAAACCCTTCCTTCACCTCTGACAAGACATCTTGTGAATGTGGGGAATGCCAGGTCTCCACCGTGGTTCGGATTCCACGTTAAACTGTAGGTCCTCCATTTCATCTCACAATCACCCTACCATTACACATTAGCGTAAGTGCGTATAACCCGAACGGGTAGTAAGACGCAGTAATAATAATAATATACGCATGCATGGTAATTACTATAATGGGGTAGCGATGAGTAGGGAAACATCGTATGGGTAATCGAGCCGCATTTGCGTGAAAGTAGAGTGGTAAACCATTAGAGGAAAACTACTCTCAGTAGACTCGACCAGGATTCGAACACTGATTTTCCTGTCATCAGCAGGCCAGTCTAACACTAGAGTGACGCCTTAGACCGTTCGGCCACTAAAGAGGGTAGCGGTAAGAAAGTTGACTTATGTGATTTATCTCCCTGAGAACTACGACTTAAGTTCGGGCTCTTAGAAAATATAAGAATTTTCTTTTTTTCTGGACGTAACCAAACCCATGTTCATCTGGTCAGTCAGTTGTTCTAACCGCTCGCCTTGCTTTGTCAGTTACTGTATCAAGTTTTAGCTTTCCTAATGAAGGATTGTTTGCATTGTAAACACTTCAAGGCGGATGTAAAGAGGGGGAAAAAAACTTTGTGTGGACATTTTGTTAAGATTGTCATTGGAATATTTGGACTCGTTAGTGTAGTTCCACAAATTGAATAACTTCACCTTCTTTTTTTTATCGCGTTTAACACAAAGGCTAGTAAGGTGCTAGAATGACCGAGCAGAAATTAACAAACGCCAAAAACCAAGTGGGCTTAATAACGTTCCTGGGTAAAGCTCTCCGGCAAATAGGAGAACAAACAGCGTATGAGGAAAATACGAATAGCGAAACAATGTCTTGTGACCCCTCTATTAAATTACACCATTAACTCCACAAATATCTATTATATGCTCTTATACCAGTGTTTCATTTCTTGGGCATTTAGCTCTAACTGATCAACCAAAATATCTTGATTTTTGGACTTTTCAGAGTGGAAAATGTCAACTTTTAAACCATATTTACAAGTCTTTATTATGTATAGGGTTATACAAAATAAGTTTTGTGTTTTTTTACAGGTAATATTGAACTCACATACTAATTTAATTTTTTTTAACCCACTTCAGTGGCCACATAGTCTAAGGCGTCACTATCGCATTAAATTAGACTCCCGATGATGGGTTGATTGGGGCTCAAAATCCCGGCCGTAAGAACTTAGTTTTTCCTTACAATTTCCCACTCTCCCACGCAAATGCGGGTACATTTCCTCAAAATAAAATTTTCCTCATTTCAAACCACTAGCGGTGCTAAAATATATACGAGTATGTACTTACATTTATTTTGTTAAGATATAATCTAAGCGAAACATCTGATTGGCAATAGGCCCATCTTGTCTACCTATAAATCTTCCTTAACGACATATTCTAAAGAAGAAGTGATGTGGAGATGAACTAAGGGGAGATTAAATTAGTATTTTCCTTTGGAGAAACTGGGAAAATTCCTAATTCAAAACTTCAAACCACTTCCAAGGCACTTCGCCGATATATCACCAACCAAGTCGAACCTAGATCGGGTGTGCAGATAACCAGGCCACTGACGTTCGCTATATCTCATTGATAATTTTTTTATTTTTAGGGATCTGATAGCATTTTCTTTACCAAAAGAACATAGCACCTAAGTGCTAAATTTTAAATTCATTATATATGAGAATGCTAATTATTCGCACCTGAGAAATGTCAATGCTCCGTACTTCAAATATGTATCTTCTGACACGGGTGCTTACGCGATTATTTGTTCTCTCTGGAAACGATGTATTTGTATCACTTTAATTTTAAATAATTTAATCGTACTTAAGTATATCTGAAGCAGTGAAACACTAGGAAATTTATTTCTGGGGTTGAGGCATTCATTCTTTGCTTATTACTTTCGTACTTATTTTTTCCTAACCTTTTATTTTAGGGGAAACTATAATTGGATTAGTGGTAAACCTGTTGAATATCATGTCGTGACGATTATCTTAAAAATTTAGCCTATGCAGCCGACACATCGTTCAGAAAGCTATGTTTTAGTTCTTCATATGTTTTAAGTTTGTACCAGTAGTTCTGTGAACAGTGGACCTAGCTCCCTACAGGTTCTTATCGTCCATTTGTGTAAGTCTGCGGTTAACCCAGACGAGTAAGGAGAGTATGAACAAAAGAAGCATGTCTTTCTAGGCTGATCCGTTTCGCAGAGCTTCCATATTTAATAGTAACAAACTGCGCTAATCTCGCGGTAGACTGGCCTGCTGATGACGAAATCGGGGTTAGAATCATGGTCAGGTCGGTCTACTGAGGGGGGCCTCCCATTCTCCATCCAAGCGAATGCTGGTAAACTACCTCTAAAATGCTCTTTTACTCATCCCTACCCTATTAGAGTAATTCTAATTTATTCGTATGATTTGAACAGGTAGTAAAACGTAGGGATAATAGCTTTTAAAAAATACTTACAACCCCTGTAAAATACAAGTTCCGTATTTATTTGTAACATAGTGTAGGTAGCCTACAGTCCAATTTGCTTAGGTAGAACCTTATCTGATGGCAATAAATTTTATTGCACCTACTTAACGTATGCATACGTCAGGTAATATTGTAGCCTGCAACTGTCACCTTTCACATAATATACCTATCATATAATACGAATAATAAAGTAAAATTGTATAATTGTTGACAAAAAATGTTTTGAATGTTATAAAAAAGCTCTTTTACCGTCATCTTACTCAGATCTATTTTGATAGGAAGAGCTTTTAAGAAAATATGTTTTTTTTACCAGCATTGATAACATACCACAATATTTGCAGTGTTTTTAATAGGTATTGATAATATAGGCTATCAAAAGTGACGGTTTCAGCTGACATGACTTTACTAATAAATATGTGGAATTAGATCTACACTGGCTATAATCGCTGATGGAATTGCGGGGTTACTATTGAGGGACAGCGTTGTCATTCGCTCGTTTTCATGGGATAGTCATAGTCATAGTCGAATGGCATGCTCTGATGCTCCCTGAAGGGGAGCACGAGAGCAAGCTCCAACACGTACCGACCAATTGGTCACACCGTGTGGTTCGCAAAACTTAAAGACGAGTTGTCGCGTTTCGTGAAGTTCTTTTATATGATCCATCTCCCCTCAAATATAAGATAAATTTTGCAACGCTGGTTAGTCGAGGTTGCCAGTGGATCCTTCTTACCCCAGCACACCATCTTTAGACATATATGAGAGCGAGGAGATTTGGCAACAGTTGACCGAGAGAGAGTGAAGATGAGGCTCCACCCACTCCATAACACCCGCAGACCTCTCAGAAATGGTATTGGGTGTAGTAGCTGTTCTAGGCTGTCAGATAAAAGCACATTGCTATTAAAATTGGACTGTATATTCTTGGGACTGATGTGTTTTGTTTCCTCGAGGCATATTCTACTAGCCTTGAAAGTGAGTCAGGTTTAGAGCTGCTCGCAACCGTACCATTATGACTGCTGGCGCCAATATGATGAGCAGGTAAGTGAGTGTTTTAACTCCCGCCTCGCACTAGCACCAACACTTATCTTGGTTTGAACCTTGAGTGGGCCTCGCATCACTGGCACAGCTATCACCTTTCGTTTCTTTACTCTACTTTTTATTTTTATTTTCTATACATCTTGTATTTATTCGTTAAATTAAATATTTCCTCCGATTATTATGTCTCTTCCTTTATAGAAAATACACATAATAAATAAAATCTACACTCCTTTTACCACGAAATTCAACAGTCTTACCTTGACTGATTACTCTATGACCCTAACTTATAAGTTGTACCATAGCTGAATAATGTAAAGTAAGCTTTATATTTTTTTTGACGATGCAGCTTTCTTACGAGATCGATTGAAAATTGTTGTGAGATCGGGCTGTTGCCGACCCCTGAGCTAAAGTTACTCGACGATTGGTCGAAAATAATAAGTTTTAAATGGGCACTCGTGGAATAATATGGTGTATTATTTTTATTCACGAGCTGGGGTGTAACCAAGGTTCTTTAGACCTCTTAGATCGGCCTTCCCAACCACTATGTTACAGTGACGGGTGTTATTAATAAATAATATACTAGGAGCGCGTCCGGGAAGCCAACGTAGTCCCCTTGACCGTTTCCATAAGTGGGATATCACGTTTTTAATAGCGGCCGAAGATATACAAAGGAGTCCGTTTTATATACAGTAGCCCCATGGCTTCTTTGGTTGCTGACTGACAGCTCACAGCTGACTTCTGACTGTCAACATTTAGGTATATACCTAAATGTTGACTGTCAAAAGTGACAGCTGCTAAACACATGTTTTTTTGCAGATCATCTGGTTCGGCGTAGGGATACATAATTTGGTCAGGTAACTTTTTAAAGCTGTCAGCTGTGAGCTGTCAGTCAGCACCAAAGAAGCCATGGGGCCACTGTAGTTTGTTTTTAATGCATGTGTATCACAAACTGATACGCGATGGTTGTCCACAGGATCAATCCTGATAACTTAATCAACAACCTGGATACGAGAATCGAGCCCGGGACCTTTGGCCTTGTGCGCCATTTACCACAAAGTTTCGCTCAGAGCTAAAGGTCCCGGGTTCGATTCCCGTGTCTCGAGTGTCATTTCTCACTTAATGTAATCGTATAGTCTGACTGGTTTTTTATGAGAGGTTCGGGGTTTGGATCTGGGCTAGTTTACTCAATTTTTTTTTTCCTTCGTGGCGTCCCATTATATTATTTAGTACCACGTCTTACTACCCGTTCGGGTTATACGCTTTAAGTACTAATTACGCTAATGGATTAGGAATTGGGAAGGTTGAATTAGAGTATGTGAACCCACATTTGCGTGGAAGGAGAGTGGAAAACCATTTAGTAAAAACCATCCCCAGTTCACCCGACCGAGATTCGAACCTTGATCTCCCCGTCCTCAGAAGTCGAGCTCAACACGACAAGCGCGTTAGCCAACTACGCCACCGAGGCGGGTGTGGTGTCCCACTCTTCTTCCACAGAAATGCATGTACAGTATATTTACTCTAAAATTCAACTACTCCATACTTAGCTCTACCTTTTGAGTAAATATGTAAATAATCCGGATGTATTATAAGACTTGGATCACGTTTAGAAAATACGTATTTATTTCCGTTCAGCTATGATGATATTGATTAGTGTTATTTTTTTATAGATATTGGTAACTTATTATCCATCAAAAGCAACCACTGTAGTAGATCACACGACTTGGCCTAAAAGCACGTGACATTATATTTACTAGCTTTACTAGCTGTCTTATTAAAACTAGACTCTAATTTAAGCGCAAATATTGCTATTCAACAACCCGCTTCGGTGGCTGAACAGTCTTAAGGCATCGCACTTGTGTTAGACTTGCTCGCTAATGACGGGAAGATCAGGGTTTAAATCTCGGTCGGATGTACCGAGGGAGGTTTTCTCAGAATGTTTTTTTCCAATTTACCTTCACGTAAATGCGGGTACACTTCCTCTAAATAGAACCTTCCTAATCTTTAAAACAACTAGCGTAATTAGTATATAAGCGTGTAACCCGAACGGGAAGTATAACGTGGTACTAAAAAAACATTCATGTTGTATGTTTTCTATAATCAATATGGCAGGGGGCAGGGGGGAGAGAATGGCTTTCGGTCAGGTCTCTCTTGTGGCTAACTCTAAATCTCTCCCTGATTATTCAGTGTTGATCAAGAAAGTTGAAAAGCACTGGTATATTAAAATAATAAAATAAAGCAAAGTAAACTAATTATTTTTATTTCTTTGGTGGAGAATAAATAATTCTTCTATTTTAGTTTGGTTTTAATAGGACGTCTAAAAGAAAATCAGGTTAAAACGACCTGCCAGAAGTATTTCAATAATAAAAACCAACCTCCCTATCTGATAAGAAACACTTGTTTCGTGTTATTACTAACATTGGTGTGAGTGCGTGTTTATGTGAAGGTGCGTGCTACGTTCTGATGGGTCTTTGTTCCCCATCCTCTCACACCTTGTACAGGCCAGATACCTCCCCTCGCCCCCTTCAGACCCTTCATCATTCTCCTTGGCCGGACGGGCGGTGACCTTGACAACTGGCCCAGGCAGAGAGGCTGGAGCAAGATGAGCAGACTGCCTACGTCTGTCCGAGCAACAACGATCTATGTCCGGCACTATTTGAAAATAATCTTTAGTAAAGTAGTATTTTTTTGTTAAAAAAAAGTCCGATGGAAGAGGTCTCGAGTTAAGGGCAGTGTTTTGGCAATTTTTTTAAATAGAAAAACGTGTTTTGTTCAAAATATATCAAACATTGCTCCGATAAAAACAGACTTTGATTTTCTTCACACCGTGACCTCAACATTTGTTAAATATCTGTCAAGGGTGCCCTGAAATTTAACGACTTTTTCTTTTCATTTAAAAAGTTTGTCATTTAATTCCGCTATGCTCATGGCAGAGATTCAACAACTGTTGATATCACCATGTGAAGGAAATTAAACTATTGTTTCTTCTTGAGCAAATTTTATTTATTTTGGCCAAAAAATGGGCTTTATATAAAAACTTCAAAGACAAAATCCTATTACCACCTTAAGGGCTTACGGTGGCTACCTATTACGATTACAATGGTCCTTTTATGACGAACATGTTAATATGGATCGTTTAATAACTAGACATTTGGAAGTTAAACTATTACAGAACACTGGCATTAGTGAACTCCATCATTGATGAACTCAGCCTGGCTCAAGAAGCGAAGTGAATCTTCCGTAAGGCTGATGATCTGGTATATCCTTGTCTGTGGGCTAGGCACAGACACAGGCGTAGACGAATGACCAAACAGTTTGGTTGGACAGTAACATGTGACGTGAGAGTACGCACACGATAATAGTTGACCGCAACCTATCTAAAGAGTTTGACTCCAACCCAACAACAGTCAGACCAACTTTTCGTTCACCCTTCAAATGCGAAGGGGAGTATGTATATGGGATCACGCACACTGCTGAATATAAAGTTGGATGGTTTCTACCGCTACTCAAACTTCTTCGCTTCAGTCTCACCGTTACACTCTTTACACAAAATGATCAGAGTATAAATTATTAATTCTCATTAAGGTAGATAGTTTCACTGTTTAGCAAAGGTGTAAAAAAGGAAAGGTAGAGCTACTTATGTATGAATCTTGTTGAGATTTTAGTGCGGATGACTGTTGGGATGAGCCCAGTAGTTCCTAGTTCCTCCTTTGTCCTAAATCTGATTAGTAAGACACAAATAGACGCAATTTACTCCCCCAATTCCATTTTAAATCCCATGTGTGCCTCAACTTTGGTTTCCTCCCCTCTAGATTGATTTACCAACCGTTGAGTGTCGTGTGCAATGCCAACCTAACAAAACTGTTTGGTTGGTGTTAGCATAGTTCTAACTAAACAGCTGTGCAACTGGAAATCGCCTGCTCCGGTGGCCACATGGCCTAAGACGTCACTCACAATAGACTCGACTACCGATTACTGGGAGATAGGTGTTGGATCCTTATCTGGTAGTTTTTCCCTTAAGTGGTTTCATGATCTATCTATACGTAAATGTGGGTATACTTCCACTAAGCTCAAACTTCCTCACCCCTAACACGTTAGCGTGATAAGTACATAGGGGTGTAACCTGGATGGGTAGTAAGACGTGGTGCTAAAAAACAACAACCTGGAAGTCGTTCCTCTACTGTTACTATTTAAACTGTACTTGTGATTATTGTTCTCATCACTCTGTATAACATTCGCTGGTTAGGTATCAATTTATCATATGAGGCATATAATGCAGAACATAGCTATGTGTGATTGGTCAATTGGGGACCGAGTGGGCGAGAAGACAAAGCAGGTACAGTTGTAACAAGCTTCGTTACCCTGCACTCCACGACACGACACTGAGTGTCAACTCTCCTCCCACCCACTCATATCGATTATATCTTTCTACGCGGAGTATTTAATGTTTTATTACCATCGTACACTTTACAATCCCTTGCACTGTCTTATTGTAAATCCACGAGAAGATAACTACCATTAAGTTAACATAAAAATAAATAAAATATATCCTTCATATCCCGTGTTCTTTTACCAGTTTTTTTTTGTGTGTTTTTACACCCTTACGTTTAAACAAATGGTTTTTATAAATAGGGTGTTCCACAAACAATTGAACACCGCCATCATTAAAACTATTATTACATTTAATTTACCTTTTTCAAGGGGCCTGCCTCGGTAAGTGAGGAATTTCCCCCAGACGTTCACCTCTAAAAAGTGTGAAATGTGACATTAGATAATTTTCAACGACTTTTTAAGCTTATTTGTGGAGCTATGAGACGAGACTTGATGAAAAGGGGCTCTAGATTTAGCCTTCTTCTAATACTTGATATAGTAATTTTTTGATAGGTTCACAACAGGAAATTTTAAGAAAATTTGAGAACTGGCAGCGAGCTTTACTCTCTATCTTGAGATAAGAAGTTTCTTAATTTTCTTTCCCCCTCTTTATTATTGACATGACAAAGTGTGGTTCTAGGGGAAGGGGGCGAAAGGGATTATAGGACCGGTTCTATCGGTAGGTAGAACTTAAGTTTAAAATAAAAAAAAAGTTTTTTTTAAGAAATCACTAGAATTGAAGACTATGACATTTATTTTTATTGCTGACTTATAATGAATGTTAAACTCTGGTGAACACTATCATAATTATTATATAACAGGCATGATACCTTAATACCTTAATTTAAAGCATTCCATTAACTGTTAGAGGTGACCTGGTGGTCTAGGGGTAAGGTGTCAGACTTCTGTGGTGGCGTTTAGGGTTCAATTCTCGCTCCCGGCACAGATTTATCTGATTACCAAACCCTTCCTTCACCTCTGACAAGACATATTGTGAATGTGGGGAATGCCAGGCCTCCACCGTGGTTCGGATCCCACGTTAAACTGTAGGTCCTCCATTTCATCTTACAATCACCCTACCATTACACATTAGCGTAAGTGCGTATAGCCCGAACGGGTAGTAAGACGTGGTGCTAATAATAATAATACATTCACTGCTCGTTTGGGTGGGGGGGGGGTAATATTATGTAGAGATTATATTTTCCTTTTAGAAAAATGTTATGTACCCATCTATAAAAAAAACTTTTTTCTCATTAGAAATTATATATATTAGGAAATTATTCTTGTATTATTTTTGTGTCCTGGAATGGCACTTATTGTGATCTTACTAACTCTAATTTTCGAAACACCCTTTTAGGTTTAACTTCTTTTAAGATCATCCTATAGTTATCAATTTTTGATCATCTGTTGCAGGTACAAGAGAAACCATCACAGAACGTATTCTCCTCTCCCCCCCTTTTTTCACCAACTCATGAATATTAAAACACGTTTTTTGTTTATAGGCCCCCTTTTTTTTATCGTAATCTCAAAATCCAAAGTTTTCTATGTTTTTAGGTAAACACTTGTTTACCTTTGTGTATATATTTTTTTATTTGGGGTCTTTAAATTTATCTTCAGAAATAAATGTTTCTGGCCTTAGCCTCTTGAAAAATAATTTAAAGTTTTTTGAGACATAGATAAATGGTGACCAAAGCATCTTGATTTACATTCCTTTATATGTCATTGTCAGTTAAACATAGTTGACATTATTCTGTCGGATGTTTCTCTAATACCAACTTTCATTCCTGAGCCAGTGATAGATTTGGAATGCTACTTTCTTATCATGTTGATGTTAAAATAAAATTAAGTTTTTGATATTAAAAAAAATTGCTTATATTTATTTTTATTCTTTTCAAACTCTAAATCTAATATAACTACCTTTTTGATGGCAGGTTTTCATTTGATTGCAGATGGTTCGTCGCTTTTTGGTAAAAAAAAAATGGAAGAGTTTCTTGGCCTTTGGAGTAGCAGTTATATGATTAATTTGAACTAATTAATTAACAATCACTTAGGTGGCTACATGGTCTAAGGCGTCACTCCAACAATATACTAGATTGCCGATGATGGGGAGTTCAGGGTTCGAATTCCAGTTGGGTGTACGTGTGTGTACACTTCCTCATCCCTAACTCACGAGCGTAATTAGTACATAGGTGTATTACCTGGAGGGTGAGTAAGACGCGCGGCAAAAAAAAAAAGCTCATCTAATTTGATGATAACCAGAAATAGCAGTACAGAGTAAAAATCTTCTCTATTTCTTAGACACCAGTAATTTTCATTTTAGAAAAAAATTCATTAAATTATTCCAAACTTCCATTATTATAATAATAACTTATTAAATAAGTAAATTATGTTTGAAGGGTGAGTGCATGGGCAAAAAAAAAAAGGTAGACGGTTATCTGTAAACTTTTTAATATACACAGAGCTATCTAAAAATGTTGGTCTCTGTGCATTCATTATATCACGGTCATAACTTTTCTTTTGAGTTAATTATTGTTAGTGCTATCCAAGATAATCCACTCCTTACCTTGCGGCTTTGGTCTGTGGTTTCTATCGCCATTGTTTTATTGTTATTACTAAGGCAGAGTTTACAAAAGAACACCTAAACATTATAAGAAACGAAATTTTAAAAAACAGATTCATGTAGTTTCACGTTAAATTTTAAAATATAGTTATCAACTAAGCCAATTAATATTTAAAAAAATTGTTTAGTATGTATTTTGTTCGGTACATTTTTTTAAAAATTATT
Source organism: Timema shepardi (assembly GCA_902151425.1). Taxonomy (NCBI): domain Eukaryota; kingdom Metazoa; phylum Arthropoda; class Insecta; order Phasmatodea; family Timematidae; genus Timema; species Timema shepardi. Next base: position 266,022 of record CABFVX010000216.1, on the reverse strand, counting down.
CAAAAAAGGATTCAACGAACTGAGAAGATTTATTAATGTTACCGATGGTGTTTTTATTGGAACTTAAGAGGGATTTAGCTAAGATCAGAAACTTCTTTATGGCTACAAAATTTTTGTTATTTATAAAATAATTTAAATTAGTATTTTTAAGGTGGAGTGAAAGGGAATGCGAGTTAAGGTTCGTATTTTTACGTTTAAAAAAATAATGACAAAACACTTTTGTCCAATTTAGATACTTCAGAAGATGCGTTTAGTCTGATTTTTTGCCCAAAGTAATCTCACCAGTTCTTGAATATCCGTCATGGGCAACAGGAAGCTTGAACATAAATTTTTCACTCCTTTTAAAATGTTTCTGTTCAAATACCACTGAGCTCATTACAACTATTCAAAAACTGTTGGGATTACTAAGTGTTGAAAATCGTATCAGCGTAAGAAATATTTGATTTGTTTTACTAAAGGAGGTAATTTTATAGAAAAAAAGAACAAAACTAATATACTGACCTACCTTAATTCACCATACCACCTTAATTAAGATAGCCAGCTATACCGATATTCTCCTGGGAAGAAGATGCGTAACCGCTCCTCACAATCTTATTTATTCAATAAATTAATTCAAAACAAAATAAATTCTCGACCTTGAAAAAATTCGAGTAAACCAAATTGTATTAATAATTAATGGTAACGCCACCGAGAAATAAAGCATTAATAAAGTTTACCCTTTCAATATATATATATAAATATATACTATTTTAAATAGGGGAAATAGTCATGGGGGAGAGAACCTATTTTGTTCCAACTATCGGCAAAAATTAAAAATATTTCAATTAACACATCTGAGAAACAAACTATTTTAAAACAAGATATGTTTATTTATGTTGGTATCAGAAATTCACCCTTTGTGTCTAGAATAACCGCCAAGTAATCCTGCTATAGGTATTGCATAACCAATATACTTTCAGGCGTTGACGGCTGCATCACCATTATATTAGTGTCACGTCTCCTTTATAAGGGATCATCTATAAACCACGTAACTCCGTTGAAAAGGGGGTCGGAGGAACCCTAATATTGACATGATGTTGCTTGAGGGTGATGGTGGGTACATAACACAGATCTTATGATTAAATTCTAAGGTTCGAAAAAATAAGGTCATTGTTAATTTTTTCGCCGTTGGTGATACTTATAAAAAAACTTCAAATTCTGAGTTTTATTAAATCTGAGTCCATTTTTATTTTGTAACACAAAATCTTTCCTATGAAATAATGACATTCACTCTTGATGTGAAAAGTTAAGTAATACAAGCTTAAGGAGGGGAGGAGTGAAATTTAATGTCTACACGGCGCGGAAGGGTATAAAGATAAATAATTAAAAAGCCTTACCTGTTTTATGGATGACCTTTATTATCGGAACTTTGTTCTTAATTTTACTTACCTTGTGGTACACTATACATGGTTGAGAATGTTCTTATAACCAACTTCAGGTTAAAAACTCATTATCTCACCTTCACAGAAACAGAGAGGTTCAGATCCAGGTTAGACCTTTTTTTATTATTGGTATGCTTTTTTCCCGTGGATCACGATTTGTTTAGTTTATTATAAATTGATGTTTCACGCAATAACAAACTCCTACATAAATTGAGCTATTAAAAGCGTATATATCCCGAATGGGTAGTAAAACGCGGTGCTGAAAAAGTAGCTATTAAAAAACTGATATATTGAATGGGACTGTACTCCGCTGAAACCAAACTTAAAGTGCTGAAAATACAATTAGGAAGTTTGTTTTAGAATGTAAGTCTTCGCAAAATTAAATGTTATTTAAGTTTCATCACTTTACAAATGTTGTTTTTTTAAGTCATGGAACACATTTTTAAATCCAAGGACAGTTATATATTTGGACACATTAAAATAGCGGACCTTATATAAGTTCATGCGTTGGAAACAAATATCAATTTTAGATTGTGCTGGTAATTTTTTCATGGGGATTTTCATTTTTCACCAAGTAAATAAATAAATGCTGGTTGATTTATTTAAATTTTGTTCATTCAAATCAGATCAAACCAAGTATGTTATTTCAAACCGTGTGTACAGCAGATGGGATTAGTACTTTTTTTTAACTATCTAATTAGATTTTTTTAGTTTTAATGGTATCTTGTTTATTTAAATGCATGCACTAGGATGTGTATACAATACTACCATGCATTTTGAACCCTAATAATAACCTTGTACCTTTAAAAAAAACATGAAAATACACCCCATTTAAATCAACAGATGTTTGACGCTGGGTGCGGTATTGGAAATGGGGGGTGGGGTAACCTTTCCTTATGGTCGAGCTACGAGACAGGTTTGCTTGTTTTAGAAAACTTCCATGGCAAGTTCAAATGTTTTCATCAACATACAGATTTTAAGTTATAATTAATTACCTTTCAGCAAATATTAGATTTAACTGATTTTAACTGTATTAGTTTATGAAAATAAGTGTATAAACTTTCGCTCTAGTGAGAGGCTTACTTTATGGGTGCCACTTTGAGGGAGAAACAGCTCATAGTGTCCTGACTTAATAATAAAAACATCCTTAACTTATAATTGTATTTTTTCATCATGACATAAAATGAATAAATTGGTGTAGTTGTATTTTGTCATCAAAACATAAAATGGATAAATTGGTTCAAGGTGGGTTAGATCTAGCTAGTTTCATTCACCGTTTACCTGTATCAAATAACTGAGACTGTATATCCAACACGTCGCGAAAAATTAGCAATATCACCTTTTCACGTTTAAAAAAAAATACAATTAAAAATGTAAGGCTTATAAATGGTACTGAGCCAAATCGGTATCTTTCATTTCTATTTTTATTCTAAGCCCTACTTTGAAATAACACCAACTTAAGTTTTGCATGATATTCTAACGTCAGAAACGCGTATCATTGGTCCATAAAAGAGCCACTTTAACCAATTACGTCTCTCCGATGAACTTCCCATAGCATATTCATCCCTCACTTCCAAGAATATAAAAAAATAGTTTCTTACTTTAGTATTCTTATTTCATTTTTTAAAAGCCAAATGAGCGTTTGCCACATGTTGTAACGTGACCTTCCAAGGTAGTACAGTCTCGATCATAAATTTGCGTGTTATTTACGTATTTAGAGAAGTGTTGCAGTTTCAGCCATTTTATGTGAATGTGACTATTCTTTGTAACAGATAGAATTGACTTTTATAGTAATAAAACTGTTTTCGTGTGAATAACTTCCAAATATGTGATAATGAATGTACTGTCACCCAATCTTTTGAATCTGAACTATAATAATGGATGTTTATTAGTCTTAAAAATTTAATTTTTTAATTTTATCACGTCCCCAGCTTATATAATTTACTAAATTACTCAAGGAAATGACTTAAACTGAAGGAATGACAGAGGTCTTCCTTTAAGAACCTGTTTTGGTTGATATAAAGTCGTTTCTTGGGTTCTCGGTTGTATAAGCTTAATTTTTTAAAATATATATTTACATAAATTCAAATGATTATATATTAAGAATTGGGCTCTAAATAAAGTCTATAAGTGTTTGTATATTAAATATTTAATACAGTTTAAATATTATTATATAGTAACTAGTGATGTCACATTTACATGAATTATTAGTAAGCCTAAGAAAAGAAAAATTCCCTTAAATTTTTCCACCTGTTTAAATAAAACGAATCCAATCTATATATCACATGTTTTAAAATTTACACTTCATTTAAATTTCTCCTAAGTTAGTTAACACCAGAAACACCATCAAATGAGATACAACAAAGCAATTAGAGCTATTCCAACTATTTTCTCACACTCGCGTAACGACATTAGCGCTTGATGGTTGAAAGTGACACTAACCCGTCTGTTGTAGAACAGATATGTCAATACTTCAAGATTATAATAAAAGCTTTTACGAATTCATCTTTTCCCCCTAGGGATTCAGTGATAGGAAATTTCAGCTGAAAAATTCTCATTTTTATTTAGGGAAGATCCAAATAGTTTTAGTTAGTTTGTGTAATCAAAAGGAGTTTGGCAGTGAGAACCGGAAACCCAAATGATAGAACCGGAAGCGGTTCGTCACTATTATTACCGACCAACAAGTTGAGTTTAGAACTGTGGAATAAATTGATGAAATATTTAATTTAAAAGGCCTTTTGCAAAGAAGAAAAATCGATCTGAAGAACTTAAAACATGTCCGGTTCCGGAATCTCTATGGAAGCGCCTATTAGGGGGGGGGGGTCACTTCACAGAGAAAATTTTGAATTCTAGATGTTTCTAGAAGGTATTTGAATGACATATCCTTGATGTGTAATGTAGAATTTTTATCAATGCCTTCCCTCTCCCCATGAAGTATAAAAAGAACACGGTAAGAAGAGAATTTTAGGAAATACAAACATAGAGGCCTATTTTACAGTCTATATAGAATTTTTTAAACTATATTTTCAGAATTAATATTATTTACCGAAATTGACATCAACAGATTACATGACTTGTTACAAGAATATATGAAAATAACTTGAGTAACTTATGTAGCTGTTGGATACCATCTTTCCTACCGTTCTTACTACATTCTGATGTCCATAGGAAGCCCATTATTTGAAAACTGGAAAATAAGTGTTGACACAATGGCGGAAATAAAAATAACACAATTTTATGTACACTCTTAACATTTTAATTAATAAAGTAAAGAGAAGAAATACGGTAACACACAAGGATGTGTAGGCCGATTATTGGAAGCTTTTGATACATTTATTATATGATCTCTATAATCAATAAATCTTGTTATTTCATACTACTACAGTGCGAAATTTTAATGGCTTTCAATCAACGTTGGTGGCTGAATGTGAACTCCCCATATATTTTTAAAAAAGATCAGGCTTTATTTGTAATCGGAATACATGTTTGTTTACGTTAGAAGCCTCCCTTTAACGTATTTAAATTAATGGATTTTTGTATTAAAATATTGGTAAAATGTAATTTATGATTGCATCTGACTCAAATGAAGACTATTAGTGTAAAACTTTGTACAGTTATTTTAAACAAACTCGTAGAGAATCATATGAGGTGGGTTGCATTTCTGACACCCTCTTTAGAGACCCTCTTGTAGCATGATTCATAAATAGTCCGTCATCACTTTAAAATTTGCCAAGTTTAGGGATTCAAGTGCATTAATGATGGTTAGTTTTATTTTTGCTCTTGTGTTAAACTAAATGAGAAATATCAACAGCCCCCCTTAGGCCAGGGCTAGGTCGTTAAGTTAAACAATAACTAAAACTATTCTTATATATATGTTTTTAAATATATAGTCTATATTTTAGCACCTAGTCCCGCTTCGGTAGCCGCATTGTCTAAAGCTTCACATTCGCAGTAGGCTAGACTGCCGATGAAGGGGAGAACGAGGTTCGAATCTCGGTCGGGTGTACTGAGGGTGGTTTTTCTAAAACGGTTTTCCACTCTCCCTCCACACAAATTCCGCTATACAATCTATAAATATATAATTTTCCTCATCCCTAAAACCATAAGTGTAATTAGTACATAAGTGTATATACCTAACGTGTAGTAGGACGCGGTGCTAAAAAAAAAGTACAGCGTCTTACTAACCGTTAGGGTTTTACGCCTTTTTTTTAATATACATAAAAATACTCAGAAAAGGGGCCTTAAGATAGTCGTAAGCCTCAATTCCCTAAAAAACTTAATAAGGATGTGCACAAACTCCCCCCATTCCTCTTTGTTCCGCAACCACATCTTTTATTACCCCCCACCTATATCAAACCATCCTATTTTAAACACCAAATTACATGACCTCACTTTAGCCACTTAAAAAAAATTCTTTAAATTTTCGGAAAACATGTAAAACGGGGAATTTTGTATTTAGAAAATATTGGCAACCCTGGTGCTCTTGGATACTCTTTATGAATAATAAAATATCTTCGTGATGCGCTCGTGTTAGAGCAACGTTTGTATGATTATTTCCACGCCATCATCATAAATATATATATATATATATATATATATATATATACAGTTTGTTTGTTGTCTTGTTACTGTGAAGTTTTTTTTTTCCACCGCGTGATATAAATGCTTTGTAGGTATTTTAACATTTGAAATAATGGCTTCAGCCATACTATCAAGCATTACTCATCTTCTTCCTTGATACACTTTTTTTTTCTCTCGTTACATTTTAAACATTCTTGATTAAAAAAACTCTTTGTAAAAAATGCCATTTAACCGTCAGGCATTTTATACATCGATATATATATGATGAATCCACTTACGAGATAAGCTCCAACCTCTTTTCAAGTTTATTTTTTTAAACCTGTCTTAATGGGTTCTTTTTATTTTATTCATAGTATAAGTTAGAAACAAAGGATAGCTGGGAAATTTTTCCTTAGGCTTTAATTAACTTCATATAAATGTAACTAGAATTATTTCCATCTCAAAATAAGTAATATCAAGATTCGACAACAAAAACAACAAACGCAACAAAAATGGGTATAAAAAGTTGTTTTAACTAAAGCAGGCCTTGTAAAAACGTCCATGATATCATCTCCAAATATAAACTTAGTGTAAATTCTTTTTAAAATGTTTTAGCCGCCTTGTGATTTTACTACACGTCTTAGCAACCAGCCCGGCATTTTAATTGGGTTGATGGGAATGTGTTGAATAAATGTTACAACTTACTTATCTGGTAATTTAATGACATATACACGTTTGTCAAAAAGAACAGATTTTACGGTTTAGGGGGGAAATCTTTTTTTAAGATAAATTATTAACATTATTTTGCTCTAATTATCAATATAGCATTATTTTAAAACTTATTTTTATAGAGTTAATAATATTTGTTCAATATTATCAAGGTGAGAACTTTTTACTTTTCTAACTCGTTTTGGAAATTCTTGTTATTATAATACATTTTTTAATAGTAAGCTTTAGTATGAATTCATTACCTATTCGTGAGTGAATTAGTTGTATTTAACTCGCTTAGGGGGCTGCATGTTCGGACGCGCTACCCTAGCAGTAGATTAGACTGCTGATGAAGGGTAGACCAAGGTTGGAATCTAGTTTGGGTTTACTGAGAGCGGTTTCCCACGTTCCCTTCATGCGAATCCGGGTACACTTCCTCTAAATATAACCTTCACAATCCCAAATACTATTAGCGTAATTAGTACATAAGCGTGTATTATTATTATTATTATTAGCACCGCGTCTTACTACCCGTTCGGGTCATACGCTAATGTGTAATGGTAGGGTGAAGATGAAATGAAGGACCTACAGTTTAACGTGGAATCCGAACCACGGTGGAGGCCTGGCATTACCCACATTCACAAGATGTCTTGTCAGAGGTGAAGGAAAGGTTTGATAGTCAGATAAATCTGTGCCGGGACCGAGGATTGAACCCCGGCTGCCAACACAGAAGTCTGCACCTTACCCCTAGACCGCCAGGTCACCCCATAAACGTGTAACTCGAACAGCTAGTAAAATGTGGTGCTAAAAGCAAAACAAAAAGTTAATTTAGGAGAAACCACCCACAGTAAACTCAGCTGGGATTCAAACCCCGACATTCCAATCACTGGCAAACAAGACTGAAAGAGGTTAAACGTTTAGGTAGAATTCCCACATCAACGCGGGTTGTTTTAAAATTAAGTTAATTTATAAGTCGTGTGGTGATATAATCATTTTATGAAGTGTACGTTTAATAATACAAATTTAAAGATACTACTTCTTGGCTATAGTTATCTTAAGGAGTTATGTCGGTTGTTACTCAAAGTTAAACTGTAGCCGAGGTAACTCATTTTTCACGTACATTCGATTGGATCGAGGCGGCTTCAGACAGCGCCAGCATATAACAACTAAAGAGGCGCGCATGCGCTCAACCTAAGGAAGATGGGATCGTCCTAAAACGTTCGCATCACGCATAAGATCCCCGGCGCAACAGTCGTTAAAAAAACAAAACGAGACTGAAGAAAACGAGGGAGATTTCTCTTCATGATTCAAACCATTATAAAATAAAACTGGACACGAGCCTCAAGAGGATTAAAAACAATCGATAAAAATGAACAATAAATTACGTTAATAAATTCTCAAAACTTAGATTAATAGTACCTAGATGGTACGATATAATTTTTTTTAAAGTAATAAGACGGTTGATTTTAGGTCTAAGTTTGAAGTATATTCGATATTAAGTGAGGTCTAATAACAAATATTATCCGCATATTTGACTCAAATGACAGTTTAACTCAAAATTATTATCTATAGAAGTTTTGTTTTTTTGTTTTAACCAATTGAGTTTCACTTATGATTAAATCATAATTTGTGTCTTAACATTATTTCTTTTTTTACTTCGTATTATTATTGTTGTCTTTCCGGATTATTTAATTTGTAGGCTTATTTATTTTTGGTAGTTAGTTTATGAGTATTACAACTTGATTTTAAAATTAATTTATCAGCATTTACAGAGCACAGCACTCCCTGTAAAAAAAACTGGGGGAGTCAAGGCATAAATCCCCCAATCAGATTTATCAAGGGTGTGTTTTCCAAAATGGATTACCACTCTCCCTCCACGAGGACACAGGTACATTTTCTCTGAATTCTATCTTGAAATTTATACTCCTTCATCGTTATTAAAGTTATTAAAATCCGTAAATCCCACATAGGTGGTCGTGTGGTATAACGCGTCACACTCGTTTTGGACTGGATTGCTGGTGACTGAATCCCAGTCGGGTGTACTGATGATATCCCCCTTCTATCCCCCTCAACCCCAAATGGTTTCTCACTTTACTTATGTGCAAATGCAAGTACAGTTTCTCTAAAAGTATATCTTAACCATCCCTAATCCACCCTCTAATTAGTAAAGGTGGATGGGAAGCGGTGAAAGGGGTAGGGGGGGGGGTCCTTAAATTCCGGACGAGTTGTATGACGCGGTGGAGTTACTATTTTGTTTCACTGTTAAATCTTGATTCACACATTCACCTAAACCATGACATAGCAGTTTAACACGCTTTCATGAATATCCACTGACCATTTGATGCCTTCCAACGTCAATTTGAAACAGTTGGGATAACCATGACGTTTTCTTTTCAGGCAAACGAACTTCATTTTCAAATAATATGTGCTCTACATCTAATTTGAAATATATTTTAAAAACTAACAACGCACATAATAAGTACAGTGTTATGTATTTTATAAAATGGCGTTAAAATATATCATCACAGTTTTTTTCATGTATTAATTACGCTAATGATTTTAGATATTAGGAAGGCTATATTTAGAGGAATTGTACCAGTATTTGCGTGGAGGAAGAGAAGAAAGCAATTTGGTAAAAAAAAAAACTCTGTACACCCGACTGAGTTCGAACATCGATCTCTCCGCCATCGGCAGCGCCTTAGACCACGAGGACACAGAAGCGGGTTGCCACAACGTTATGTTCCTAAAATTTCTTCTCGAGGCAGGCGGATCTCCAATCCGCCCTTCATTTGAAAAACCCACTTGGGTGCTTTTGCTTGTATAAATTATGGAGACACGAAATATAAATAATAAAAGGTAAACATCAAAAGTAGAAATAAACGCGAATCGGTTCAGATACTATTCCAACAATATTTCATTCACGATAAACATTAAAAAAAAGCTCAAGCTATCTTAAGGGTTCTTCGATATAATCGATTTATTTGATATCGCGCGAATAATGACTCACAAAACGTAGCCTACGCATTGTCCTCTTTACTTGATTCACGAGTGACGCTTGTTGCCCGTACCCGCGGGGAATGTTTAATAGCCGCGCATGCGCAGGATGGTTATAGCCATTCAATGAGAACCCAATTTGCATTGCGCATGCGTATCACTAGTTTGTATCATACTAGCCGTGACATGTGTGTTTCATTGTTGTAATTGTGTTTGAACATGAGCGATTAGTGTTTATTTTTGCCTAACGTGTAGGGAACTTAATATTATTATTTGTACTGTACAAACCGATAGTGTGTTTTATTTATGTTCAATATATTATTTCATGGGTGACCTGGCGGTTTAGGGGTAAGGTGTCGCACTTCTGTGCTGGCGGCCAGGGTTCAATCCTCGGTCGCGGCAAAGATTTATCTGATTACCAAACCCTTCCTTCACCTCTGACAAGACATCTTGTGAATATGGGGAATGCCAGGCCTCCACCGTGGTTCGGATCCCACGTTAAACTGTAGCTCCTTCATTTCATCTCACAATCACCCTACCATTACACATTTGCGTAAGTGCGTTTAACCCGAACGGGTAGTAAGACGCGATGCTAATAATAATAATAATATATTATTTCAATTACTTAATTAATTACAGCTTTTAAAAACTTGTGTTGTAGCTTGATTGGCTCTCACTCTTCAATCTTTCGCATTGATTTTCTATCTCGTTCTAATGTATTTATAAAATTATTATTTTATATAAATGGTAAAAGTTCCATTTTCATAGGAAGGGTATTATCTGAGAGCTAGAAAAACTGCCAAATCTTCTTTCACGTATCCATACGTCAATTTATGTGATTTACACTTGTCAATACCTATAAAATAACACCAATAATTGTTAGTACAAATCTAGGGCCTATCAATTTTGGTCGCAAGAAAAATATATTTATTTTATAAAAGTCCCTTACTATGAAAATTAGACTGTATGTGCACCGCTTTTTATTTCTCGGCTGAACTATCCGCATGTTTACACTAATGGTGATAGGAATCAAGAAAGAAGGATTTCGAATAAATGCACCCGCATGGGGTGTGGAGAGAGCATGGGAACACATTTAGGAAAAATAATTCCCTTGTACCACCCGGCTTGAATTTGAACCCAGGAACTCCCAGACAGATCAGACATGATTCACGTCATAGTCCGTGCACCCCCATTTTTTGGAGGCACCGCGTCTTACTACCCGTTAGGGCTATACGCCTATGTACTAAATACACTGTGTTAAGGATCAGTATGGTTTAATTGAGAGGAAGTGCACCCGCATTTTAAAGAAGGAAGAGAGGAAAAATTCAGGGAAAACCTTTAATGCACCCGACCGGAATGGAGCCCCAATATTTCAGTCTTTGGTAGTCTAATCTAATACGAAAGTAGCGCGTTAGACCATGCGGCCACCGAAATGGGTCACTCATATAAATGGTTTTATTTCTATTCCAGGTTAATACGGTGGCATTTCCTTAAAATGGATTCCCCCTGTCATATTTTCCTTAGATCAACTATCAATCACCCACTTCGCCGTTTCGGAGGTCACAATGTCTAAGGCGTCACTGTCGAGATAACTGCAGATGGAAGGGAGGCTCGAATCCCAAAAGGATGGTTTTCCTAGGTGTTTTTTTTCTCCCCCTTCAGTCAAATGTGAGTGCACTTCTAAATTCACCTTTCCTCATTCCTAACTCACTAGCGTAATTAATACATATGCGTATAACCTGAACAGGTAGTAAGACGCGGTGCTTAAAAAAGCTACTTCACTTGACCTTAGACCGAACCAATAAAAAATAGTGCCTGTGGTAGATAAAAAAAAGGTGGTAACATCATTCATTTGGTGACAACAAAAGACTGCGTGAAAAGGGTACAAACTGCGCGTGCGCGAGATTCTCTTCGTTCCCGGGGCAGACAACCGTAACGGGGTGAAATATCCCTCTTCTCTTTGACGGCTGATGTCTGCAGTACCCACTAGGCTCGTAAACTACGCAAGCGACAATAACATTTAAAACTTATTCTCTCGTTTGTTGGTATTTGCTTTCTTTAGGGTATTTAACGCGCAAGATCAAAAACATCACACATCTCACAAACAAACAAACTTAACCTCAGGTTGCCATTCGTCTCCGAAAAAAAGTATAATATATCTAACTGTTTGTGTCCCCGATTTGTAAAATGGATTAAAACAATTGAAAACTATATATGGATAAATGTTTTAATCGTGTCATTTGTTAAAAAGTTAGAATGCAAAATCTGTCAACGATCTTCATTATCATGTCAAATGACTAATATTTTCCCCTCATTCCGATAAGGTGGGGGTCGCGATAAAAGGGCAGTATTTTTGCAGTTTTTACAGCGAAACTTTGTTTAACCAATTAAACAAAATATTGTCCATTATAAACAAAGAGTGTAATTTCATTCACACGGTGACATTGACAGTTTTTCATTAAACTCGTGTGTTTTTACTGTATAAATACATATTTGATTTCCTTAGCCTAAATTTTTGCTACAAAAAAACTGTAAAAATACTATCCCTAAATTGCAATCATTAACATACCTCCTAAAACATCGCCGGATGGTATCGGTTTAACCTCTACTAATTGACAACAATAAAAGTCTACTCTATCGTGAATGGACTAAATTCATCTTATCGTCCGATACGACATGGAACGGTTTAACATCAAAATCAAGTTGTGCTTGTCATACTTGAATGTAGTCTTGTTTGAAAGAGAATAGGTCAGTAGGGTCGAGACACTGCTTTTTATGTTTCTTAACCCCCTCCCAACCCTTAGTTGATTTGACACGCTCAACAGGGTGTTAAAAAAAAGAAAGAATGTCATGAGGTGTTGTGGGACAGTTTTATCATACGTTCTGACTATCCTCCATTCACTGTAACTTAAACCTTTTATCACAGCTAAAAATCTCCGTATTCATCCGTTTCATAAAAAATTCTGTTTTACTGATTTGACAAGTGACGTGGATTGACATCGCTCGCCGAGGTGATAATACATATCCTAATTAAGTGTGTAAAGAAGGACCGATTTATAAGTAACTTTTTAACAATCAAAGAAGACTAAAACTACCAAGAGAAAATAAAGAAAAATCAAAATCATTTGACAAATAAAAAATAACATTCTTTTGGCACAGTTAAGTACTTACATAAGTTTAAAATAAATGTGTCTTCTGCCTAACGTATTGTGATGATGTCTAGGCCAGGGGTAAGTTGAGGGGGTGTCCTTAATACTTTATTTAAATTGATCCACTTAATTTACATTTTATATTTCATACACATTTATTCCAAACCATCATACTTAGTCAATTTTCATTATTTTACTATGAATAAGAGATACATTTAAAGACATTTTGAAATTGACATGTTGGAGCTGAAACCACCCGTTAATAAATAAACTTCACCCACCTAATTTTTTTCTCCACCTGAATTAAATATACAGCCAGAGCCGTACTTGTTAGACTAACCAGTAAAACACTAATTACTATTCCTATGTGCACATTGTAGATCCATACGTTTTGGATAACTAATGGGTTATTTTATCTTTTTTTAAATCGAGTTTTTATGCTTTCATTAGTTTTATTAACATATTTATATAGATTTTGAAAATTTAAAAATGACACCTGAATATGGGAATCGAACCCGGGACCTTTGGCTTTGACTGGTACCTGGTTCGATTCCCGTGTCCATGTGTCATTTTTCAATTTTCAGAATATAATATCTATGATCACTAAAAAGCATAAATAATAGGTTTGGCTATTTGATTCTTAAATAATATATAAATGTTTAGCTGTTTAAACTACGAATGCTAGTTTTAATTTCTTAACAAACATATTACTGTTCCAATTATGTTCGATCGCCATAGAACTATAATAAATACAGAGACGTAATGATTAACTTCCCATTAATTCACCCCGCTTCCCCCCCTCCCCCACTTGAACTCCCGAGAAGTACTTTGACCACTTGAACTCCCGAGAAGTACTTTGACCAGTACTTTTTGAAAATTATATATTTTAGTACGTACTGCATTTTACTTTATACCCACTTAAGATAATTCATAGTGTAGTTTGTTAAGCTGCTATCGCGCAGTTTCATCTGACTGGGCTGACCATTATAATGAATGGAAAACGATCAAGGTCAAACGAGAGTCATTAATTCTCAGCACCGAGGTTAAATTCTTCTAACAAGAAACGACGTGATACAAATATATATTTAAAAAATATATATATTAGAAAAAACCCCATCAAAAGTCAAGAAGGCCATTTCATGACGTTTGGTAGAGCAATCCGCAGCTTCGGAAAAGAGGGAAGAAAAATATAAGAAGTCGTGTATTCTCAACCTGTATTTAGGAACAAGTGTCTTGTTTTTTTTAAATCTTTGTTGCGGCGAAAATAGATAAAAAAAAATTGCCCGCTTAAAAAATAAATAAGGATGGATACACGTTCACCAAGAATTTTGTCGAGACTCGATCCTGGGTGGTTTGTTAAAGGGGATATTCAAGAATAAAAGTGGGGATGGTGGCTTAGGGCCCTGGGGTTTTTCGGGGAGGGGAAGGTGGTTGGGTCGTGCTGCGGGGGCGTACCGTGACTTTTTTGTTTTTGTTGTTGTTGTTGTTGTGGAGGGGGGAGGAAAACATTCCAGACGGCGCTGGAGTCACGGATTTTCTTCTTCATATTCTCGAACGAGAAACGCTACCTCCGCGATACGATTGCATGATAACCAAAGTTTTGACTTAAAGAAAGTAAAAAAGAAAACTTTTTCTCCCGAAATAAATCGTGCCCGGTTAAGAGGGGAATTTCGTGTTCCTTAGCACAATGGCTGTTAAGAGAGAGATATATAAAAAAAAGAGACGGTAATAGATATGTATAAATAAATAACCTTATTTTGTTTTGTATCTCTTTTCCCCCTATACATACTAGCTTAATCCGTGGAATATAATTGATCACGGACGTTTAAATGAGAAATAAATATAGTACATTCTAGAGGAGTAGAAACGCTCAAATGAATCTCGTATCTCAAATTATATATAGTCTTGATTTTTCAGTTTTGTGATTCAAGTGTTAAAAAAAATGAAAATAACTTGTTATTGGCCTGTTGTTAAAAAGAAAATAATACATTACTTTACCACACAGCGCACGCTATGAAAATGGCGCAGTGGCTAGTAATGTGGTGTGATTTATAGACGGGTCTTATTTATGTTTGTTGGTTCTCGATTGGGCCAAGGGTGATCCTTGCGAGTCAATGGATTACGTAGTAAATAACGTGTGTGTTGATTTAATTCTTTGTTTTTAAATTGAGTGGTCAGATGAATAAAATAGTTCCCGTGACCTCACAATTGCCCTCGAATGTACTGTTCTTTTTGTAAACTCGATGTTTAAACTTTAGTTTTTTAATTTGTGTGTTGAATAACATAATGGTTGTTGAAGATCTGTCCAAAGGTTACGGATTTGGGGGATGGTTTTTAAAGTAAATTCGCCTATATTAGCTTAGAAAGAGGGTGGGAAAAACCCCGCACTTGAATAAAAGCATCCAATCTCGTCTTACGTGGTTTGACCAAGATCGAGTGGTCGGAACCCAATAGTACCACAGGATTACCAATTGACTTTCTCAAAATGGTTCTTTGGTCCCCCCCTCCCCCCCTCTACACAAATGCGGCTATATTTTGTTGTGCTTCATCAAGCACAAATCTAGCTGCTATCAATTTTAAATCACTAGTGGTTAGTTAAGTATGTTTTACCTATTACGTTACACGTTTATTTTTAGGTTGGAATAAGAAATAAAATATATATATATATATATATATATATATATATATAATATGTGTGTGTGATTCGTCGTATGCAAAACTTTAAAAAACGCGATACATTTGTGGGTGCCCACCCACTCCATTTATATATAAGGGTGAAATCTTTGTCTTTTGAGCGGTGTGGCTCACAGTCCCCACCCATAAAAATCAAATTGATTCCCCTCACCGAATTTAATAATACTAGGGTCGATTAAACCCGTTTAAATGTTTTTTTTGTTCTTATGAAATCTTTAATTTGTGCTCACAGTTCTCGAGCACGCTCTTATCCAGTTCGGATTCATTGAGATGGTTTCTCTCAATAAACTGGAACAGACTTGTTTTCCTGCTTTGTTATTATTAATGAGATAGGGCTTGATTTTACATTAAGTTACAGAAAAGACCAATTTTTGGTATTATTTTGGATTCAATTTATTTTTAAAAAATGTAAAGGAGGAAAGGAACAAAGTACCTCCCTCATTCCATCAACAATGTGGTGTCAAAAACGATGCCTTGCATTTAATAAGTGAGCAATTCCGTGATTTAATTATGATCTTTTACGTCACTGAACATGAAAATAGCCGGTTTCTGTTGACACACGATACCTTAAACGACTACAGTCAACGGCTTACGTTGCATGTAACTCATTACACTTTATATAATTTTAGTACTCACTTAAAGCAAGTCTTTATTTTCGGCATATTGTTTTGAAACGATGAATTTTAATTTTAATTAAACACAGTTTTGTTTGAAATTATTTAAGAGATGATCTAAACACTTTATGGATACGTGTGTCTGCCTTCAATTTTCGTGTGAAGAAACTTTTCTGACAGATTTATATATATATATATATATATATATATATATATTTATACACTTTCACATATTATTCATATGTCAGGTCGTATAATCTGCAGCTGTCCCGTTTAATAGATAGTAGTATAAATACCTAAATAAACAAATAACACTAAGTCCGCCAGTGGGCTATACCGACCGAGCAGCGGCCGCCGTTAGTGATGTTAGTGCCAACGTTTGCGGATATAGGGTGTCATGGAGTCAGCACAGCGAACCTTTAAGCCTTAATCTCAGTTTTCTAGACCACGTCACTTATTTATTCAAATAGCTCCTCATATGTCCCCACGAGGCCGAGTTGAACCCGTTCCAGACCCACTGGTTCACAGAAAGATTGTGGAAAAACCGGGAATCGAACCCGGTGTCTCTGGTTCAGTAACTAGGAACTGTGACCACTAGACCATAGACTTGTACAATAATAGGCCTAAAGTAACATTTTTATCATGTCCGACGACCAAATAAATGTTTGTATTTTCTCAAAGTTTTTTCCAACAAAAATTAATTGTAGTCAGGGTTGTATGGATATTAGTTTGTGACGCGTTTGTTGACAAGATTTTTTTTATAGTAAGTTTATGTAAGATATTCTCAATATACCCACACGAGGATTGGTTATTACCAGGAAAGTTTTGTGCGCATGCGCGTGTTGCTGGGTCACGTATTGCCAAGCCAGGTAAATCTCCCAGGCCCCCAGGGTAGCAGCGGGCTGAAGGAGGTGTTCCAACAGATTCCTCTCACACTCAAAATATTGCTCTTTTATTTATCATCTTCGTCCGAGGCGTGATTTGTGGTAAGAATTGGTATCTCCTTATTACTACCCTCAACCTGTCGATATAATGTTGGTCTCCGAAAGAGTGTTTTAGCCAACAGCGAGAGAGGAAGTATAAAAAAATAAAAACTAGATAGTCATTGGTTACTTCTAGGAATTTCTATCATTTAAAAAATCCATGGTAAAGTACTATCGTTGCAGAAGAAAAATTTCGGTGGGCACATTGTCGCAATTATCTTAAATTTGTGAGTTATTTAAGATTGTTTTATATGATATGAAGATCTCATATTGTTTTATAATAATTACAATTACACATATCATGTGTACATCATTTGAATAATTCATTTAAATCATTCTCTCATTATTCCCTAACTTGCCTTAAGATGTTCAGACAAGTCGTGGGAACGCTTTACTAACGTTATACAACGACCCAATATAATTTTAAGAACGTAATATTAACCGTGTTTATAGTCATGCCTAAAGGGTTTACAAGCTAAGTCGTGAATTGTTTTTAACATTTTATATTTTTGTCACGAAATATTTGTGTACTTTCTTAATAAACAAACCTTTGTTTTGAATTAAGATTTTTTAATAGTGGGAGTGGGGGGCCTTTCTTTAACAATTTTATTGGTATAAAAACAACTTTAACATATTTATTGAAGTCCATTAAGGTTTTACCATCAAACCATTAAAACTTCGATAAATATGGTAATTTTTTTCTATATATCAATGAAAACATAAGATAAGTTTCTCATTAGTATATATTTTTTAGGGGAAAAAAAGTTTTTTAGTCAAGAAAGAACAAATAAAATGTTATAATTAGTTCCGAAACTTGTTTAAACACACTCAAAGGCGTTGTCAACCACCTAATGATTGTTTTGTCGGATCTCAGTCGGGTCGAAGTAAGTTTCATTAGGTAGTCACAGGACAAGAAATAAAAAAAAAAGCAGACGAGGTTTGAATGATTCTGAATTCACAATAGGCCCAAGTTTGATTCCAGATGCTAATAGCTTGAGGATAAGCCTGGACGGATAATAAGACTTTAGACGTGGTGCGCAAAAGAAAAGTTTTATAGTTTACATTATATATATATATATATATTTTTAAATGTTTTTACTCTCCTTTTAAATAACTGTTCAGGCTATATCCATGTAATGTCTGTTCAGCTTAGGAATTGTTTTCTGAAAGGCCTTTTTCCCTACCAGAAATCTATTATATAGTAGGATATTGGTAGGATTAAAGACCTTTCAGAGAGTAATTCCTACCGTGAATGAAGGTGAGGTACGTATATTACGCTAATGGAGTAGAGATGGTTACAGAAAGGGCTGTACCTGCATTTGACTGGCGAGAGAGTAGGGAAATCGTTTAGGAAAACCACCTTTGGTACACCAGCTCGGGATTCAGACCCCGTGATCTAGAACAACTGGGTGCGGCCAACGGGCGCGCGCGAACTGGGCGCTAAAAAAACTGCACTTTTTTCTTTTATTTTTTTGAATTAACTTTTTTCTAGTATAATGCAATGAACTTCTTTTAAATATAAAAAATGCACAATTTTTTAAAATATATTCTTCAATTAAAATTAAAAAATTATGGGTAAAAACTAAAAATGAACTTTTTTCTATAACTAATCATATTTTTCAGCGCAGCATCATATATTTTTAAATGAAGTAAATATTCACTTTTGGAGTTGTTTAGAAAAATCTTAGTAGAAGAAACGTTATTAATTCATATTTATAAAGTTAACCTAACATAACTATTGCAATGCATTAATACAAGAAAAAGGACATTTAAATAAAATATGATGTTGCGCATAATAAAAGAGTGCATATTTTGATTTTACTCATAGTTTTTAAATAAAAAATAAAAAAGTGCATTGCATTATGCTAGGAAAAAAAGTGATTTTTTAAAGAAAAAAAAGTGGGGTTACTTTTGGCACCCAGTTGTCCGGAACCGCAGACCCCGACCTTTATAGTCACCGGCAAACCAGACAAAGTGAACTTGACATTTAGGCCCTAAGACCATCGTCGCTTGTGTCAACAATTTCTCTCCCCACCGCGTGTCACTCACTACGCTTATGAGATATATGCGTCTTTTTTTTTAGCACTGAATCTTTCTACCCGTTCGGGATATACACATGTACTAATTACTCTAATGAGCTGGGATGATGAATGTTTAATTTATGAGAAGTGTAGCCGTATTTGCATAGAAAGAGAGTGAAAAGTTATTTTTAAAAAAGCATCCTCTATACAACCGACAAGGATTCGAACCCCGGTCACCCCGTCACCGGCAGGCCAGTCTATTGCGAGATTGACGCCTTAGACCATACAGTCACCGAGGCAGGAATGTTTATAAGTGCCTTAATTACACTGATGGAATAAGGAAAACATACTTTAGAGGAAATTTACCCTCATCTGCATGGAAAGAGGGTTAGGAACCATTTGAAGGAAACCATTTTCATTAAATATGACCGGGTATTAAACCTAGGCCTCCCCGTCACCACCAAACTAGACTAAACGAGCCAGACATTTCATCCGCGCGTCCACTGATCTGGGTGTTTGCAGTGTTCAAGGGTGACATAGTGGTCTAGGGCTAAGGTGTCGGATTTCTCTGCTGGGGTCCGGGGTTCACTCCTCGGTCCCGGCACAGATTTATCTGATTACCAAACCCTTACTTCACCTCTGACAAGACGTGTCTTAATCACAACTTGTGAATGTGGGTAATGCTGGGTCTCCACCGTGGTTCGGATCCCACGTTTAACTGTAGGTCCTCTATTTCATCTCACAATTACCGTACCATTACACATTAGCGTAAGTGCTTATAAACCGAATGGGTATTAAGACGTGGCGCTAATATAATAATAATAATACATTGTCCAAGTCAAGTCTACATCTCTGCTAAGGTCTTAGCTTTCATAATCTTAAATCATACATTTTTTTTTAGGTTCAAATATTTTCTAGCATTCCTTGCATATACAATTAATATCCTGTACTTGGGGATGTGTTTGGAGGGTCACTTAGCACTTGTCCTCTAAACTCTGTATAACATTCCCTTTGAAAAGAAATTCCTCTGCTATGTGTGCTAATATGTTGACACAACTACAATCAGCCACATTTTGTTTCTTTATCTTACACGTTATAACTCATAAAATAAACGTGGAAAATGACGTTAGCTAATACACGAATCGAACATAGGATAGGCTTAAAACATTGTTCATTATGACCGCTAAGACCTGAAACATTATTGTTAAGACTTTAAAATTCACAAGCTCATTTTTTGAACGTGAATTGTTAACATCGCTTGCTTAAATTATTTCATACATTCATGTGGCACATAATAATAATGTCTAGTTAGTTCACTATAAGAATAAACTCAAACCTGACAGTTTAATAAGTAATAAATTAATTAGCTTCTTAAGCTATTATATTTCTAAATTACTGTTATAGCCGCATCATATAATTTAAATTATTTGTTTATTTATATAATTCTTTTAAATTTCATTTTAATTATTGGTTAGGTGTAAGAAAAGGCGGTAGGTTTACAGCCGTAGAACACATGGTTTGCTGTATGAATACATTAAAATAAATTTTATGACTTTCTAATTATTAATAAAAATAATAATAAACTTTAATGGCGAAGTTAAGGCTACCGCTTTTTCTTACACCGAACGAATAATTAAAATGAAATTTAAAAGAATTATATAAATAAAAAAAATAATTAAAATAATATGATGCGGCTATAACCGTAATTTAGAAATATAATAGCTTAAGTAGCTAATTAATTTATTACAAAAAAACACCTGGACACGGGAATGCACCCCGGGACTTTTGGTTTATTACGTTAATGATCTAACCACTGAGCTATCCAGGAATTGTCCTTTGGCCAGGATCATAGTTCACTAATTATTATTATTATTGTTATTAGCAGCAGCAGCATCGCGTCTTACTACCCTTTCGGGTTATATGCACTTACGCTAATGTGTAATGGTAGGGTGATTGTGAGATGAAAAGGATGGACCTACAGTTTAACGTGGAATCCGAACCACGGTGGAGGCCTGGAATTCCACACATTCACAAGTTGTGATTAATACACGTCTTGTAAGAGGCGAAGTAAAGGTTTGGTAATCAGATAAATCTGTGTCGAGACCTAGGAGTGAGCCCCGGACCCCCGTCACATAAGTATGACACCTTACCTTTAGATCGCCAGGTCATCCTTCTTCATTCTTATTTTAAGGCATGGTCTGTGATGGACGTGATGGAAACGATATAGTAAAATGTTAGTTACGTTGACCGCAAAAAAAAAAACATAAATTTTTTTAAAAGGTGCTTCAGATATCTACTCAAGCAAAGCAAGGTATACCTTATCTTCCAATTGAGGGGTTCCTTATTTTGTTCATTTCTGATTTTTTTTAAGGGTCTGAAACTTCTGAAAATATTGTACTTTTAAATTGTAAAATAATACTTTAATATTTTGTTGCAAATTTTATCATTTTTGTCAATTAAAATCAGAAGGACTGATTTAGTCAAATTCCGGTATAATAAATAAACACCGGATTAGCCTTAGCTGACTGCGTTCACATTTCTTAACGATTGTTTCATATCAACCTTCTCAACTTTATGGCATCTTAATACCCGTTGCTAAAGTGAGAAAACGTGTATCACCGAGCGTTATCATTTGAAAGGTAGAACGATGACTTGGGTGTCTTGCTTGATGTAGAACTTGTGTCGTTAAACCAGTTGGAATGCGTTTATATGTAGAATGTCCAGGCTATACTGTGTAGAGCACAGGTATCAAAATGTCGTGATAATTTGACAAAGAGACGATTCCTGTGTCGCTATTAAAGGGGGCTTAATGTTTAGAGGCGATAAAAACGCGCTTGACGTTTTATTCCCACGATTCCTCAAGTTGAATTCATGACAATATTTCAAGTTGGTAACTCTAGAACGCTTAGACTTTCAGAGTAACAAAGCAATTAACTTTTCATCTCTCGCCTGCATCGGCGTCCAAATGGTCTAAGTTGTTAGATTTACATGGTCACGTTTGATGGGCAGGTTGGGGTTTCAAATTTAGGTTGTTCGCATATAAGGTGGGTTTATTTTACGTTGTGAGTTGGCCCATCCTATATTTATATTTATTTCTGTAAATTAGGGAGTCGAACCAAAATATTTATATCGGTTCCGGTTCTTGTTCCGATTCTATAATCAAAAATTATAAGGTTCCATCACTGTTTATGGATGAGAGAAAAATAAAATTTCCTGTTATTTCAATTTTTAATTATGTTACTCCGGTTCTTTTAAATACACCAATACTAGACACACACAAAAATCCTGAGAAAAGGAAAAGTCGATTGTTTCATATCAAAATTGAGTTAAAGAAAGAAGAATGTAATAAAACAGAACTAAACAAATTTAAAACTTTCAAGACCCTTTATGAACTTAAAAAAATATATCCAAATTCTGGTTCAGGTTCCATAAAAATAATTTTTAATTTCTGTTATCGATTTTGGTTTAAACTACCCTCCTCATTTATATCCCTTTGAGTAATTTGTTATCCTGTAAACACAAATGAATCTATTTGTTATAGTGATAACATAAAATTTAATTTATATAAGAATTTATTTTTTGTGGTTTTTAAGCGTCAGAGTTACCATTTTTAAGATAAATATCTCAAGAAGACTTTTTACCTTCAAGAAGATTATGTATTTAAATGGAAGGTTTATACGTAAGCATCTGGAGAGCAAGGATTTTCCTGAAAAACTTGGTGAATTAAAAAAAAATCGGAATGGTATTACTTCACACTGATAAATTATATATAAAATTAAATACCACTCATCTACATTACTCTCCAAAGGTGTCTATAAAATGAAAGAATTCGATTAAAAAATAAAATAGTGTTAACACTAATTTGACAAATATACTAAGTTTGCAAACTACGAATTAAAATTAACTCATTATTATATTTATCTTCACAATGATAAATCCCTAAAAATATAAAGCCGCGATAGTTTGAAAAATTAGTTTCAATAACTTTAGAAGTTTGATAAATTAAATACAATAACTTTAGAATACTAACATAAATACTTGTATAATTGATTGATCATCTTTCGAAAATAATGGGATGTTGTATGGTATATTCATGAAGTAGTTTTATTATTTTCTCAAGTCAAAATATTTTTTTTTAAATCTGGTTTCTCAGTGGGAGATTATTGTGTATAATAACTATTTAAAATGGTGGTGGTGGGGTGTAGGAGTGAGTGTTAAGAAACTGCGTGGCAAGGTTAAAGTTTTAAAATGAAGTTTAAAAAATAAAAGAGATTGGAAGGTTGGAAGAGGTAGTAAGACATATTACCAAGGAAAAGAGAATTAATAATAATAATAATAATAATAATAATAATAATATTTAGCACCGCGTATTACTACCCGTTCGGGTTATACGCTTTAAGCA
Organism: Timema shepardi; assembly: GCA_902151425.1. Classification (NCBI taxonomy): domain Eukaryota; kingdom Metazoa; phylum Arthropoda; class Insecta; order Phasmatodea; family Timematidae; genus Timema; species Timema shepardi. Next base: position 242,476 of record CABFVX010000216.1, on the reverse strand, counting down.
CTAATTACTCTAATGGACTAGGAATTAGGAAGGGTGAATTGAAGGAAGTGAACCCGCATTTGCGTGGAGGGAGAGTGGAAAACAATTTAGGAAAAACCACCCCCAGTTCACCCGACCGAGATTCGAACCTCGATCTCCCCGTCCTCAGCAGTCGAGCTCAACACGACAACCGCGTTAGCCAACTACGCCACCGAGGCGGGTAAAAGAGAATTAAAACATATGAAATAGTTTGGTAAGAAAATAATGTAAACTTTGCATGTAAAATGGATTAATTAATATATATATATATATTTAAATATAAAATATTCCCCTTAAGGTGGGGTGGAAGGGAACGCAAAAAAATAGCCGGTGATTTTGCAGTTTTTATAGCAAAACTTTTTTGGCGAAAATTTAAAAAAATGCTGTAGTAACCACGTTTAGTTTAATTTTCTTCACAGGGTGATATCACCAGTTGTTGAATATCTGTCAAGGATGTCCTGGAATTTAATGACAACTTTTCTCTTCATTTAAAAAGTTTCTCCTCTAATGCCGCTATACTCATGGCAACGGTTGATATCACCATGGGAACAAAATTAAACTCTTTATCTCTATTGTGTACAGTACGTGCATTTGCGTTCATGGAGAGAGGATTTTTACTAAGAGAAACCCCCATTCTCAATACCCCTGGCTCAAACTCGAACCCCAACAACCCATCACCAGCAAACCAGACGAGGTTGACTCCTTAGACCAGGGGTCTTCAACCCGTGGCCCGCATGGTAGCATTTTTTGCAGCCCGCCGGCTCATAAAAAAATTATTTCAAGAGAAAAAATGAAGAATACAAATTTAGTGTTTACATAATTAAATAAATACGTGTTTTAAGTTATTTTATAAACTATTTTTTGCTTCATACGCGAAGATAAAATCACGGGTTTGTACAAATTTACCTTGAACCGGCAAATTCTATAATTAAAATTATAATATAAAATTAATGAAAATGAACCGTCTCATGAATAAAAACTTTAATACCTATTATATTAATGGAAATGAAACAAAATAAGATACTAATAGTCGCTATTTGATAGTAACAGCTTCTGTGTATGAGCATTATATATATATATATATATATATATATATAGAGAGAGAGAGAGAGAGAGAGGGGGGGGAGTGGGGAGCAGCTCACACTACGTACCAAGCACGGGAGTTACATAATACTCTCGTTGCTCAATACAGACTAATTATTAGGTGCACGTTTGGAGAGTACCCGGATCCGTAAGGTGCGCAGCTCATGGTCCGTAAGACAGTGGCTCACAACCCTTTCGTTATCGCGAATCCCCTAAATCCATTGATGATTCGCTGATTCTACGTAACCCATTCCATATTAAAAGAAAAAAAAAGACTTAATCCAACAATAATGGGGGGAAATAACCCAGTTGTTTAAGCAAATTGTGACTAGCGAATATGTTTTTATATGATTTGAAAATACGAATAGAAAAACAATTTATTGATCAAGATTTGTTCCGCGGAACTCATGTTATTAACCTCTGGCATAGGAGATCGTCCACAAAGTATGAGATTGTTCTGTACAAATAATAATAATTAATATTACTATTAGCACCACGTATTACTACCCGTTCGTGTTATACGCACTTACGCTCATGTGTAGAGGTAGGGTGATTGTGAGATGAAATGGAGGACCTACAGTTTAACATGGGATCCGGACCACGGTGGAGGCCTGGCATTCCCCACATTCACAAGATGTCTTGTCAGAGATGAAGGAAGGGTTTGGCAATCAGATAAATCTGTGCCGGGACCAAGGATTGAACCCCGGACCCCTGTACAAAGAAACCCAATACGTAAATCCCTAGTCCGTGGTCCGTAAAAAGAGTTCTACCCAAAGGTCCAAATTTACAGTCGGTGAGGGGTTGGGTCTATCTCCAACAGGCCTAGCTTAAGATTTTGTACGAAATCTCTTCCCTGTTGTTTTGATTTGTGTTTATATTTTTCAAAACATGAGGTAACGAGAATGGCTCTCCCGGGTTTTTGGGGATTTTTTAAATTCAAGTTTTGGATCTTTCTTATAAATATG
>CABFVX010000216.1:188797-200772 GCA_902151425.1 Timema shepardi | reverse complement strand
AAGTTACCAGTACTCTCATGTTTACATCCACTAAACCATATGATCCTCAAGAGCATGAGTTCATTTTTGACAGTCATAACTTTTAGCAACAAACAATTTGTTTTTGCTATATTTTTTTATTTTAAACTTTTTAATATTATTGAAATACGAATATGTTAAAATAACTGGCTGGCTGTTTCTTTTTGTGGAAGTGACGTCTGTGATTCACTTAAATTAATGGTTCGGCACACCACGCAGATTTTCTCTCACTTTTATCGTAAAATAGACATTTACTTAAAACTCGTGGAATTTGTGTAACTAAATAGTAGATATACATTGTTGTAGCAACTTTACACCAAATAAAATAAATGAAATCATACTCATTGTTATTTATTTAACTCTATGACATTATAAACTAGGAACACTGTTACAGGAAAAAAAATAATTAAAATAGAAATATCTTTGTCCGCCAAATAATATAAGAATTATTATTATTATTATTATTTAGCACGCGCCCCGTTAGGGTTATACGCTTTAAGTACTAACTACGCTAATGGATTAGGAATTGGGAAGGTTGAGTTAGAGAAAGTGAACCCACATTTGCGTGGAGGGAGAGTGGAAAACCATTTAGGAAAAACCACCCCCAGTTCACCCGAGCGAGATTCGAACCTCGATCTCCCCGTCCTCAGCAGTCGAGCTCAACACGACTAGCGCGTTAGCCAACTACGCCACCGAGGCGGGTAATATAAGAATCAAATTCATTTTCAGAGGCCTGAATTAGAAAGTATATGTATTTGCTTATAGCTCAGAAACTATTGGTTTTATGATTACCCCAAATATCAAGTTTTAGCCTAATCTGTAAAATAGTTTCGGCTCTAGCCTGAAGTACAGGCAGTCGACATTGCGAAAACCACTATTTTAGTTTTAGAGGTTCATGAAACGTTGACATCTATCAAATTTCTCAAGTTCGATTATTTTGACGATCCCAAAAACTTTCTCTCTGGTATGTCGAGAAAGTAAAAATGCTTTATAAACGAGAGATTATAAAGGGGTGCCTTCCCTTTATAAATTAAGATGGCAAGCCATCCAAAACAATGCTGGTTGATGACGTCATACAAACTTGTTCGGTCGTGTTCATGCTCATGTGTTTAAAATATATAGTATTTATTATAAAATATGCGTCTATAAAATAAACTATTTCTGGATTTTGAAAAAATATTGAGGGACTGTAAGTCTATCTTATAATAATCTAAGCGTTCTATTTATGAGTTTAAAAAAAATCGTCTACACCTTAGGGAATTTGATTTCAAAGTTCATTTCTACGAAAATTGTACTGTTATCTTAAAGTTGTCCAATTAAGTATCGGTACAGTTTCCTATAATACCTTGATATCATTTTTTTTTCAGCTGAACAACTGTATTATTATTACTGTCACCGCTAATATGGTTTTTACCTTAGCTAAACAACGTAGCGCTGTTGAGAGGGGCGAGCTCTAATGGGCGTTATGTAACACAGTACAATGTTACGTAACACATATACTATACTTAAATTCTCATCTTGAAAAAAAAATTATATTCAGAAATTTAATATTGATTTTGAGTAGTATTAAATCTGAATCCCTCTTTTAGTGTCACAAAAGCTTTATTATGAAATATTGACATTCTATCTTGTTGGGTGATGGCATAGAGTAAATATAGACATCTATATCTACATCTTATTTTCAATACTTAATGAATTTGCAGATGTTAAACAATCCGTATCAGTGGTCGCGTGGTATGAGGCTTCACTATCACAATAGATTGGATTGCCCTCGACGATGAAGGTCGGGATTTAAATCCCGGATGGGTGTTTTGAGAATATTTTACCTTTATCATCAAAGCCCCATTAGTGTAAATAAACCGATCGGGCAATAGCACACGATGCACACAGATTCACACACAAAATGAAAGGAAATGACTTATTGCGCTTGCATAGAAAAGGAACCAATTCAAGTCCTACCAGAATGACTGACTATTTCTCTCGTAATGTTTTTCTATTTTTTTAATTTAAAAAAGCATGTATTTCCATACGACTTACACAGTTATGTTGTTTAAGTTCTTATAAATTCTTGAATCTCAGTAATTTCTGTTTTTATAGACGTCGATGTTGGGAAGGTGACTTTTAACGCCTGATTAGGAAAATACATATTTTTAAATTTTACTCTCACTGCAACTTATAACTTGTTCAGGTTATACGCATATATGATACTCACTATAGGTGCATTTTAGAGGTAATTACTCGCATTTGTGTGGAAGGAGCGTGGGTAACCATCTAGGGAAAACCATCCTCATTAGACCCGACTGGGATACGAATCACGATCTCCCCTCATACGCAGGTCAGTCCAACACGATGGTGACTCCTTAGACCTTTCGGCCACTGAAGCGGATAGGAAATATTCCAGTCGGATGTGATTGGCAGACTACTACGCTGTTAACGTGTTCACTCAATTGTTTTAAAGTGTCATGGTGTATTTCACTATACATTGATACTGTTGATATATTTTTATAGGTCATCTCAGACTCAAAACGCGATAGCTCTGACTCAAACAGGGTGAATTTTATTATTTTATCATTTCGTTCTAGAGAATGTTTGCGGAAATTTCCTACACCTCTTTTCTAGTTCATCCGGTAAACAAGGATGTGTGAGTGTGTGTGTGTGTGTGTTTGCTCTTAAGCTTGACCTTACCGACTAGAAACCACGCATGAATACAAGGAAACTGTTAATAGACATAGTGCACATTTAACCGCCAAGAGAATGGAGCGGAAAGGTATATTTCTTTTTTCTGTGCCAACAGGAAAATAAACTCAACTTCATTGATGTATGAATTAATACATACAGTCCATTCGCCATAAGAGTGGTGGTAACTGACAGCTATTAAAAGCTACTAGATATACTCTCATGTATCCATTCGCCAAACCATATGATTTGCTAGACAATATGTCACATTTGGCAGTCATAACACAACAATGTTTTTAATTATTCTTTTCTTTTAACCGTTTTTATATGATTGAAATACGAAAATGTGAACATATACTTTTAGATATTTCTTTTTTGTGGTAGAGGGTTCAGTAGTTAACTTAAGAATTCTTTAAAAACGAGAGATTATAAAAGGCTGACTTCTCTTAATAAATCAAGATGGCAAACCATACGAAACAAAAGGGGTTGATGACGTCATACAAACCGTGCTTGGTTGTGTTCAATATCTTTTGTTGCCACAACCACTAAACAAAAAAAAAAGTTTTATTAATACAGTATAGGTGACCTGGCGGTCTAGGGGTAAGGTGTCAGACTTCTATGCTGGGGCCGGGGTTCAATCCTAGGCCCCGGCATAGATTTATCTAATTACCAAGCCCTTCCTTCACCTCTGACAAGACATCTTGTGAATGTGGGGAATGCCAGGCCTCCACCGTGGTTCGTTCACAATCACCCTACCATTACACATTAGCGTAAGTGCGTATAACCCAAAAGGGTAGTAAGACGCGGTGCTAATAATAATAATAATACAGTATATTGTATTCTTTCAATAATTTAGGAAAAAACCCATCATACATACATAATCCGCAGCAAGTAGTATTAGCAACACCATCTATCAACATTTTACACACACACAGACACACAATATGTAGCCAATAGGGCCATAGAAAATAGTTTAGTGTTCATTCACCAAACTCATTTAATATTACCATTTTTATCAATATCTAACACAAATACAACATCTGATCGTTAATATCTCAGATACCTAGGCAGACCCCTTAACATTAAAAAATGCCTGACCCCACCTGTGACGAGGCAGTGGGACTGTCAGGTTCGAAATGACACCTTGTTGTTTAAATGCTCTTTTGATGGTGTAAACTCTAGAGGGAGATGATTATCAGCTGTTCTAAGACCTGCCTCTTTCCTATAGCTTGTCTTTCTGTGATCACAGAACCGATAACTGATCATGAAATACATAAAAACAAATTATTCTGGTCACGAATGTCGATGAAAATTCATTTTGCAAATAATAATAATATTATATGTCAAGGGAGACAAAATATTAATAATATTATTTGTTTAATCCTATTTTCACAGGAAGGGTCTTATCTGACATCTAAAATAGTAACTAGATATACTTTCACGTATTCATACGTCAAGTCATGTGATCTTCAACACTTAAATTTTATGGATATTGTAAATAAAAATAAAATATCACCAAAATAATAGTAAAATGTTATCATTGATCATCACCAAAAAATGAAATACTATTAAACTAGGTATTAAAAATACATTTCAAAGCTATATACAATAAACGTTACTAAAAAAATATGCGTAAACAGAATCGAATGTTGGTGGTTCTACCCAATATAAGTGTAAACCTAACAACTAGACCCAAGACCATTAATTTATCACTTGATTAAATGACTGAATGAATTCACTATAGCAAAAATACTAGCATTTTTTAAATAGCTTCAAATTTTTTTTACTATATTTCTATTTTCTTTTATGTTTATTATTTATTCTGAATTCAGATTAAAATTCAAGATTCGGTATTTGGAGTTAAAATGAAGTTCCGGTTTCAAAAATATTTGATTCGACCCATCTCCAACACACACACACACACACACACACACACACACCTGAAAGTTACAAGAGTTGCTGCTTTCATATGTAAATACGTAAAATAAAACCTTCAAATATCACTTATGAAATCGTATCAATACTGAAAAAAAATAATTAATCTTAATCGTGTGTTTGAAAACAGCCGATTTAATTTTTTTTTAAGTTTCCCGCCTCGTATTTATAGCCATTATACCCCTAATAATAAAAAACAACCAAATTTGACTAATTTCTGTTCCATCTACGGGGAATGCTCAGTCTAACCGTGATGTAAATCGTACCATAGCGGAAAAAACAAAGTAAGCTTGTTTCGTTTCAGGGTGAACGAAGTAAGTTATACGGTACGTTCTCAATCTTCATCGTACCTAAATAGATTACATTTCAGAATATCGTTTATTAAAAGTATCCAAAACTCCTACATAGGTTAAATCCCAGACAAAAAAATTTCTTTTTTCCAAACTGATGACTCTGCGTTTTGGCGTCTTCTTTCTTTATGATTCAGAAGTTCTTGGCAGCTGGCAGGATCGGTTTGTTACTCCTGACGGTATGCAAACCTTCGTGCCCCTGATTGACTTCTTTTGTCCACCCCGAAAAATCAATCTCTCCCAAACCCCCCTCTCCTCCACCTCCTGCGTGGATGAAAACGCTACACCAATAAGAAGAGTTCTCTGTTGTAAATTAGATACCCCCTTATATCGTTACAATAATAATCCTCATCAACGGCAACCTGATGGGATAGCATTGTCTGGCCCGTGAGAATGCGGCCATATTGTGATAACTCCCAAGCGCAAGTTCGGAGAGAAAGAATGGTAGGAGTTTTTTTTTATTATTCTTCGGGAGTTGAAATTTTATACTTATAATGCTACATCTATTATACATTAATGTTTGAGTCGAGTGCTATTGTTTGGAAATATGTTGAAGGCATGACAATTAATTCACCCCCCCCCCCTCATTACTTTATAAGTTTGAATATTTTTCTGTGTTGATGGTCATGAAACCGAAAGTATTCATGTACACTGAACAATAAACTGTATATTTCTTACTTGTAAACACATGTGTGTATGTGAGTGTATTCATAATTAGTGTGCTTTGACTATTGTAATAAAGTTTACAGCCAAATTATGGAATCAGTAGTGTGTTCAGATGTAGGTATAAAAGTGCCACTTTACGCTGGTAACAATCCGCACTTATGAAAAAACAAGATTGACATATAAAAAAAATCCCTTTTAGTGCCGGGGTCAAGAAACCTTATTTTGTTGAAGGCTGTTAATTTTTTTTATATAATTTATGAGGGCCTTACTGAAAATTCATATAAATCGTATTGGTATGCACAATACTGGATTCATAATAAATCTTATAAAGTTGTGAAAATCGGTAAAATATTTTAGAACAAAATGTATAAGCTAAGCAAGTCTAACGGGTTTTTCCTTATTTTTCAAGTATTGATGGATCACAAAAAAAAAGTATCGTGGGTGGAGTTTCCCAATCCTGTTTGAGCGTATAAAGGATGTAGCAAAGGACACATTGACAAAAATAAACCATAATTTTATAATCCTAGACGAAAGTGGTAGCTGCATAACGTAAAGTTTGGAGTATAAATATATGCAAAAATAAATAATAGCTTTTTATTTTCTCGCTTTCTTCAAGAGAGCGAACGTAATAGAATTAGAAATGTTGATGGATGACGTTTCATGACCCCCTGAATCCTAACGATGATGCTGTCTATATTTTCTTTTCCCAATGTCACTGTAACATTGTGTAATATTTAATGTATTCTCTTTGGTGGAATATGAAGCTCTTTTTTTTACATTATGTTTTTGCATCAGTGTATATTTATTCGTTGTTTGACATACCTTACAAATTTTAAGTAGATATCTCAATTTTTTGGTAAAAATGCGTGAAGGTCTGTTTTGCGGTGAATCGTACATTTTATTCATGTATTAATTTTATGGTAATATATACTTCTCATCTCGGCTACATCATTTTTAGCCCAGTAGAGGTAATATTAGTACTAATGTGTCATTACCCAGGGGACGCCCGAATGTACTAATCGTACATCCTTTCCGTGAAGGTTCTTTCCATGTCCCGATGAGATGAGGTGATAGTGATAGTGAGTATGAGGGTGTGGAACCACTGGAAACACTTAAACCTAACCTACGCCTAATTAATTAAACGCTTTTGACCATTGGGGTAGTTTCCCTTTCAGAAAAAATACACAAGGTACCAGCAGGGAGTTGAACCCAGGACCCCTAGACTGTAGCCAGGTGCATTGACCACTACACCACGGGGCCGATATTTCTATGGTGATCTAATTATATGTATGTGATTTAAAATCAGGCTTATGCGAAGAGGTAAATAAGTCTATTTCGTAACCCTCATTTCCACCCCTCGATAGAAAATATGTTACATTCCATTCATAGGTGCGCTTATTTGACCCTGAACATCCTGACTCCTGTTTTTATGTCCACAACTTTGATCAGACCACGAATTGCTGCTACGTCAAACTGGAAGTTACTCATTGTGTGAAGACAGAGGACAATGCGAGCGTGCATCCCGAAAATTCGACATGGTTGATCAAGGTGAGCGGTTGTGGGGTGAGGGGGAAGATTAATACTCCGTCCATGAATGAATGAATGAATGAATGACTCATGGTCGAGCCTGTTAAACCATTTGGTGGTTTGGCTCGCTACGGAATGCATTTTGAAGTTTATTTTAATTGGTTAAATTCTTAGCATGTTTTCTGTGCCCTTGCTTCGAATCAAAACTTAGAATATTTTGACTAAGCGTGACCAAATAAGTTTTTTTTAGAAACCTATTTTTACTTTCTTGGTTGGCAACAGTTTTCTTCTAAAAAAGCTACGTTAGATATCGTATTTAATATTTTCAGTGCCATATAAACATATTAGCAGATTTACTGAAGTTTAAATGATTCTTAGTTTCTAATATCAAAATAAACTATTGTAATCATGAACATTTTCGACGAATCTTTACGTTTTATCTGGGTTTGAACCCCCCCTCACTACACCCCTCCAAAGTGGGTTTTACAATTCTTCGTGTCCCCATGACTGTATGTCTGTATTTCTGTTCCTGGCCACAGATCTGAAACGGTTGATGAATTTTGTTCAAAATTGATATTTTGATATTATAAGGCAGTACCTCAGAATATTTTTCAATGTTGATCCCAGCCCTCAAATTAAGGGTAGTTTACTGTTAGATTATTTTTTTGAATTACAAAATTTTCGAAAGTGGCCCTAGCGATTTTGTTTCAGATGTATACCTGAGGAGTGTTTGACATGACAAATAAAACTATATGCAGTTTTTTTATAGTGAAAATACGTTTTAGGGTAGCTTACTGACATCTGAACTTTTTTTAATCAAATGTTTTAATAAATGGCTCTAGCGATTGTGCTCAAAATAGGTATCTAATAAGTTTCTTGCCTTATAAATAATTATAGATATAATATATAATTATTTATTATTATATATGTATAATTATTTTGGTTAGAGTGTATATATATATAATTTTATTTTTTCTAAAAAAATAGATTTATAGCAGTTTAATGATGACCTATTTTAGTAAGAACTCTTAACAATTTTGTTCAAAATTGGTATCAAGGGAATACTTTACAAGTTAAATAATAATGTGGGTTTATTTTTCTATACCAAATTAATTTAAGGGTAGTTAACTTAACATAAATGATAGAAATTTCGAAATTTTTCTTGAAATTTGTCTTTATAATCTAGTTCAAAATGGGTATCTGGGAATAGTTTTTCCACGTAAACAAGAATATGTTTTTATTTTTACAAATATAATATAATATAATATTAGGATAGTATAAAAATAACTTAGTTTTGAAAATTTGAAATTATTAGAAACATTTGAATAATTTGGCTTAAAATTGATATTTAAATAATCTTACTTGCGTTTAACCAAATGATGTGTTATGGGGAAAAATTACTTAAAGGTAATTTACTGAAAACTTTTTTTTTAAATCTTTTTCTAAGCTACTCGTAAAATACACAATATGAGAAGGTTTTTGCGATTGTGTCTTACAATTTATTTGAAAAAATATAACTGACAATGACCATTTTAACTAAGGGTCACAACAACTTTTACTTTAGAAGAAGTCAAAATAATTTTTAAGATTCGCTCGAACACACTTAATTTTAAACATACTTGATATCTGTAATTTCTTTCAGATAGTTTAATTGTGAAAGAAAACCTAAAATGAGTGGTAAATAGCTATTGTTTATGTATATACATCACGCACACGTTTTCAATCATACCAACTACCAAGATCAAGAGGTAATAAAGAGACCTCATGCAAAAATACTAGATTATTTTAGGACCCACCTAGAAGCGATCCGGACTCTCCTAGACATTTACTGTAATCCTCTCCATCTACTCAGCCCAATACGCTGGACTTTTCGTGCTATAAAATAAAATATTTGGGATGGGGCTGGGGTAAGGAATGTTGTAAAAATAAAGTCTTGTGTATATCAAGTTTATAACACCTATAAAACTACCTTTATATACGGGTTAACATTTTTTTTTTATAAATGTAAAGTATATTGTTCAGGTTCTCAAATCTTATCTTAAGTTACTTTTAACATTTGGTGGTTTTTAAGCTTTTCATCAGTTACTTAAAAAAACACTATCTTTTTTTTGTTGCCACTTTATTTCTTTCACCAGGGTTGTAAGATTGACTGTTATTTTGAAGGGTACTTCCCTCTTGACGGTTAATAGTTATCTTTTATCCCGAGGTAGCGGGTAAAAAAAAAAATATATATATATATATATATATATATATCCCACAAATTATACAGACCAGCTCTTGAGCTATAAGTAGGCTATACCTGTGTTGGGTTCCGCCTTAAGCTTGATAGAAACCAATCTACCTGCCACCTTCGCGAGAGGGATAGTTTTATTTCGATAATTAATTTCACCTCTTAAACCTTCCCTTTCTCCACACTCCCTCTACCCTACACTTTTTAATTTGTACACTAACAATGTCTGTATGTTTATGGTCAGGCGAATTCTTCAGATTCATAGCTTCTAATAGCTTATCAGATAATTTTGTAAACTTTGTGATTTCATTTTTTATTGGTACAATTTTATGAAGGAAAAATAACTTGTTTATTTTAGCCATTTAAAATAATTTTATTTTTGATATTACTATTCATTATTTTTCGTTTATGAGACAAGCTTTCCCACATAAACAAATAATAATAATAGTTTTTTTTGTAAATTTTCAATTGACTAGTAAAATACTACAAGCAAAAAAGAAATCTAAAATGCTAAAGATAAAATATAAACTTAACCAGTAAAAAAGATATTTTGCTTTCTATATTTTAAAACACAATGAATAATGCCTATATTAAAATATGTTGTTGACATGATGTTCTCATTTAATTATTCCAATGAGCACCCAGAGTATTCAGGGTGTTTAGTGGAGTGATATTTTGGAAACCCGCCTTTCACAACCAATATTAGGTATCCTGATTAATATGCTTTATTAATTTAATATTATATATATATATATATAAATGAAAAATAATTGTCGCCGTTGATTTCATTAAGCTTCACTATTCTTGTCTTAATAACGGTCACTGACTTTCAAGAAAGAAGGGTTCAAAAAACCAGAAAATAAAAATTAATAACAAAACTTTACTTATGATGCACGGGCGTTTTGTCTACGCCAAGAATTGCTCCTTAAAAAAGAGATATGTTTGGACGGTTGGGGGTCCTGGAGAAAATAGCTCCCCCCACCATTCTTCGCGGTCAACCCGCGTCTAGGTGACTTCGCTAAAGAATATGATTGGGAGGGGGTGGGAAGAGAAGGGGTAGCTTAGAGGAAACTCACCCGCTTATACGAAACCACTATCAGTATACCCTGCTGAGATACAAACCTTTACCTCCTGCAATTATAGTACAGTAGCCCCATGGCTTCTTTGGTGCTGACTGACAGCTCACAGCTGACTTCTGACAATCAATATTTAGGTATATACCTAAGCTGTGAGCTGTCAGTCAGCACCAAAAAATGTCATGGGGCTACTGTAGATATTGTGAGCCTTGTGTATTAGACCACGTGACCACTGGTGCTGATATTGTGTTGGCTCCCGCTCACTATTTAGCAGTAAATAAACGGCCAGGGATCGTAAAAGTCCCCAGCACCGGTGGGCACGCAGATTAAACGTCAATCTCGTGTAATATGGTTTTCTTGTGATGGGGAGGTTGGGGTTCAGGTCCCGGTTAGGTGTATTACTTCATCAGTGTTATTAATTATGGATAGGCAGGACGAGTAGTGTGAGCCGATAAACAAAATGTGTTGTTTGTTGTGTTTATCCTGAAATTAAGTTAGCACAGTTTTCTAGAAATCAGCATACTAACACAAGGGCGCTAGATTAGTCAAGCAGATATTCATAAACACCGAAAACCAAATGGGCTTATAACGTTACTGAGTTACCGTCCAGTAGTAGGAGAACAAACAGGCGAAGAAGAGATTGATCCCCCTATAAAATCACAGGTCTCAATTCTTAAATATCCATTTCACGCTCCTATAACAGTTACCTTTCGTTTCCCGAGCATTTAGCTGACAGTAACAGGCGCCGTGGTGTAGTCGTCATTGCACCCGAGTACGAGTCTAGGAGTCTCGGGCTCGATTCCTGGCCGGTACCTTTGCTATTATTCTCTAAAGGGGAGTCTCCCCAACAATCACCAGGGTTTGTTTGGTTCGGCTTAAGTTAGGTTTAAGTGTTTCCACTGGTTCCACACCCTCATACTCATTATCACTATCACCTCATCTTATCGGGACATGGAAAGAGCCTCTACGGAAAGGATGTACGATTAGAACATTCGGGTGACCTCTGGGCAAAGGTACATTAGTACTGGATAATCTTTCTACAAACTGGGCTGCTATTGATATAACACAGACGCTTATTATTATTACTATTATTATTATAACGTTTGCTTAGCGACAAAAATATGTGAATTTTTAGACTTTACAGAGTGTAAAATTTCAACTGTTAAACTATATATACAAGTCTATATAATTTATGTATAGGTTTATAGAAAAATTTTAAAGTTCAATCCAGTAAACTCCAAGTTCTTGTATTGCTAAAGGTTCGGTTACTATCTAACCTAAGAGTAGCATCTGATTGGCAACATTTTGGCCACCTAGGCGGCCTCCTTAATTGATTTCATCAATCTCGTCCCGTACGGTTAAATCGACATCTTTTTATTTCTCAGGTAATTTAATGCAAAAGAGTTTTCCTCAATTACCGTGAATCTCCATACCAAGCGAATAATTTGCTCTCTCTCTCTCACGCACTGTCTAGTCAAATCTTGATTCCCCGCCCCC
>CABFVX010000216.1:172173-186889 GCA_902151425.1 Timema shepardi | reverse complement strand
AAAAAAAAAAAGGCAAACATTGAGTAAATTACAAGGACATTGAATAATAGACGTTGTTGTACCATAAATCATTATGGTAACTCTATTTTATTTTTGTATTTATTTTTTAAAAGTAAACTAAGTAGGTGACTTCATCTCTAATTTTGTTTCTACTTAAAATATGTGATGTTGTTGGGGGTGGATTTACTCCAGGATTTAAGGGAGGGTGAGATGGCTTCTATAAAATACAAACTGTTGCAAAAATTTATTAAATCTATTTTGACTCTATGGATTGTAGTCATTGTAAGATCTTTTAAAAAATATATTATAGCTCATTATTTTTTAAAAAATTTTTGAAAAGGCTCCAATTATTTTCTGTATTTATAAAGATTAACTAAAAATAAGTGAAATATACAGGGTGGGACTTAAACCATTATACGATTAGTAACTTGAAAATTAACACTTTAATTGAAAAGTAAATATTCACTAGCTAAATAAAAGCTAACTACAATCTACACTTTTTAACCTTTTGAAAGTTATGTCACTCAGGTGAGCTCCACCGGACGTCAGGTAAACCTCATCATGTTGTCCATTACTTTCCTCAGCATAGATAGTCTAATTGTCTCCATCCCACCCTGTATTTATAGACCTATATTGGGTTTTAAACAAATCTAATTTATTTTGATGAAAATATTTTCTTATTTAAATAATACATTTTAACATTGAGATATTAACAGTTAATTTTGTAGAAAAAAAAAAGAATGAGAATGTCAAAACGTTGAAAATAAACAGATTTGTTCACTATTGGAGCCTCTGATTTTGTACAGCCCCGGGCCCTCAACAGCTCTAAATTCAGGCCTATGGGGGACTGTCAACCACAAAGCCAGGTAGGCCTAATTTTTTCGAATTATACAAATTATTTTTTCGTAAATACTTTTTTTTTTACTAGTGAATGCTTTCTATATTCCCCTTTGGTGTGGGAGGGAGTCTTTATCTATGGCTGCCTTAGTTTCTTTTTAAGTTTAATTCTTTAATTGCACATATATATATTTATATACTTTATTTTATATATATATTATTTTCTCGCAGTATTGTGCGTTTTGCTTAAGGTAGCCAGAGAAATGTGAATATGTTTTGGTTGTTTTAGGAAATAAATGTGTATGTCTTTTGAAGATAAAAAAAAACTGTTTTAGGTTTTATTATAAAAAAAAATCATTCCAAATTTGTAAAAGGCGCATAAACATTATTCAATCTTAAGTAAAGCTAAGCACGGTATTCTGAAATGTATTAATTTAATAATAATGTTAATAATATTTAGAAATCCTAAATTGTTGGCTAATATACTGATAAACTGTTATTTTAAAAACTGTTTCATACTCTACGTCTAGTTTTGTTTTCTATACTCGTCTTTTATGTTACACTTTTATTTAAACTCAAGATTTTATTTTCGTGTGCCATACCCTAATACATGTCCCGGCTATCCGCATACTTACTCGAATGAGGAAAGTAGAATTAATAGGAGGTGTAGTCGCATTTTTATGGAATGAGATTGGGAAATCACTTGTGAACTATACACCCCTTGTTACTCCCGACCGGTATTCGAATCCCAGACAAGACCAGACAAGAAGAGAATGAAGTATTTGTTCATGTACCGCCCTAAAACGGACATTTCTCTTTGTGATAAACCTAATGTCAAAACTATGGTTGTTATCGATCCGGGTTTGATTCCTTGAAGGGCCTAAAACTAATAATTAAAAAAATATGAATTTATTTGTTTTCCTCAAGGGATTAATAAAGTTTCTTGGCTCCTGCGATTGTGTCTATCCTTAATTATTAACAATCGTTATCGACGAACAAAAATTATAACTACTATCTATTTGTTGAGAATGTCACAACATATCATAAATGTAAGTGATTATGCATTAGAATTACGTGTTATTATACCTGGTTCAAATTATTCTGAACCGAGTGTAGTGGGCCTTGTAACTCACTTATTTTCCTCAGGTAACCCGGCACGTGGATGGATCATGTAATGCATTCTAATAGGCCACGTGTTGTTGGCCTCGGAAAGGGGGGAGGGAGGGTGTTAACTAGGATACATTATTCCTCTCGTGTAATAAGAGACTATTGACTACACTCCATTATACCACAGTCGACATTGTACCAAATGTCTGAAGAAATAAAGCAGCTCAAATACTTCTCCACCACTATTGACAATTTATAAAATGTCCTTGGAAGGAGCTCAGGTACTTTCATGCCACTGTCGACAGTTTATAAAAGTCCTGAAGAAATCTAGGCTCTCAAATACATCTTTGCCACAGTTAAGGAATCTTAGGAGGTCAAATACTTCTATGATACTGTCCACCGTTTACAAAATGTTGTGAAAAGGAGCTTACATACTTATTTGATACTGTCCACCATTTACAAAATGTTGTAAAAAGGAACCCTGTCCACAATTTACTAAATGTCCCAGAAATTATAAAAAAAGACCAATAAAAACACTTGGTGACTTAACTTTATCTTTAATGACTTGTTGACCTACACCGTTTTTTGATATTGCCATATAACTTTAATTGCTTTGCATCCACGCAATAAATATTCTCAATTACTTTAGTTAGTGGTAATAATACAATAGTAATTATTAATAATACAATTATTCTTATATGAGGGAAAGGGCACTACGTCTTACTACCCGCCCGTGCTATCCACATATTTGTACTAATGAGGCAGTGATGAGGAAGGTAGTATTTTAAAAGAACTGTAGCTCAATGGAGGCAGAGTATGAAACCCTCCAGTGGGAATAATTAAACTTCTCAGTACACCAGTACACCCTACAGAGATTAAAAACTCTCTAAACTCCTGTCACCGGCAAACCAGACAAGACTACAGCCTCAGTGGCGCAGTAATTCACACGCTGTGTGTTGACCCATGAAGTATTGCAACGCAAACTTAAAACAACTGATTATCAACAACTTTTATTTTCAAGTAGATAAACATATATTTAAGATTATTCTCCCGATGAATGTTTTCAAATTATAGCGCTGTGTCGTGGCACAATCCAATACGTCGATACACACGCTTTACATCAACGGGCTATTTCGAATCTTCTCACAAAAGCCAACGAAGTTGTCTGCTTTCTTCCGGCTCTACAGCGCATGCGTTCTCAAATGCACATGCGCACTGATTTGAGATGGTTGAGTTTGAGATTTGATTGGCTCTTCCTTGCCGAACATCTCGGGCAGAGCGGATGAAGTAGATATGAGTTGAACTTTAGCGGAACAGCTCGCGCCTATGAGGCGGAAATCTTGTGATTGGCTTTGAGCTCGTCACGTGGCCACGTTTCTGTTCTGCGCTTGTTTTTCGGCGAACATGTGAATCCATAGTAAGACAACGCCTTTGTCAGCGCTGTGATCACATTGAGAAGTTACTGGCGTTAAGGGCACCGCTACTTGAAGGGAAATAACCTCACATTGCCGCATTTCTTCAACCATTGGGAATACTGAAGCTTCAAAATGACCCTGGGTACGTACCAAACCCTGGATATCCAAGTGGTAGATCAATGGCCCGCTAAGCTAAAGTTCCCGTGTTTGATTCCCGTGTCCAAATGTCATTTCACTATTTATTCGAATACGATCCTGATACGGCTGATCTCCGCAACTATAATAATGTATCCCCAAAACTTCGCCTTTCATATGTAGGGGGGACCGGGGATGGTTGGCTACAGTTTGCATATTCCATTTTTAAGTATTTATGTATTTAGGTAAAGTTGATCTTTGGACAGTTATCTTGTTTCATAAGCTACTTAAAAATGTATTCATCAAACGTAAAGGATAAGTAAATATTTTATAAGTTTGTTTGTGATGTGCCAGCCAACCTCTCACCGGGGTTGGTCTGCACTATTTTATGGCGTACGTTGGCACATGTTATATAAATAATTACCACTTAAAAATAAAGAACAGACACTTTCTATAATTTTTAACTTTATTTTTATTAGAAGTATTGGCTTCCTTTATGTCTTCAAGTGCTTTCTTAATTGGGATGTCAGTTAAAATTGACGTATTTTTTCTTTTGCCATTGTTGGTAGATCTAACAGAAGTTGTTCTTGGTCCTACTTTTGGGGGGGTCGAATCTGTCGCAAAGATAGGTATATGCTTAAACTTTGTCTACCTGATTAATACCCTTAGGTAGGCGAAGGAGGGGGGGAATACGCATTTTTCCTGTAAAATCAATTAAAATACAGTTATACATCAAAACTGAATTTTATCGTGAAAACTTTGTTTTCATTATATTGGGTCTAGTTGTCCCGGTGGGTCAACCAACCCCATAGTGAGTGTGCCAAGCAACCCCGAAGCCATTTTGTTTGGTTATATCATATATACTCTATTGAAAAATCAATTTAGATTGTCTAATTAGAATAAAGTCATAGCTAAGGGTCTATCTTTCTTAATAAACGCCGATAAAATATAATACTTCATACTAACTCATTCTTACTGAACGATTGGTTAAATCATAAGAATTTACTCACCACAGATAAAATTGAATAAAACGAACTTGTTCCAACACCGTTCACGCTGATGCCTCGAAACAAACATGGCAGACGCGTCTTGTTCATCTTCAACGAAGGTGTAGATGGTGCTGCGCTCAGTCAAATATTTTAACAGTTATTAATACTGTGCCAACCTACCCCTGTAGCCAATCAACCCCGGTCTCCCCTATTTAATTGTATCGCGTTGTTTTCTTCCATCTAAAGTAAGATTCAGACACCTTTCACCACCATTTTGGCGCGAAATATATTTTTAAATAATAAACAACTTTTAAATAATGCGGATTCTCTGGGCTTCTGCAACGCCTCGCGGCGTTCAGGTAGTTGGGCTCCTTAAGGGTGGATGTAAAGGAAAAGCGAGCTAATGCCGGTATTGTTCCAGTTTTTGTAACACCATATTTTTGCTAACACAGTAAATATAACTTTTTTAATACCAAGTCTTACCACCTGTTCAGGTTATACGCATATGTACTAATCACTCTAATGAGCTAGGAATTACGACGGTTGAATTTAGAAGTGTGCCCACATTTGCGTGGAGGGAGAGTGGAAAACCATTTTGTAAAACCCTTCTGCATACCCTACCTGGATTCGAACCACGATCTCCCTGCCATTGGTAGTATTGTCCAACACAAGACCATGCGGCCACCGAAGCAGGTATATAACATCGTTAAAGTAGATTAATTTATTTTATTTCTATACACTTAGAACAGTTCTTGAATATCTCACGAAGACGTCCTAGAATTTGATAACTTTTCCCCTCTCCATTTAAAAAAGTGTCTCATAAAGAAATATATATTAGAGAATTATTGTTGGAACGGAGGGAATTACTAATGTCTTTATCTCGCGTTCCATTACATCTCACCTTAATTCAACTTAGCAAACCCTCTGCGGATCATTTTCATCCAATCAAACACAGTCTCTGACACCCGCTGCGTCAGTCATGAAACCTCATGATGCTTCGTGAGACCTTGCAACACGCTCATAGTACCCTGATACTTTTCAGAAGACAATTAGTATCCATCGCGTGATTCACAATGTATAACGTGGGTGGCAATCAAAGAAAAGAATGAGCGGTTCACGTTTACTTGTTGTTTTTTACTCTTGTCTTTTTGAAAAGTCTCCTTGGCAATCAACGTTTTTTTTAATTGACAAGTCAATAGCTATAATAATAACAATGCCTTTGTTTTTGTTTTATACTCTTTCGAGAGAGAGTTGAACCAGGTTCATTTCAACAGTAGTTGGATATATACACTAGAAACTTGTTAATTCGAACTAAATGGGACCGAAGCATGTTCGGATGAGCCAAAATTCGGATTAATCGGGAGAATAAAGGAATATAGCATTTTCACGAATTTCAAATAATTAACAGTTGAATGAGTTTAATAATCAAATTATCATTTATTTAACTGTTGTATATAGGACGTAATATGTACTGCAATTATTTTTAGTTAAAGAAAAACACAATGTGTTGACTAAAAAAATTGTAACTATTAAGTATTAATTATCATAATTATATCACTGTTACTTAAGTATTCTCTTTTAACTTTTAACTTGTTAACCGAAACAATATATTTTATTTGGCTTTAATTTTTTTTTCTTTCAGTTTTTAGAAAAGTGTACTTGTATTATCTGGAATTTTGGACTACCGGGGTTTGGTCTAGCGGGGCTTAACTGTACATTGAAATAGCCATATCTGACCATTCAAACATAATTTACGAGATCTTGATTTTTATAGGAAGACCACTTTTGACCGCCAACATTGATGAAAAGTCACAAACATTAGCTTTTATAAAGATGTTTTTGATTTATATACATTTAATCTAAAAGTTATCAAAACCTTTAAATATTTATTTGAAGTAATTAACGCGCACTTTCTGAACCGACTGATAATAGCACACAAGAATTTCTATTAACAAGCGTGAAAGAAAGGGCTCTACAAATTTTACCGGTAAAGGTATTTTCACATACAGACCATGGTATCACCATTTGTAGAAAATTAAATTCCATATTTATACGAAGCAATATTTTATTTATTTTAGACAAAAACATTTTGGCGATAAAACTGCAAAAAATACGGCCCTTAGCGCGCGTTCCTTAAATCCCCATCTTAATAGTTATTATATCGATGTAGGCTACTTAAAATATAATGTTTATGACGATACCAATATAAATGATTGTGTCTGAATATTATTGCATTGTATTGATTATACTATTCACCGAGGGATGGATGTGTATTCTTTAAATTATTATTATTATATTATTATCACCGCTTCTTACTACCCGTTCGGGTTATGCGCTTAAGTACTAATTATGCTAATGGGTTAGGAATTGGGAAGATTGAATTTACATTGAACCCGTATTTGCGTGGAGGGAGAGGGGAAACAATTTAGGAACCCTCCCTACCCCCCAGTTCACACGACCGAGATTCGAACCTCGATCTTCACAACCTTGGCAGTCGAGCTCAACACGAAACTAGCGCGTTAGCTAACCACGCCACCGAGGCGGGTCAACTGGTGGTGTGATTTATTAGTGTAGGTTTTGCCATCCCTTCTCCACGCTAGTGTGGGTGCATTTCCTCTCTATACCCTCCTCATCATTACCTCTTAAATAAAATCGTCAACAATTTTGGTGTGAAAACGTTACATTAAATAAAACTACTTAGCCACATACTCGAGGCTCGTTTGAAATAAGTTTCCAGAAGTTCTTCGTGACGTCATAGTTAAACATTAACAATACAGGTGCTAACGACCGTGCTAGTGGGTGCTTCAAGACGTAAACAAGGCATTATTTAGCTTCCCGGTCTTAACTTCACATATCGGTAGCGACTGCAGCAGTCCTCGCCGAGACATATTGCGCCATATTTCATTTGTAGCTCTCGAACAATGGACGACTTCTCAGGACGTTACTACGGGTTCTACATTGCTACACGCACGATCTTCTGCGAACTCTCTCTAAGTGAACTCCACCATTATTAAACCCTGTACACATGACACAACTTGTTGCACAAAAAGTTGTACAAGAAATTGTAACCTAAAGATGGCTTCGTGTGAACAACTAAGATTGTACTTTGCACGACTTGTCTTACTACCCATTAGGGTTATACGCTCATATACTAACTATCCTAATGGATTAAGGACAAGTAAGGTGGATTTATAGGAAGTGTACTTGAATTTACATAGATAGAGAGGAAGAAAGAAAGAAAAATATGATAACGTATTTATTAAGCACCCAATTATCAATAGAAACAGTCACACTTTAAAGTCATATTTGTATAATAATAAATACAAAGAATAAACTCGACGTGTATGTAATCGATGTACCAAGATATTTTACAATTATATTGTACAATAAGTTGTGTCGTGTGTACTTAGCTTTATACTCAGACAATATTATTTGTGCGTGAGGACAGAGTCGTGAACAGGGCTGGCTGCTCAGAGCAAATGCGGAAATTCACAGCTTTCCCCCCTCCCCCCCTCTCTCCCCCAAGTACCCAAACCTCACTCTAGTACAGCAGAATGTTTTGTTGCATTCATAAGAGTCTGTATTATTTTAATTTTATATTTACCAAGTTTCTGAACCCGACTCTTTTAAGAGTCGGTGAACATTCTAAAGATAGGGATAATGTAACCATCGTTTACCCTGTTTACCTTGAATTGTTCCCGCCCACTAGGGCGTAGTTTATATGATTAGGGTCAGAGTGTAGTCCATCAATGAAGACTGATACCTTTCAGTGTGAACGGAGCGTACAGTTTAATGTTGAAGGAAGGAAGGGCCTTTTAAAAAATATAAATATATACAATTTTTTTCAACCAAAATTGGAAGAAAGAAAAAATGTTTATAGTGTAATTTTATAGGTATTGATAATATTTTTCAACCGTTAACATATCATATGATTTGATGTATGGGGGCGTTCAAGTATTACGAAAATACATTTATGGTCATTTTATACCTCCTTTGTAGGAAAATATAAGCAAACGTTCGAATACCCACACCCCTCCACAACTTCCATTTTGCTTACGATATATTTGTCCTATTGTCTTGCAATTTTTTCACAGGAATAACCATGATATTTTATGTGATTTATATATTTCCAATAATTGCTGACGAAAAGGTGTAAATTAATGGTGCGAAATAGCCACAATAAAACCTGTTTTAAAAATAGTATTATTATTATCACCGCGTCTTACTACCTGTTCGGTCTATACGCACTTACGCTAATGTGTACTGGTAGGGTGATTGTGAGATGAAATGAAGGACCTACAGTTTAACGTGGAATCCGAACCACGGTGGAGGCCTGGCATTCCCCACATTCACAAGATTTCTTGTCAGAGGTGAAGGAAGGGTTTGGTAATCAGATCTTGTAAAAATAGTATTATTAGTAAACATTCATTATTAATAGTCATAAACATTCTAAGCTACTTTTAATCTGATGAACACGTTACTTGAATCCACGTCTCATCACTTTTAATATTATGTGTCAGTTTGAGGTGGCTGGGTCTCACTGCAATCCTTGCCAGTCTTTCTGACGGAAGTAGTGTTCTGACCCTCCTTCCCACGTGTGGCCAAAAAATAAGCAAAGCTTGAACCTCCTCTACCTCCTTAAAGTGCTTACGTAATACTTGAACGCCCCCTATGCATCCGTTGACGGGGATATCGAGGTTCGAATTTTGGTCGAGTGTACTGAGTGCGGTTTTCCACTCTCCCTCCACACAAATACGGGTCGACCTTATTTAAATATATCCTCCCTAATCCCAAAACCATCAGTATAATTAGTACATAAGTGTATAACCCGAACGGTTAGTAAGACTAGGTCTTAGAAAAAAAACAGCTTCAAGATAATACACGTGACATTTTGTCAAAATTGAATTCTCTAAATTTATTTCTTTGACTAATATATTGTTTCTACTACGATCCTAATGAATGCATACAGTTTTTCACGACTTTAAAAATAATTTATACGCATGCTCAAGTATTTTAGAGTGGAAGAAGAAACACTGGAAAAAGATTGGGGAGAAGGTGGGTGAGGTGGGGGGCATATGCGTATTTCCTGAAGTATTACATAAAACTTGCTAAACTAAATTTGAATCAGCTCATCTCTTTTCATTCCCCAATAATCAAGGTTGGTTTAAATATCATTATATTGTCGCACGTCAACACCACTTAAAGAGTTTTTTTTTTCACCCCGCGTCTTACTACCCGTCCAGAGTACGCATTTAAATTACACCAGTGGGGACGAGGAAGGTTTAGTTGGGAAGAAATTTTCACATTTACGTGTAGGGAAGGTGTGAAAGAATTAAAAAAAGAACTAATCACACCTGGCTCCTCGTTTCTGGCATACCATACTAGATGAACCTGAAATATTAGTCTGCATGTCCACCGATGCTGGTATGTAGTTAATTTTGTTCGCTTCTTTATTGAACAAATAATAAAAGGTAACAGAATCACCAGCTTCCTTAATTACTCAATGTGGTAAGTTACAGAAAATAGCCACCACAATATTCAGAAGCAAGAAAATATATACGTCATTGGTTAAGACCAATACTTGATTACGTCACAGAAGCACGGGGTGAAACTAAACGTATCCAACAACAACCGGAGGTCGCAGAAATGCGAGTGTTGAGAAAAATCACTAATAAATCGCTACTTGACAGGGAAAGAATTGAGAACATAAGACAATCTGGTCAAATCAACCCCATAACTGAATTGATAGCTTCACGTAGGAGAGAATGGAACCAACGCATTGACAGGATGCAAGAAGACAGAGTTGTCAAAATAGCGAGAGACGAAAGACCTACAGGGAGAAGAAGACCTGGTAGACCGAGGCGAAGATGGAAGGACAGCTTTTAGATAGATACCTTGGAGTGAAACAGGCCAAAAGAAGAAAGAAGACTTTATAGAATATTTTCGAATGTTCATCATATTTTGTTAACTGCTCACTCGCGACTTACCCAAGCTGTACTACAGTACAACTGATTGACTCGCTCTCCATTGGTCACTCCTGTGACGTCTACAAGAGAGTGCTCACCCACTCAGTGTGTTGGTAGGTGGGTGGATTTCTTAGGCGGTTCCGATCTGGACTTGTTGCGGAATTGCGCCCGAAGCTCATAGGTGCGTTCCTTTAACCACGACTGCTCCTTAGTAATTTAAATGTTTTTTTTTGTATGTGTATTATTAGGAAAAGAGTTTTCGATTCCTGTCTTAAGACAAGTGTACAAAGGCGCTGAAGGTCCCCCGAGAACTCGAAACATGAACCACTTGGTTTTTTTGGGTCACTATGCCTCACTACCCATTCGGGCTATAAGCATATGTACTAATTACGTTAGTAGATTAAAGATTATGAAGGTTGAAGTTAGAATATGTGTATCCACATTTGCATACAGGGAGAATGGAAAACCATATAGGTGGAACTCGGTACACCAGACCTAGATTCGAAACCCAATACCCCCCATCGTCGTCGATCCAGTCCATTACGAGAGTGACACCCTGCCCTGCCTTAGGCCGGGGGCCTTTTTCAAACGGTGCGCTGCGAAGGGAGTTTGGGAGAAGGTCAAAATAATGCGAACAAAAATTTAAGGAGTAAAAATAAATATTTTTAAAACCATGGCTAACGATTATTAAATACAACACAATTATTAGCATTTTGAGACCCATTTTTTAAATGGTAAAATCCCTCCTTAAAAAACCCGATGGTGTGCCTTGACAATTTTAGCGCAGTGTTTAGTTTGCCGTGAGTTCAAAAAATGGTTGAAAATCTTTACCTTACACCATTCGCCCACCTGAGCCGTTCGTTTCTTCGTTGAACTGTTACTACCTGTGCTGGAGTTCTCAGGTACTAAATAAGGTTTACGTCTCACGTTCCGAGAACTATTACAAAACATAGGTGTGTATATATATATATATATATATATATGATATATATATATATATATATATATATATATATATATATATATATATATATATACATATCACGTCATACTTATAGTTCGGGCTATACGTTTATGTACTTATTACATTAATGAGTTAGGGATGAGGGAGGCTAAACTTAGAGGAAGTGTACCTGCATTTGCGTGAATATAGAGTGGGGAAACCATTTAGGGGGGAAAAACCTCAACACACCCAACCACGATCGAACCACGATCACCCCGTCATCAGCAGTCCAGTCTAACACGAGAGTAACGCCTTAGACCATGCAGACACTAAAACGGGCTACAAAATAATACATCATCTTAAGAAACCAAACCTAACACATCATAAAGCTGCGACTACCACCTCTCTATACGTGCAAGTACAAGTAAATATAGTCTCGTTAATCCGAACTCCGAAAATCTGGTTAATCTGAACAAAATTGGAAGAAAAAATCAATTTAATTTTAAAACAAAATTTATTGTAATAAAGTAGCGGAAAGACAAAATGTATAAATTCGCTTAGTTTATTTTTCTTTAAGAAAATGATGAAAATAGCATATTCTAGGGTACCTACAATAATTATTTATTTGGCGTGTTTATAAAGTTAGTAGTTCTCTTTTGTTGTAATGAAGTGAACCTGTTGGCTGACGCGATATTCCGCCACTGACTCATGAACACCGCATCAGCTGGTGAATAGCACGCATGTAAACACTCTTGTTAGTACTTAGAGTGAATTTTTAATTTACATTATAGGAAAGATTTCGGTTGGTCCGAAAATCTTGTAATCCGAATAAGTCTTGGTCCCAATTAGTTCAAATTAACAAGAGACTAGTGTACATACAAGTTTAAAAACAAGTCATATTGTATTTTCAAATAGTTTTAGATTTGAAGAGAAGACAAAAATTTGTGGATTCAAAATAGCAAACGCGTCAAATTGAAAAATAAAATAAAGTTTTTGGTTAAAATAATTTTCAGAATCAATTGATTCAACTCATTAAAAAAAATTGAATTTTTTTTATGCGTCGTGTTATCTGTATATTTACAATAATGGTGTGAAATTTGAAGGAGGTTGAATTTAAAGGAAATGTACCCACATTTGATGGGTAACCTATTTTGGAAAATAACCCCTTTTATACAGCAGGCCAAGATTCAAACTTTTACCTCCCAGTCACATTAAATCCAGTATAGGGATAGCCTTACGCCTTAGACCGCGTTAGCACCAGTGCGGAAAGCAGAGGGTGCATACACTGTGACAAAAAAAAAGGTCAACACCTGTGGCTTTACTTTTATGACGTCATGACATGTCTTTTAAGTTGTTCTCCTACTTTATTTTACAAGTACATACGACATCATTATCACATAATGCTTCTTGTCACTGTGTTAAAATTTCTGATTAATGATTTTGATTAATGAATGATAGTAAGACGAATTACAAACTATAAAAAATATTCCCATTGTGTGTAAGTGAATATAATATAAGATTGATGTTGGCCGTTCATATACGTTGTAGGTAGTCTTTGCCGGCAATGTTTTTTTGTTTGTTTTTTTGCCAACTTTTTGTATTTTTTTAATGGGAAGAATATTATACTCTTTTTTACTGAAATTTCTCCACCCATTTAAATTAAACCAATGCAAAAGAGATATCATAAAACTGAGTTAGATTCCCAGCTAAAAACCTTAGGTATTTTTTCCCCCCGAAAATGAAATTAATACCCAAACGGTAACTAGGGTTTGGTAAATTAGTCTTATGTTAGTTTTAAGTGTTTCCACGTGTCCACTGGTTTCACGCCCTCATACTCACTATCACCATCACCTCATCTCATCTCATCGGGACATGGAAAGAGCCTCCACAGAAAGGATGTACGATTAGTACATTCGGGAGTCCCCTGGGCAACACTACGTTAGTACTGGCTAATCTTTCCACAAACTGTGCAACGAATGATGTAGCCCAGACGCGCAATATTATTACGTGTAGAACAGCGAAGTATTATAAATTTTAAACCGCGTAGAGATGACATGTTTGTATTTTCTAAAAGGACCTTCCGATGAAAATTGGACTGTACCTATGTCACATGAATATCAAGAACGTCTCAAGTATAGCAAACCGGAGGAGGTATCACAAAATATGCCTGAATTCGATCGCTACTTGCTCGCTGTGTGTGCGAGAAGGTTCTTCTCTTCTCAGTCCTACTGCAGAAGGCATTGCTTTAGTGACCTTGGCTCGGAGAAAGGGGAACAGTATATGAACACACGTGTACCTTCCATTCTCCAACCAGTCTCGTAAGTCGTAACACTCGAGATTTCGAACCAACCACACACACATTATGAGCAAACACACCTGGTTCCCGATCTTGGAGCCCTTCATTTCGGAGGACCGGATATCTCGGCGTAGGCGAGAAGATGGATGGATAGCCATCCTTTCTGAAGAGATGTGTGGTTTTTTCTCTCTACTTTCTTTAGTCTTTAAGTTGGTTCTAAGTATGTGACATTTCTTTGTCTGTAAAACACACACGTTCATACGACAGCTTATTCATAAAATGGTCTTACTATGGCCTTAAAAGTTATATTTATTTTTACACACACGTTCATACGACAGCTTATTCATAAAATGGTCTTATCATGGCCCTAAAAAGTTATATTTATTTTAATTTTAAATATAATTTTGAGGGGATTGGTGCAAACCCAAAAATTTTAATTTTTTTAAATTACTCGAGCTTGTGCATACCGGTATATGCTAGATGTCATATTATTAAAAACAAGCACCTTAATCAATTATTTAGTAAGAGTTGGGGTATTTTGTGTCATTTAAGGCAGTGTGAGTCTAGATAGATATTTTGTATGAATGAGGACAGTGTGAGTTGGTATTTCGTGTGAGCTAAGTTGAAGTTGGATATTTTGTGTAATAGTTGAAGTTAAGGTATCTTGTGTCAGTTAAGTGAGAGGTTTTTTTTGTCAGTTAAGGCAATGTGAGCTTAGAGATACTTGAAGTACGTCGAGTTAGGCTATTTGGTTCCTGTTAAGACAGCTGTGTGTCAGTTAATATATCATGGTAAAAGTTATTTTGTGTCATGACAGTGTGGTTTAGGGTGTCGTGCAGTTAAGGCCGTGTAACCTAGGCTTTCAGCGTGTTGGCCCCGTCGCAGAAGGTGGACCGGGTTGTAAAGAAGGCGCGATATGAGCTCTCTCTACACATGTTCGCGATTCCCGCCAGTTATGGACGGGTAATAACACGTTAGGAAAGACATGTTCCAAACACACGCACACCTGTTGAGTCCCCCCCCCCCCC
>CABFVX010000216.1:135346-156413 GCA_902151425.1 Timema shepardi | reverse complement strand
CCCCCCCCCCAAAATGTTGATACAAAAGCAGTGGCCTTCCCTACATCCCCACCTTGACATGTCCACCATAAAGGGACCATTGTAATCACAATGGTCAGACTTTGTTAGCTCTTGGAGAGGTTGGATTATGTGAAGAGAGGGCTGGGTTGCTACCTGAACCTAGCTTTGTGAAAGCTGGTCAATTGACTCGAGATAGATATTTGTGTCCTTTCTCTAATGTTTGAATGAGTTTTTTTTAAAGCCCCCTACAAAACGATACCGATGTTTCCTCGGTCCCGACACGGATTTATCCGATTGCCAAACCCTTCCTTCACCTCTGACAAGACGTGTATTAATCACAACTTGTGAATGTGTGGAATGCCAGCCTTCCACCGTGGTTCGGATCCCACGTTAAACTGTAGGTCCTCCATTTTATCTCACAATCACCCTACCATTACATATTAGCGTAAGTGCGTACAGCCCGAACGGTTAGTAAGACGCGGTGCTAATAATAATGATAGCCATGTTGAAGGACTCAAGCTCTCATGGAGCGCAGCCATTTTAATCTGAAGCTGTGGGTCTGGTGTGTTCTTGTCTGTGGCCCAGACCAATTCAATAAAACAGAAATAACCGATCTATTTATATAATTTGATCGATATATCTTGAATTTTTGTGTATACCTTGCAAGTTATATCCAGTGTTAAATATATCAATATTTTTGGGTAAATTGCCATCCCTTTTTGAAAGTGTAAATGGTCTGTGACCTCCTCTCCCGCGTCAGAAGGTTGACCTGTTTTTATCCTCCTGTTCCAGTTTGTATCGGCACAAACGGCCGCATGTCGGTGCCGTCAAACCGCGAGCACCACTACCGCAACCTGCGGGACCGCTACACCAACTGCACGTACGTGGACGGCAACCTTGAGCTGACGTGGCTCCAGGACGAGACCCTGGACCTGAGCTTCCTGCAGTACATCCGCGAGGTGACTGGTTACGTGCTCATCTCTCACGTGGATGTGCGGAGGATCGTCCTACCCCGGCTGCAGATTATCAGGGGGAGGACTCTGTTCAAGCTCAACATCCACGACGAGGACTTCGCTCTCATCGCCACTCTCTCCAAGATGCACAACCTCGAGATGCCTTCGCTCAGAGGTATGTCCCTTGCTCTTTCTCTCTGGAGGACCAGCATTCCAAGATACTGGAGATTAGCTAGCGTCAGGGGGTTGGATTGGTCAAGGAAGATTAGCCATTTCTTGGAGCGGCAGGGTGTTAGATTGGCCAAGAAAGATTAACCAGTTCTAGGGACTTCAGTGGGTTAGATTGGTCAAGGAAGATTAGCCAGTTCTAGGAACTTCAAGGGGCTAGATTGGTGAAAGGATAATATTCAGTTCCAGTAAGATCAGGGGTTTAGGTAAGTTGAAGAAAGTAAGGGGATAAGATAGGTCAAGAAACGTCAGGGTATTAGATAGGTAAGGGAAAACAATTGTTTTTGTCAAAATAGATCAAATATTTCTACAGTAGAAACATAAAGAGTTTAAATTGTCTATGCATTGTGTCCCTAAACGTTCTTGAATATGTATCTTGATCATATTAGCGTTTGACGAGAAACTTTTTAAATTAAGAGAAAAATATCCTATAAAATTATTAGGATACCCTTGACAGATATTAAAGAACTGTTGATATCACCATATGAAAAGAATCAAACTTATGTTTTTACTGAACAATATTTTATTTATTTTGCTGAAGAGAATTGTTTGCTATAAAAACTGCAAAAAACACTGTCTTTGAATCACAAGCCCTTCCATTAAATAGTAAAGTCGTCTCGCGTTTTGAAAATCAGAAACAAATATAGGTCAGCAATAGTATTGAACTAAATCAATTAGTTATTTGTTTGAGGATAGCAGTTTGGTAAATATGTATCTTGAAAGTTATTGCTTTTTTTTAAGATCCATAATTAATCACTTTTTATATATATTAATTTGATTCTACTTAATTCTTATTTGTAAACTTCAATGTGATTTCTGACGTTGTATCCATGCAGACATCCTGAACGGCAGCGTGGGCCTGTTCAACAATTACAACCTGTGCCATATGCGCACCATCAACTGGACGGAGATCATCACAGGACCCCGAGCCAACTACGTGTACGTGTACAATTTCACGTCCAAAGAGCGTGACTGCCTTCCTTGTCACAAGAGCTGCGAGAGGGGGTGCTGGGGAGAGGGGGCCCACAACTGCCAGAAGTTCTCCAAGATCAACTGTAGCCCGCAGTGTTCGCAAGGGCGGTGCTTTGGGTCGGAACCACGGGATTGCTGCCACTTGTTCTGCGCAGGCGGTTGCAGAGGGCCCCGGCAGAGCGACTGTCTGGTGAGTGTCCCATGAGGATGCAAGGAACCTTAATTGTTAGTTTTCTATTACTTTTGTTTGTTTAAATATATTGAATCAATTCTTTACAACTCATCATAATTGGCTCGTCACTGAACCTTTAGAGCAGACCTTTTATCAGTCATGTGCCCTTTCAAAGCCATGGCGTAACCAATGCACACCTTCCAGCTGTTCATATATATATACATACACACACTCTAACTACATTTTGTAAAGCAAGTGTTTCAAAACTTGTTTTATCAAAAGGGCCAAATTGAAAATATTGAGGAGGTCAAATTTCAGTAAATTAAATATTGGCACACTTTTTGAGTCAAAATAATTCAATTTTAAAATTACTTATAGCAAAAATAAGAACTAAAATTATTTAATATTGGAAGGGTGGAAGAAAGTTGTGAGTGTTATGCATTAAATCTTATTTTGAAGCTCCCTTCATATTTGATGACAAATCTGTGTCCATAAGCTGTGATTTCTCTAGTGTTTGTTCCTTTACGTAAGAGAAAATAACCGTCCAGATAATCTGTTTTTGGAGAGTGGTGAGCAAAAATTTGGTGCATCAACCTCACTGGATAAATTCCCCCAAATAATCATCAATTTCCAAATGTCATTCTTAAATGATGTAGTTTTACAATATTTATAATAAGATGAATTATTGGGCCGCATCATAAGTTGATTCATCAAAAAGTCTGTGGGCCTCACTGACTCATGTATTGGGCCAAATGGAGCCCAGCGAACTTCATTGTTGGCATGCCGGTTGGAACGTATGATTGGTCGTTCCAAATTTAATAAACCCTTTGTGTTAAGCTAATCATTGCCGTAAAGAAGAGAAAGCCTTGTCATCACATCAAAATCTGTTAGTTTGTCTATTAGACTCAACTTTATATATATATATATATATATTTTCATGATTAATAAAACTTAGTGGTATATTACGTGCCCCTGTGAG
Source organism: Timema shepardi (assembly GCA_902151425.1). Classification (NCBI taxonomy): domain Eukaryota; kingdom Metazoa; phylum Arthropoda; class Insecta; order Phasmatodea; family Timematidae; genus Timema; species Timema shepardi. The sequence goes on along the minus strand of CABFVX010000216.1, from coordinate 153,109 downwards.
TAAGCGTATCACAGTTTGGAAAACACCGTCTTATACAAAAATAAATGTAGAATAGCCAACTTTGACAAAAGAGCACACTACTAATTACATTTGTTGATATTGACACATTCCATCAAACATTACCTGTGCAAAAAATCCACGGTTTGCTTAAGAATGCATGAAATTACTTCTAGTAAGTTGCCTATAAACTGAACTGGCACATAATATAATTTTAAATTAACTCCCCTCCCCAACTGTTTATCTTACCCTGATTCTGCTCTTGTCGAATTCCATTTCTGAGTCATAGTCTAAACCATCTAATTTCTTGATGTTTTTAACTTGAGGTAATCTAATAAATCATCGAAATGCACACTGAAATTAAATACACAATCCCCTTGAACTAATTAAGAAAGTATATATTTACAAGCCCTTTATTCTTCATTTTATGATAAAATTTAAATTTATTTTACTTAGAATTATTTAAGTTTAAAGTTTTGTCATTTTCAAACAAATCATGTTGTTGATCTTAGGCATGCCACAACTTTTACGATGATGGTGTATGCACTCTGGAGTGTCCAGCGATGCAGAGGTACAACCCTATAACTTACTCGTGGGAGATCAACCCGGAAGGGAAATACGCTTACGGAGCCACTTGCGTCAAGAAATGTCCTGAGCATCTGCTCAAAGACAACGGAGCCTGTGTGAGGAGCTGCCCGGAATCAAAAATGGTGAGATGTTATGCCATACTTGGTATTTGTAGATTAAAAAATGACACCTGGATATGTGGGAATCACCGCCTGGAATATTGTGTAAAGGCGATGTTTTCATAGTTCCAGGAACATATGGGTGCACTTATTCTAAGCAACTTTCCCTGCTATTTTTGATTCAAACTGGTATATATATACAAATCTATTTGGGTGTAGGGGTTGAATTTCACAACTCTAGGCGTTCTGAGAATAGAAAAATTCTCAAATGACCAGGGATCATACAAGGGCAATATTAAGGACACCAGGGCGTCTGGAATAGGATGATATAATTTGAGGTGATATTTAGGCCTTGCATCGAGGTCTTAGAAGCAACTGTATTTTTAAAGTTATTTGTTAATAGTGTATTTTTTACAATTTTGTACAAGTCTGCGGTAAAGAACGTTCATAATAGAAAGTATTGTGGTACAGAGAGAGTAATCATAAAATTTCCCAACTCAATATATTGCCTTTGCATAAAATTCCCAACATTGGGGCGTGGGGGAAGAGTAGTAGGATCCTCACCAGCACGACACCCCTGACTATGAGTTTGCTGATGGAAAAAAATAAATTAAATAGGCACCAGATGGTAGCAAGCACTACAGGTAAATATAGCTCTGCTAAGCTTAGCACCAAATAATCCCCCTACTGAAAATGATTGGGAATGTGAGCTTAAATCATATTGGAAAGGTAAACCACAGCTATTTGAAACCACCTAAGAAGACTTTTTATTCATTGTGTAATATAAGTGTTTAGTTTCTGTCATTAGTGAGATATAAGAGTTTAGTTTCTGTCATTATTTTGGTTCGAACCCACACAGTGTTTGGTGACGTATTCGTAATAGGTTTTTTTTTTACCACCGTATCTTACTATCTGTTCAGGCTATACACAAACATGATAACTACTCTACTGCATTAGAGATGAGGAAGGAAGCTTTTTTTTTTTTTAGAGATAATCTAAACGCACTTGCATGGAAGGAAGGTGGGAAACCATTTAGGGTAAACCACTGTCGGTAGATCCGATGGGGATTCAAACCCCGCTTTACTCATCAGCATGTCGGTCTAATATGAGACTGATGCCTCACACCATTCAGCCACTGAGGAACATAGTCATAATTGTTATCAAACATAAAACTACCGTAAGGTTATAAACAATTATAAACAATCTAATAATGTATGGTAATTTTTTAAAGAAAATACATGCACATTCTCATGGAAAGAGGAGGGGAAAACAATTTTATTTAACTGACTTATACAAACCATCATCTCGACATGCCAGAATTCTAACCTCAACTTATTCATCACAGGGTATTTTGTGCAGTGGTTATTTAAAGTGGGTTTAGTATGATAATAATAAACAAAAAAATACACTATTGTCACAGGCCAAACTTCAAAATTATTTCCATAGAGTATTTAAACTGTGTGTAACCTGTTAATTTTGGATTATAAAAATGTTCACACTGTCTTAAGTGATTTGATCTGGCAACTGGCTGCTCCATAAGACCTGTACTGCCATTTGAGTGGAACGGCATATATATATATATATATATATATTAATCATGCTACTGGAGTAGGGATGAATAAAGTAAATTTAAAGGAATGGTACTCATATTTGCATGGAGGAATATTGCTAAACCTTTTAGGTAAAACAATCTTTAGTAAACTCGACTGGGATTCAAACCCCTACCTAGCTGTCATCAGTGGCCCAGTTTATTGTGACATGATGCCTTAAGTCATTTGGCCACCAAAGTGGCTTGCTTCAAACTAATCTACCACTTTTCTTAAAGATTAATGCTTGTGCGGTACCTTTTACTATTCTTATCCCCTGTAATTTAGCTTTTATTGGATGTTAAAAATTAAATTTTATTTCTTAGTAGCATTTATAGCCTATGCGAGGAAAAACTAGTTACAGAACTGTTTCTTTGCTAGTAATTATTCAAATGTATTTTACTACAGTTTTAAATGGTAGACTATTTGAATGATTTAGGATAGTCTTGAAGTGTTGGGTTAGTGATCATATTAAAAAAACAATCATATCACCTTTCTGACGTCACGCTTACCATTTATTTGCAGGCTGTGAATGGGGAATGTGTCCCTTGCTCAGGGGCATGTCCCAAAACTTGCGAAGCTGAAAAAGAGGTCCATTCGGGTAACATAGAGAACTTTAAAGACTGCACCATAATCGAGGGTAACCTACAAATCTTGGACCAGTCGTTCAAAGGCTTCCAGCAGGTCTACGCGAACTTCAGTTTCGGGCCAAGGTATGAGAAGATGCACCCGGACAGGTTGGAGGTTTTCAGCACACTCCGAGAAGTGACGGGCTTCGTCAATATACAGGGATATCATCAGGACTTTACAAATCTTTCATACTTTAGGTGAGTGCTTATATGACGCTTAATACTATAGGTTTGCAAAGGCAATTTTTTATAGATGAGAAGTGAAGCTTGAAACGTGCGAAGCAAGAGAAATTCAAATATAACTTTTCTGTTGTCACATCACAGGGGTGTGCAAAGTCCACTTTTTCAAATAAAAGATAACTTGAATCGAATACATGGAATATTCTCATAACCAAATCAAAGTTAGATGTTGTTTTTTTCCTTTCAAATTTCATTTCAATCTTATTTATCACGCTGTTATCTCACATTACGCTCTAATGATTATTATTTTTGTTGGCATCGAGTCTTACTACACGCTGATGTGTAATGTTAGGGTGATTGTGAGATGAAATGGAGGACCTAATGTTTAATGTGGCATCTGGACCACGGTGGAGGCTTGGCATTTCACACATTCACACGTTGTGATTAATACACATCTTGCCAGAGGTGAAGGAAGTGTTTGGCAATCAGATAAATCTGTGCCGGGACAAAGGATTGAAACCTGGACCCCCATCACAGAAGTCCGACACCTTACCCATAGACTGCCAGGCCACAACGCTCCAATTACGTCAGAATTTTTCCAAATTATTTTTAGTTTTTAAAACATATGACTGCTCAGAACGACATTAATAAACTGTTAATAGAGTATTTTAGCTGTCAATATTTGTATTGGCAAAGATTCATAATTGTCTAAGCCATAATTTTTTTCGGAGCGAAGTCAAAGCTGATATTTATTTTGAAGCCAAGTCAAAGTTTTGAAGCTTTGCACATGCCTACTACTTTTAATTTTTTTAAATATCGATTAGGTAAAGAGAAAGGTGTAGTTTGTAGAACAAAGTACACCATATCATTTTATGCTGACATATCTGAATTTATCTATCCTTATGTTATAAAGTCATTGAATTACTAATTAGTGTCAAAATATTAGGAAAAGGGTAGAGCACAAATAAAAGTAAAAACACTTAACACACCTAATAATACTATTGAAATATTGAAGTGTGTAGTGTTAGTGTTTTTCTCTTATTTGTGCTCTACCATTTTCCTAATATTCCATCATTTTATTTATTACCAATTGTTTTTGCTCAATGCACTTTATTTCATACATATAATTAATGTTAAAATAATACTTAATAGCTGGCTAAAAATGAGTATATGTTGAAATATGTCATACTTTGCTAAGCATATCAAATCGTTTCATAATATCAAAGTTTTCATATTCTTTAAAAATTCTAAAAAGATGAGATGGTGATTGTGGGTGCCGAAAGTCAAAGTGAAATAAATTTGACCTTAGACTTTGGTATTTGAAGCTTCGCACACCTCTACTTAATACATAAGTCTAGTGGGATCTAGCTCAATCCTGGACAGTAAGTACCTAAAATAATCACGCGTATGTGTTTTGAGTGTCCTGCTATTCAGATATCACAATACTTTGTAATAGGATTAATCAATCATTATTAGTAATTTTTTATTTTTTATAATTACTGCCTTAACATGGACATGTGTTCAACCTTCTTTGTTCCAAAAAATTATAAGTTATTATTCTTTACACACACTAATCTTCTTTTTTTTTTATATATAGGAATCTCGAAGTGATTGGAGGTCGAGCTCTTACTGAATATTTCTCTTCTTTGTACATTGTAAAAACCTCCCTCAAGTTTCTGGGTTTGAGATCTTTGAAGAAGATTCACTCTGGAAGTGTGGCCATATTGGAAAATAAGAATCTCTGTTTTGCTAAAACTATTAATTGGACTAAAATCAAAAAATCCTCAGAGCATGGCACCTTGGATCATAATAACAAGGCAAAGGATGAATGCAGTGAGTTAACCTATCCATTTATAATCTAATAATTCAAAGGTAGATAAAATGTTGTGAGTAATGTATGCTTAGATTTTATAACCTTCTTTAGCACCTACTTGTCAGTTTTTGTTTTTAATAAACAAATTTTAATTATCAGAACAATAGTATTATTAATGTGTTTTTCATGAAATTTTCCCTGAAAAGGATCAGTTTTTAAGAACTTAAGTTATAACATTGTTTAAATCACTATATAAATAAATTAATCCATTCATTTAAATTACATCTAAAACTTTATTTTTTAGTATATTTCTGCATTAGTTTTATTTTGTTCAATACAATTCTGCTATTTACCATATAAAGTTAACAGTTTTACTTTGAAATTTATCTTTGGATTCAATTATGGCACTACTCCAATCTTTTTACAAATATATTTTTGAAAATGTTTCATGGACACAATTATTGAGTGAAGGAGTTTTCTCTTAACTCTTAGCTAAACGTGATCTCTCCCTCAAGCAAATATATTACTCTGTATCTAAGGCTGATTAAAATAGTTTGTTTATTTAATTCTTATTCTTACTAACAATGGTGTAAGAAATTTTATTTTTTGCATATAAAAAAAATTAATTTGAACTTATTATTTCGCAAATTTTTGTGATATCAATTACATGACAAAGTAGATTTTGGACTCTGTTTCTATGACTGCCTGTTGCCATTATATTGTTCCCTTTTGCGCAGTTGCTGAAGGTTTGGTGTGCGACCCAGAGTGCTCTTCAGATGGCTGCTGGGGGCCTGGTCCCGACCAGTGTCTGTCCTGTAAGAACTTTCAATTGGCCAACAGGTGTCTGCGAGACTGTGACTCAGTGTCGGGGTGAGTCTCAACTATTCTCTACCCCTTGAACTCTCACATAAGCTGACTAGAGAGGCCAGGCATCTGTGCGAAGAGTCCTACTTCACCCAACTAACCATAAAGTTTGAAATTATCTAGGAAAATACTCCTATTGGTCCTAATGATCAAACATGGGTCAAATAACTGTTTTCCTGTACCATTACCGTTAGCACCCTGTGTGGTCCAAGCCAAAAGAAGCAAACATACCCTTCTAAAATCTTTTATGTCGCTATTGTTTTAGGCCAGGACTCTCACAATAAGGTTGGTTTTCCTTAAAATCTGGCTATTGACCTTGCAAAAACCCAGTTACCATCTACAGGGTTTAGTGACAAACATCTTATTTTTCTATAATTGTTAGTAAAAATTGCAACAAATGTGTGGATAACATAAAAACACGAGTAATCAAATACATGTATTTTTCTTTGATGCTGGCACATACACTGAATTTATAGGATGGATAATTATTTATACAAAACCATTTTAAATAGGCATGCATAAAGATACAGTGAAACTTTTATGTTATTATTTCCTCCTACATTTGTTGTGGGAAGTAACTGTTTATTATTATCTGCTAAGTAATGCAGTAAAATAAGATTTTACCATGCTTTTAGATATAACTCCATTATAATTATCTTTCATCACTTATAAGTAAGTATCTATAATCTTATTGGTTCTTGCAGGATGTACAAAGCTGCTCCCAAATTGTGTCAGCTCTGTCACGATGAGTGCTTACCAACGTGCCATGGCCCTGGCCCAGGTAACTGCACCTCCTGCAAGCACGTCAGGGACGGTCCTTTCTGCACCCAGTCTTGCCCAATAAGCAAGTACAACGACCACGGAGAGTGTAAACCTTGTCACGAAAACTGTTTGGGTGGTTGCACTGGTCCTGGAAATTCCATCGGGCTCAACGCTTGTCGCTCCTGCGAGAAGGCTGTCATTAGTGACGACGCCACTGTGGTAAGCTGACACCCAGAGGCTCAAATTTGTTTATATTATACATATTTTTTACTCCAAAGATTAATAATAATAATTAAAAAACTTCATTGGGCTTTAGCTTTTCGCAATTTTTAAATATTATTCAGATAACTTTGCTTAAATAGGTACAAGAGTCTTTTATAATATAAATAGATCAAAGTTGGGTTTAATCCTATATTTCTCAAATTTGAAGTTTAAATTTTCTTTTGAATCTCAAATCCAAATTTAAATCCTTGTATTTTTAAAACTGTACTATTTTAGGTAAAGTAAAAATAGTTCATATTAAATTTAATACAAGCTGCCAGTGAAAAATAATAGTTTATTTTTCATATCTTTTGCATTATTTTTGAAAATTTTATTAATCGTGAATATCTCGAATATTATTGGATCTGAGGAATCGAGGCCTTGAGTGTCCCATCCCGAATAAAAATATTTATATTGCTTCAAATGAAACTTTCAGGAACATAAATCCTTCATGAGGTCTCTTAAGTTTGTTATTTAAGGTAAGATAGAAAGCAGGGCGAGCTAAGGCCCAAATTTTTGTAGTTTTTATAACCAAAAAACTTTTTTTTTGTTGGCAAAAATAAGAAAAAATATTGCTTCACTAGATGTGTTTAGTTTAATTTTATATACATAGCAATTTCAACAGTTCTTGAATATTTGTCACAGGCATCATTGAGCTTGATCAGAACTTTCTGTCCCTCCCCCCTCCCTATAAAAAGTTTCTGTTCAAATGTCTTTATGTCCATAGCAAATATTCAATAGCCGATGAGACACTTTAGTTAGTATTACATGCATACACAAAAAACGCTTAAATAGTGTGATTAAAATCTGTAAATGTAACTGTTAAAGAAACGCTGCTTGCATAAGAACGAGACCTGCCCAGATGGTTACTTCTATGAGTGGGTGGGTCCCCAAGAGCAAGGGGTGCTGAGGGCGCTGGCGGGCAGGGCCATCTGTCGCAAGTGTCACCCTCGCTGCAAGAAGTGCACAGGGTATGGGTTCCACGAGCAGGTTTGCCAAGAGTGCTCGGCCTACAAGAGTGGAGAGCAGTGCGAAGATGAGTGCCCTAACGACCATTATGCCGACGAGGACACCAGCCTGTGCCTGCCTTGCTCCCTAGAGTGCAGAAGCTGCTTTGGACCCGAGGTGTCTCAGTGCCATGCCTGCCGTAACTACAGGGTCTATCTGGTGAGTTATGACAGCATCCTCCAGATGTAAGGGGTCGAGCTGTTTTGCTCCACAGGTTTGTCAAATATTTGAAAAACTGAAGGGGGAAAAAAATGAAAAAAATTTTGAGAAATAAAAAAAACAAGGACGGAAGAAACTCTAGGAAATACAAATTTGTTTGTACAGTCAACATTGATAACATTTTACTAAATTATTTTAGTATCAATTCATAGGTATTCAAAATATCTTATAATAAGTAATATCTGCAGATCTCTAATAGACAGATGAAGTTTTTACTATGAAAATTGGATTGTATCTGTTTACCAATAAGATATTTTTATACTCACACAATCTGGCATGATTAGATATTTTATTTAATATTTAGAGTTCAATGTACTTGCTATTAATGACATATACTAACTAGATTGTACAACACTCCAACATACTGACAATTTATCTCATGGGGGAAAAAAAAGGATAAACCTATTTTGACTGTGATATATTTTCCGCCATTCTCTTCTATCTTGTACTCTTAAGGGGACCACCTCATTGAGAAGTTGCCTTGCAAATGTTCAAGGTCACAACAGAATATTGTACAATATTTGAAAACTAGCAGCGAACTATCCTCTTTACCTTGAGATAATAAGTTTTATTGTTTTCTTTCCCTTCTTTTTTATTGACATGACAAAGGGTAGTTGTACGTGAAGGACTAAATCTAGGATAAGCTAAGACAAAGTAGAGAAGTAGTTCCAGAAAACAACAAATCATTGTATTTTTAAGCTATTTGTGATGGCCTCACAGTGATTGGCTAGCTGATCGAGGCAGCTACCTTAAGGTCGAGGTGCTAATAATCCTTGTGGTACTGCACCTTAAGTCTCCAATAATAATCAAGAGGCTGATACCTGTTTCTTTGCTCGCATGGTGTAAGCCGTCACTCAAAATAGACTTGGTTGCCAATGATAGGAGGATTGGGGTTCGGATCTTGGTTGAGTCTACTGATGATGGTTTTTCCCTAAATTGATTTATACTCTCTTGACAAAATGTAGGTACATTTCCTCTAAAATTCAACCTTCCTCATCCCAAGCATACTAGAGAAATTAGTACCTATGCAAATTACCTGAATGGGTGGTAAGATGCTGTGCAAAAAAAGAAAGAAGGCAGATACACTTCCTCTATTGAGTTGAATTGACAAACCCTTAAAGAGTTGAATTGCAGGAAACCATTTTCACCAAAAATCTTATAATAAAATAATATTATGTTTCTTTCAGAATGGTATGTCTGTAGACAACAACACAGCATTCAACTGTACTGCCCAATGTCCTCTAGATGCCCCCCATAAAATATTTCCCCAGGACAGCGATCCGTACTGCTCTGCGGAACGTGGGGAACCAGATTCTCAAACGTAAGTAGGCCTGGATAGTTATTGCTCAAATTATGAACTATTATTACAATAGTCACAATAGTTTTTGTTTACAATATAAATAATCATTTACAACTCTTATAAAATATAAATAAAATTAACATCACCGAGAAACTTTTAATATAATTTGCAAATCATGTTTTTAAGTTATATGTGAGACTCTTTAACTATTTTAATTAATTGAATCCTTACTTGACGCAATTCTGTTGGAGCAAAGCTCAGGTCACAAGGAAGCATACTAGGACCTATTCAGAGAAATGGATTAACATCAATTATAAACTAGACATAACTTTAAGGTGCGGCAGAAGGGAGCGCGAGTAATTTTACAGTTTTTATAGTATTACATTTTTTGGGCCAAAATGAATCAAATATTTCTCCATTAGCAACATAAGTTTAGTTTTCTGCACATGCGCATATCAACAGATCTTGAATATATATCAAGGGTGCACTGGAATTTTGTCAAAACTTTTGAAATAAAGAGAAAATTTTTTGATAAAATACCAGGACAACCTCGACAGATATTCGAAATCTTTTGATAGTATCAAGTGCAGAAAACTAAACTCTATGTTGATACTGGAGAAATATTTGATTTATTTTTGTCAAAAAATATCAATTTTATAAAAACTGTAAAAACACTTTCACTCCCTTTAGCCGCACCTTAATAGGTTCACTAGTATCTTAAAAATCTCCTACAAGGTAATGGCACACTTTAACATTTCCTTCCTTATTCCAGCGCGGTCAGTGGCACAACAGCAGCGATATTGATAGGTATCTGCTCAAGCGGTGCAGTGGTTGTCGTCGTGTGTATTATCTTCGGCTGCTTTTGCTGTCAGAAAGCGAGGAACAAAGAGCACACTTTAAAAATGACAAGGATTCTGACAGGACTCGAAGACGAACCCTTGAGAACCACCAATGTCAAACCCAACCTCGCCAAACTCAGGATAGTCAAAGAGGCGGAAATGAGGAAAGGAGGGATTCTTGGATACGGGGCCTTCGGAACTGTATACAAGGTTTGTTCTAGTAATTAAAATAATTACTATATGTTTGTTTTAGTATGTGAATAAAATGCTTGGTTTAAATTTAAACATTAACAAACTAATAATTTAAAAGTACTTTATTAACAGTGCATAATCCAGAGTAAATCAATTGTTCACACTAAGAAATAATGATTTAGTAGACACTTAGTTTTCTTCTATTCCGAGACACAACCTTTTTAAACTCGTAATCATTCTATACATATTTTATTGATCTATTTGATTGAAAAAAACAACTCATTTCATAGCTGTGCATAATGTATCAATAATTTCAAGTTGAACCACATGTGTAGATTGTCAAATAAATACTATTCACTAGACAATTGTTTGCGCTATGCACTGTTAACAGTAACCCATTTTTCACTAATTCTAAACCTAGTTTGAAAAATAGAAATTATTGAAGAAGAGGGAAGGCTCTAGAAAGATTTCAAATAGTTTTCCCTTCATTGCATTAATTAATTACCCTGATGAGACAAGGATGAGGAAAGTAAAATCTTTAGAGTAAATGTACCCATATTTGCTTGGAGAGAAAATTGTGAAACTATTTCTAGGGGTAACCACCCTCAGTGGACCCAAACAGGATATAAACCTGATCTCTCTGTCAGAAGCTATCCAGTCTTAACACCACATGACAGATGTCAATAAACCTTCAATATATAATCTTTTATTTTCTTGCAGGGTGTTTGGGTTCCTGAAGGAGAGAATGTGAAGATACCAGTAGCAATAAAAGTTTTGCGTGAAGGTACTGGTACTAATACGAGCAAGGAGTTTCTAGAAGAAGCTTACATCATGGCCACAGTCGAGCACCCTAACCTCCTTAAACTATTGGGTGTATGCATGACATCACAGATGATGTTGGTAACACAGCTCATGCCTCTAGGATGCCTGCTGGATTATGTACGGAGCAATCGCGACAAGATTGGCTCAAAGCCCCTCCTCAATTGGTGCACTCAGATTGCCAGAGGTAATAAGTCTGGTTAGACATTCAACGTTTGTTGCAATTAAATGTCTTCACTGCTATCAGGATTTATGTGTAGGTAGCCATTCTAAAGATACAATAATACCTAATTTGTTGTTATTGTGTTTCATAAACAAAATTGCATTTTCCAAAGTGCTGCCACAAGTATGTTTTTAACCATTTGTATCTTCAATTACCAGTCAAAATTAACCTATTATCTTTAATTTCGGGGAGTTTACAAATCCATTACGAATTTATACTTCATTTGATAGAATCCCAAACATTAAAGTTTACTCTTTTGTGAACACTAGTATTTTATGCATTATATTAATTACATAAAACCATTCATAGATTAAAACACAACACCTTTTTTAATATTATGTAAATAAAAAAGAGTTTTGTACCTAATCAAAAAGATAAATTTTAAAATTTGTTTTGGAAGGTACTAACTTGGCAATTTCAATTTTACAGGGATGGCGTACTTGGAAGAGAAAAGGCTGGTGCATCGAGATCTTGCTGCAAGGAATGTACTTGTGCAGACACCAAACTGTGTCAAAATTACTGATTTTGGTTTGGCCAAACTTTTGGATATCAACGAAGACGAGTACAAAGCAGGGGGTGGCAAAATGCCTATCAAATGGCTCGCCCTGGAATGCATCCAACATAGAATCTTCACGCATAAGAGTGATGTGTGGGCTTTTGGTGAGTAATGTACTTGCTTTATATTCTACTGAAAAGTGCGACGAGTGTCCTAATGTGTTTTTACCACTGTACTGTTGATTAATTTCTAGTTGGTATCTACATGCGTCTAAAATTACATTCTTAACAAAATAATTAATTAAAATCGGCACTACACAACTAAATTAGATTATTAAAGTTAACTTTATAATTGTGAAATTTCTCATTAAATTAATTTGTTTTCTATGCTGCAGGTGTAACGGTATGGGAACTCCTCACTTACGGAGGCCGACCATATGAGAACGTCCCCGCCCGAGATGTTCCTGAGCTCCTGGAAAAAGGCGAGCGTCTACCTCAGCCGAGCAGCTGTACCATCGACGTTTACATGATAATGATCAAGTGCTGGATGCTGGACGCAGAGAGTAGACCAAGTTTCAAGGAACTTGCTGATGACTTTGCAAAGATGGCGAGGGACCCGGGAAGGTACCTTGTCATTCCTGGGGACCGTTTTATGAGGTTGCCCTCATACTCGTCCCAAGTACGCATTGTAAGTACACTTTTCTCTTATTATATTCAACTGTCTGTGATTTGTGTGTGGTTCTGTGTCATCTATGTCAGCTTGTGCTTAGCTTGAGGATGTGCTATAAGCATGAATTAGCTCATATAATTAAATCTAAATTAGTGTCCTGTTTGTTTTTTATGTCCTATTATTTAGATTTAGTCTTCGAGATTTTCATTTTGCAAAATATTTATGCAAATGCAATTTCAATTAACTTTTTTTATTAATTATATTAAGAGTGCAAAGTCCATTTTTTAAATTTGAAGCAAATTTGAATCAATTAAATGAAATATTCTAAGCCGAGTAAAAGTTGAATATTTTTGGTAAATTGTTTTATTATTGTAAAAACCTTTCATACAACTTATTCAGATACATTCCTACTCTAAATTCATTTAATAAATGTTTTTTCCCACACTTGTTTGTTTGATAAGCTCATAAATCAAGTATTCTCAACATACAATTCAATTGCTTTGTATTTTTTTTCAAATAAATATTAATTTGTAATGTACATAACAGATCAGATTAGCACACTTAACAATAAACATTGCTGCCACTGGACAAAAAGGTAGTATGCTCATTGAAAAGAATAGCTCATTACCGCCCAATCCCTCGACCTAGGTTTCATTCTATTGGAACTCATCAGGAGGAAGTGTGAAACATGCAACGCAAATTCCTAAATAAGGAAACCATGTTTCTATCTGAGTGTCCCTTACCAATTTCCCTTTTCTTATGTGCTTTTTGGCTTAATCTCTTAGAAAGTGTGTTCTGTCTGATGACCTGAAACCTAGGTCGGGGGATTGGGCAGTTATCGATTGATTTTCTTATAGAATCAGCCATTACCTTTTTGTCCAGTAGCAGCAATACAAATTAAGAACTGTGTTCTTCTTTTATTTTGTAAAAGCCATGTTTTGTTTGTTTCTTTTTATATGTTTTCAATCCACCCTTCCTTTACCTTCTTCCAAATACGTATGACAAAATATGAAAAGAGGTTTTCCTTAAATATATCAGATTAGCAAGTAGGTTTATTGAACATTAATTATTTTATTTGTCGGTATTTTTACTGGCCAAATCTTCCTAATTGTTGATGGTGGATGAAGTCGAAGCTGATATTTTTATTGAAACTATATTGAAGTTTCAAAACTTTGCACATCCTTAAAATGCATACATCTTTGCTAACTTATATATTGCAAGTTTTTTTTTTACAGTCTTATAGAAAAAACTAAATTGAAACGTAAATTACACTAATGTGCTTTGTTTATTATTTCACTAAAGCTTGCAGCAAATTTAACAATTATTTGCTTTCCGTGTTTTAACATGCTAATCTCATTTGAATGGATTTTGTGAACGTATAATTACAAACAAATTTTTATAGCTTTTAATACAATTTAACAACTTGATTAAACATATAATAGGAGTTATGCTTTAACAATCTTCAGCCAAAAGCCCTTTTAAATTTTCATTTGCCAAACATGGTCGAGTTTTAAAAATTGAAGCACAAATAAAAGTAAAAATGCTAACACACATTTACAAACACTTAATTATTTTAATGCCACACAGCACTTCCTCAAAAAAATATAACTGAACAGGTAGTTACGCACAGTGATGCCAACATAATTGTTAAGAAGATGATATCAGTGAATTAAACCTCCTGTCCAAGCCCTGAGGAAGGTGCAATGTGGGGTTGAAATCCTGAAGTGTTTGTAAATGTGTGTCAAGTGTTTTTTCTACTTTCATTTGTGCTTTATTTTATCTTAATTCCATTTGGCCACTGAAGCGGGTCAATCCATCTTAACACATAATTTAACATGTGACACTTATCTCATACATTTAATTATTTTTAAAGCGTCATAATGTGCTATTGAAAATTTCTCCATTTTTGAAGTACACTATTTTATATGTTTTCCTACATATTAAACAAGCATGTGTCCACATTTCAGGATGAAAAAGAACTAATTCGGAACCTATCCTCCGCCATGGATGGTCCTGAGGCTCTCGTCGATGCAGATGAGTACCTTCAGCCCAAATCTCGAGCCCCTCTCGCTCCCACGATAACCACTTCTAACAGTTCTTCCACCCCTCCTCCCACACCCACTATGAAAAGTTGGCCGGATGGCACCCCTGTCACCGCAGAGTCCCCAACACCCCAGAACCAACAGAACTGGGACAGAGAACAGATGCACTACGCAGGCAATGGGGTTCATTCCATGAATCAAGTGGTCCTCAGGCCACATGGGTCGGACAGCAGCAGTTCCCGGTACTGCAGTGACCCGCTCAATGGTAGAGGTGAGACAACAAGTTGCTTTCGTTATATTCTAAGATTACACACTGTCCAACAAAAACAATAAAAAAAAGTTTCTACAGCAGTATTTCAGATTCTTATAATTGGGGGGAGGTGCGGAAAGGCATTTTTACATTGAGTCAGGTTTATATTGAATTTGTATAACATTTTTTTTAGCACCACATCATTTTACCCGGCTAAGTTATATGCCTACGTACTAATTATGCTAATGTGTTTGGGATTGGGAAGGTTAAATTTGGATGAAGTGTACCCGCGTTTGTGTGAATGGCAGGCGGAATACTATTTAGGGAAATCACTATTAATACACCTGAATGGGATTCAAACCCTGACCTCCCAGCCCACTCTACTGTAAAAATTATGTTTTTTTGGATCTTGTGGCCGTCGAAGTTGGTAAATGAGTTCTATTTGAGTCCGAGTGGTATAAATCAATATATTTACTACTAATATTTCAAGTTGAATTTCTTATATAGACGCATACATACATGTACCGTAAAAATAAATATACTTATTTAAGAATAATTGTCTGTGAATAAAGTTAAGATTACTAAAATAAATATTTATGAATACATTTTTTTATAGTTGTACAACTTTTTTATTAATCAGGCAAAGGGCAATATTGAAAGATTCTGTTTGATAAGAAATATCTTAAAATTAATTAAAATTGAAATTATTTAGATAAAGTTTAAAATTTCAATTAGTTGATAAAATGAGTACTTGTACAATCTTATTCATACTAATATATATATATATATATATATATATATAAAATTGTTGTTTTTAACCAACCTTAACTTTGTTGGCCTACTCAACAATTAATTTTCATATCTTTAAAAAAATCATTCTTTCGTCACAAAATAAAATTGGTTTAAAATTAATTACTTAACGATGTGGGGCTTTAAAAAAAAGCCGTCAGCGGATCAAGTAAGATATTTGATTATAATTTCCTTTTTTTTTTTTTACGGAACTCACAAACTGTTAAATATTATCTAGATTGTGACGTCCTACAAGACGACTGTTTCGATGGCAACATGCCCAACAATAGGGAAGCCCAAGTGGGGACCTTGAAGCTGGACTTGCCTCTAGACGAAGATGATTACTTGATGCCATCTCCGCAGCAAAGTCAGAACACCACAACCTACATGGATATCATTGGCGAGTCCAAGGTGGCAGGTATGTCATTTTGTGGTAATACATGAACTTATTTTGTTAGTAAGCTTTACTGCATATGGTTGACTCTCAATAGGGTTTAACTCTATGCTTAATACAGAAAGAGTGTATAATCCATGCCCATTAATTTTTGATCGTAAGTAATATTTGACTTGACACACTCAAGAAAAAATGCGTTTTTCCAGAACAGTTTGTGACTGGACTACAAACATGTATACGAAGTGAACTAGGGCACATTGTTTGTAGATTGTTATCTCAAAGTCACTACAACAATTTCATATTTGTTTTCAATTTTTTTGATGGTGTATACGAAAATTTAGGAATGTGTGTCTATTTACAATCCACCAAAATGTGTCGCCCTCTAAAAACCTGACGATATAGGTTGGACCTTACTCAGCCTACTGGTAAATTCGTACCTGCACTTCTTAGCAATATTGGAATACAAATTGTGATCTCTCAACCTGAAGAATCTGTCTGTGACAGTGAAAACTTGTCTTTAAAAATTTGTTTTATGTATTTTTAGTGTCTTATCTCAACAATTTATATTTCATTATTGCTAAGGAAAGTTTTCTGGCTATCTCACCTAGTCCAAACCATGACACACTATATAATTAAAAGAAACACGATAAGGAAGGTGAAATTTAAGGAAATTCACAAGTAAGAGAAAGGAGAAAACAACATTTAAGGGAGTGAGGGGGAACGATCCCCAATACTCTCAGTTGGAGTCAAACTCTGGCCTTCCAATTAAAATTTGATCATTATAGAATTCACTTGTTTTTTTATAAGTTTATCCTATTTACTAATTACGCTAGTGAGATAGGGATGAGGAAGATTGAGATCAGAGGAAGTGTACCCACATTTGTGTGGAGGGAGAGTGGATAAACCTCCCTCAATACACCCGACCAGGATTTGAATCAAGATATCAGCAATTCATCAGCAATTAAATACAAGGCACATTCAGAAAGTGAGAGTACTTGATTTTTCTATTTAAAAAAAAATATTTAAAACAAAATTACAGGATTTTGTTGGTAAATATATCGGTTATTTCTTTACGTAGTCGCCTTTTCATTCTATGCAGGTTGTAAGCCGTGGCACAAGCTTTATGATGCCCTCCTCAAAGAATTCTCCCACCATCTCCTTCCAGTTCAAGACCTCGTTTCACCTCCTCGTCGGTTGAAAAAAATTTTCCACCCATGTGTCTTTAGGGAGGTGAAAAGATGAAAGTCTAAGGGTGCCAAGTCAGGGTAGTATGTGGGGTGGTTCAAAATGTCCCAGCCGAATGAGTCCAAAAGCGCCTTGGTGGTGTTGGCCGTGTGCGGGTGGGCGTTGTCGTACAACAAGCGCACTCCTTTCGTCAACATTCCTCTCCGTTTGTTTTGAATTGCTCACTTGAGCCTTTTTAGGGTTTCACAGTATTATGCTGCATTAATCGTCTCCCCCTGAGGCAGAAATTCAATCAAAATGATCCCTTTTCGGTCCCAAAACATAGTGGCCATAATTTTTTTGCCCAAAATTGAGGTTTTAAATTTTTTGGCAGATGGGGAACTGGTGTGCCGCCACTGTGATAACTGCCTTTTTGTCTCAGGAGTGTAATGAGCCACCCAGGTTTTATCTTCAGTCAAAATCGAGCTCAGAAAATCCTCACCTTCCTATTCAAATCGCTTAAGGAACTCGTGAGCGCTAGTGACCCGATTCACTTTGTGCTGCTTTGTCAGTTGTTTTGG
>CABFVX010000216.1:88891-135322 GCA_902151425.1 Timema shepardi | reverse complement strand
GGACCCATCTTGCGCACAATTTTCGGAATCCCAGCGTTTCTCTAATTGTTTTGTATAAGAGAGATGTGGAGAGTTGTGGAAACATCACAAAAATTTCATCCACTGTCAATCGGCGGTCTTCACAAACTGTTTTCTCGATTTTTTGCACCAACTCATCGGTTAAAATGGAAGGTTTTCCACACCTCTGATCTTCATGAACATTCGTTCTGCTTTCATTAAACTCAACGACAACACACAAAACACATTTGTTTGGTTCTTAACCCCTTCTCCATAAACAGTTTTGATCTGTGTAAAAATTTCAGTCTTTGTTTTCCCTTCAGCGAGATGGAACCTGATGACAGCGTGCACCTCACACTTGGCGGGATTTCTTATCAACATATTTCACACAAACGGACACTACAAGGCGAGTTTTCATACTAATGAGGTCAACCTTGTTGTGTTCAGAAGAACCCCCACTACCACTCAGTGTTGCCAAAGTTGGAAAAAAATTTCTCACAGCATGAGAGGGCAACCAGTACTCTTACTTTCTGGACGTGCCTCGTATATTGCTAGAGTGACGCCTTAGACCATGCGGCCACCAAAGTGGGTCACATGTGCATTGCATATGAGTGATTTGACATCACTAAAATAGTTTCTTAAATAAATGAGATACTTTTAATAAACTTGCATTTTCAATATTCATGGTAAACTTTGTTTTCTTGAGTTTTTTTTTATGAGTAAATGAATTTGTCACCATCATACTTTCTAAAATACCAAAATCTCTTTAAAAATACTTGAAATTAATTTATTTCAGACAACACTGAGCCAAGAAATGGTTTTCGAAACTATCCAGATTTTCTTCCGCTGGCTGGTAAAACGAAAACGAGTGTGGACAACCCAGAATACATAATGAGCCATCAGGATCATGTAGTAGCTCAGGACCCTGCCCTTGGTATCCCCACAACAGATGTCGAACAGCCAGTGTGCAACGGTAACGCGGAAGGGCAGAGACCTTACGTCACGCAACAGAAATCTTCCGAGGAAGAGTCAGACCATGAGTACTACAATGACTTTGATAGACTTCAACGTGAGTTGCAACCGTTGAAACCTTTGAGAAGGAACGAAACGACAGTTTAGTATCACAACCAGCATAGACTTAAGTTTTAACAGGGTTTCTATAAAAACTGTGACTTTCTCCAAACTTGTGTTGGTATTTTTATGGCCTTAAGTGTTGGTGGTTAATAAAGAACAGTGCATTTGAAACTTAAAAATAGGTTTTGTTCCTATAAGCTTGATTGATGAGGACACTCGAAGCGAGCAAAGCATAACAAAATACATTTTTATAAGAATGAGTGATAAAGACACTCAAATTAGTAAATACTTTAAAAAAAACATAGTGCAAACAAATCTTATCGTGCCATTATTTTGGCTTGTATATTTTATTAAAAAAAACAATTTTTTAGACTAAATATAAACAAGTTTATTTTTAAAGTCAAGGTGCCTGTAAAGAATTAAATGTACTTTTAGTGTTAATATTATACTTCTGAAAATGTGCTCAAGCAGTGTGATTATGTGTAGATAAGAATATTTATTGTACTCTAATGATTGTATTAAAGTGTGCAGTATAAAATAATCAACCAATAACTCAACATAACAACCAATCAATTAATATTACATTGATTTTCTCAAGTAAGAAAACCACAAAACATTCACTACAAATGAATTACTTAACATCTTTTTTTTTACATCTAATACTGTTTACATCATGTGGCGTGGGTCAGTTTTTCTTTTATTAAAGCTATATATTTTCCTCTTGACTGCTTGGTAGGCCTGTCATTCGTATGCCTTATAATATAACTTAAGTCTAGGTCAGGCACAATATCCAGTCCCCAGCCGTTAATTTATCAATGTGAAAGGGTAAAACCAAATTTCAGCAATGATACACTTTTTGGCTATGCCAGGAATCAGACCTGGGATCCTCAGCTCAGTAGACATGCTACAAACTAAGCTAAGGTGTTGGATTATTTATATTTAACATCTATAATATAATAGGTTGGTAGCTGTTTTGATTTACAATATAAAATATACAGTACTTGTGTTTCTAGTTACTTCCGAATAGTTTGTGCAAGGATTTTTATTTATTCTTTATATTTAAGTGATTACAATAAATACCTTTCATTTCACACATAAACACATTGCATTGAGGTACTGTATTAGACTGTGATAATTTTATATAAGGAAAGTAAATATCTCATGCTCTCCTAGTTATAGTGAAATGGCTACTGTATATTGTTTGTTGTAAAAAAGGGACCAAACCATTATGGTATTTAAATTTGTTTAGCCATTCCATTTTAGAGCTGGTAGTTTTTTTAGAACTTTTTATTTTATTGTAACATTTTATTGAAACAATTATTTTTAGTGTATTGATTGTGCAGGTTAAAACACAAGGATATAACTAAAGGCCGCACAGACCAGTCGCTATATGAACTTTACATAGCTGACTTTAGTATAGAATGTAAATAGATGGAAGACCGCAGATCGAGTTAAAAAATAGTGCGCTATAGGCTTTAAAACTCTGCTCAGAATGCAAGGGCGACCGACCATGTGTAACATAACAGTGATCCTGTTAACACCATTACTCAAATAAGTGTTGATATAATATCATTCTTTTAACATGGAAGTATTAATAGAGGAGGTAAAGTTGCTTTTATACTTGTGACAAATGAGTAGCCGTGACTACAAAGACGTGACCATCACATAAATTATGGAACTCTCCCATTTTTGTCCCTTACAGAGTGCTAATATTATACATCCATTTGCTCTTTGGCATTTTTTTTTTTAGAGTCATCTATGTTTTCCCGGCCATTTTGCATAAAAGTATCGCAAGAAAAACAGCATATTTTATAGTAATTGGTGTGCACATTTTAATATCTTAGTGCTAGCTATAATGTTGCATTTAAATATAGCACCTGATCTGCGCCGGCCTTAAAGAGTTATGCTTAGACAAGACATAATAATTAGTGTAATAAATAACCAGGAAGTATGATAAAAACAAATAGAACACAATGTCTTTCACAATGAAAGGAGGAACTATTTTCACACATAAAACTGTTGCCAGTGATATATGCAGGGTTTTAAAGCAGGGGACAGCGGCTGGTGGGTGGAAAGGAGGGGGCTAAATAATGGATAGCTCTGAAAGTTATTTAAAAGGGTGTTTTTATGGTTTGGTAAAGAGGTGAAGAGGAGACAATTTTTAACACTGTGAAATAACTTCCATACAAAATATATTATAAAAGTGTGTAAACACTCTACAATAATGTACTAGGGAAGGAAACTGACCTGAAAGGAGATATATGTTAGGACTTGATAGAATCACATATACCTCTCTTTTCACACTGACATACATACACACCCACACATACTTATATTTGTATACAGTAGCCTTCATAGAAATATTATTATTATGAGTTATATTTATGTAGTAATACATGTGCATATTAATGTTTAAAGTATAACAAAGAATAATATGAACAATTCACATTGTTAATGCTGTTTAAAGAGCACTCAATAAATAAATTTTAGTACTAAGCAATAATAAAGATATGTCTAGACATGAGTCAGAAAGAGTTTCAAATGTTGCTCCTAGATTTTCATAATTTGAGCTTCATCATGATAATATGACTCGATCTATGAATTCTAGGGCAATGAATTGAACAGTAACAATCGAATAAGCTTGTGCCAGCATTGCCAATTGTGAACTCTCTTCCTATTTTCACTGTAAACATTTTTTTTGTTCCTTTTAAGTATTTGCCTCGTTTCCTTTATAATATAATAAAAGTCAAAAAATAAAAGAAGTTATCCTTGGGGTTTTTTAAACATTAGAAAAATATGTCAATTTTTTATATAAATAGTTTTGTCATTACACTTGGAACACTTGTTTTAATTTTTTGTGAATGCTATGTTTATTTCTTTACAACACTAACACACTAAGGATAACTTTTATTCATGAGTTAGTTTTAGCTTTTTTTTATCTCTAAAAGTTTCTATCACAAATTTTTTCTCGTTCAAATATTCCAGGAAATATTTTAAAAATGATTTCTTATGGTTAAATAGAAACATAGAAAAACAAGTTTGTGTTTATAAAACTAACCTTATTTTTTGTAGTTTTGTGTTTGTACCTGCACAACTGTCTATAAATATTATCTGTATACATATATTGCTGATATTGCTGTTAAAACCAATAACATTAAATTGTTGGGAAATTATGTTTTGATCTTGGCTGTTTAACATACCGTACTCTAATTGTTTTATGCATTATTTTAAATTTAATGAGTAATCAAGATTATCGTATACATCATTATGAAAAAGTGCCATTTTACAGCGAAACATTAGGGAAAATCACTATGCATATTGATTAAATATATTTTGTTCGCACTGAAATATTTTCAGTATGTTATTTAATGAATTGACAAAACACTTTAGGATAAACTTTTAACAATAGTTGATTTTACTGAATTGTTATAAATATTATTTTAAAAACCTATATACGTGTTATAATTTGAAAGTCACACTGTTTTTAATGTAGTTTACTTTAAATAATTGATTGTCCAAGTAAATAAAATCTTTTATAATATTTGTTATTTGTTAAGGTCTTAAGGAGAGACTGGGTATTTTGATATAAAATATTTTTTGAAAAATTATGAAGTATCATTTACAAAAGTTCACAAATCAAATTTTCGAAACTCCATACATAACCAATTTATATTTCTTTTGTTTATCAATTGAATTGGTTGTGGAGAGAATGTACCTTAGTTATATATTTGTAATAAATAAAGTGAAATTATAAAATACATTGCAAATTTACTATTAATTACCTTCATTCCTTTTTTTAGCACTGTGTATTAACTACTACCTGTTAAGGATTTTTGCAAACCAGTTAACTAATAAGTTGTTTAGCAAACGTGTTTATCAAAATGTTATGTTATATATAATTTACAATAGGCTAGTTTTCGCGGTTGACCTGATATCATTGTTTATGATCAGAGCGCTTTTACGGTTGACCTGGTATCGATGTTAACGAAATGTTTATGACCAAGAGCCAAGAATTTGTGCGCCAATTTCAAAACATCACATTCATGTTCGTAGTCAATGGATTTTAAGTTTTTATAGATTAAAATGGACAGCAATTACTAGCTAGAAATACATGACAGTAAGTAGGTTCTTAAAAACCGTTTAGTTATGGATAAAAAAAAGAGTACTATGATCTAGGCCTCTTTAATATTAAATATGTGCCTCATGTTTTCTTAAGGTTATTTTTGAAAATATAAGTTTAGCTTGACAGGTTCTGTAAATATTAAGGCTAGTTAAAATGAGCACCAATCAAATTAAAAAGCTCATTTTCTGTCGATTTGCAGAAGATGTAGTAGGATTACATAAATTCACTTACCAGCTGTTAAATCTACTCCACCTCAACTGTCATTTTTGTTTAAGCAAACATCTCAAAATCGTTTTCACGCTCCTCCTTGGACAGAACCTCTTGGTCGAAAACACTCAATACCAGGGCGTAACCAAGTCAACCACGAAAACGCCTTTCGAAATTTATGGTTTTTTTTAGACACTTGACTAAGTTTGACAAGCCTTTAAATTAGGGATATCAAACTCGATTATTACTAGTATCGAAAGAATTAAGAATTGATCTTAATATTATGATTATCTTAAAATAATGGAAATTGATAAAACTAAATAAAAAGGGGAAAATAAACTAATAAGAGTAAATTTGATGAAGAAAGCCTGCCTTGGGAAAGAGGAAAAATGTGGGTTAGAATCCAATGCACAAAGGTGACAATCTTGTTTCTTCTGTCTTCTATAGTATAAGTGGTCACACACATAGGGTAATATTTCGGCATTGTTGGCTTTATATAAAACAGAGAAATACCGTGCCAACTGTTTTTGGAAGTAAAGATAAATTTCTTAGCTATGGTTAGTATTTATAATTATATCATATTGGTAACCTGCTGGTCTAGGGGTAAGGTGTCGGACTTCTGTGCTGGAGTCCGAGGTTCAATCCTTGGTCCTGGCACAGATTTATCCGACTACCAAACCCTTCTTTCACCTCTGACAAGAAGTGTATTAAACACAACTTGTGAATGTGAGTAATGCCAGGCCTCCACCGTGGTTCGGATGCTACGTTAAACTGTAGGTCCTCCATTTCATCTCACAATCACCCTACCATTACACATTAGCGTAAGTGCATATAACTCGAACGGGTAGTAAGACACGGTGCTAATAATAATAATATATCATATTGATAAAAGGGGACTAATAATGATAATAATTATATTTAAAATAATAATTGGAAAATGTTAATTGTTTTACCAATTATCATTATTTAAAATTATTTAGCCATTGGACCACCTCATTTTTAAACGTATTACAATTCTCTACTCTCAATGAAATTACAACTAAGCAAATGGCAAAACTCAGAACAAGTAGTAAACGATTATCTCATTAGTTTATTTGCTACATATTTTTATTCTGTTAACAGCTAACATTTGGTGAGTTTTAAAGACTTGTGTTTTTGACAATTGTTTGTTATCCCGTTTTTTAATGGTTTGACGGTGAGGTTTTAATTGAAAGTAAAAATGCATGCTTTTTAGTGTAATTCCTAATTATTTTATTAATCTTGTAAAATATGCTTTAATAACTTAGTAAAAGGATCTTTTTCATTGTTCAGAAATGAACTTTTGTGTTACATTTTTTTATAGTTTTTTTGCTATTCTATGAATTTGAATAAAGTAATATGTTTTATATGAGGTTGGATGCTTGGAAAAATAATAAAATAGGAAATGTTCAAGAATCGAGGTTGACCTTAATAATCGAAATTGAGAAAAGTTATCGTGACATATCTAGTTTAAATCAGTGGTTCCCACCTTTTTTCCAGCTGAATCCACCAAATTCTTAACCCCTTCATCTCACACTTATTTTTTGGGCGATATTTATTTTAAAATGTTTATCCTTTTTAGTCACTTCTATATTATAAACTAAAATCAATTTAACACTGGCAGGATTAATGTAGATAAAACAACTTAAGATTATCCTGGTGATTAGCTGAATTTTGTTTTCATCAGTTCTTGAATATCGGGTTTGATGTTTGACAGCACTTCGTAAATTGCTTTCCACTTTTAAGTCAACAATGCTGTTTAGTTTTTAAGAGAGTCAAAGTTGGTGATTCGGTGGCGTTGTACGTGGCCACAATGATAGCATAGGTCGGTGTTTCTCAAACTTTGCTTTGCTGAGCCCTTGAGCCCCACCAGCTATATCAGCTTCCTTGAGGCAATTTTATAATATTCTTTATTAGTTTTTAATACTATAGAATAGCACCGATCATTAAGATTGTCAATATTTTCAGATATAAATAAAGGACATTTACCAAATGTGCAGCCAGAACACATGATACTTTCTGTTCTTTTAATACTTTTCTACTTGTAAAAGTTAACTATAATTTTTAAATGTTTACAATATTAGTGTAAAAAATGATATGATAGCTCGAGCTTTTATTATTTTTTTCTCCTTTGCTCCTTTGCTCAAAAAAATTTGTGAACCTTGGCATAGAGGAAGGGTTAGAGGGGAGAATTGGAGGGTGAATCCGAGTCTTCTGAGCTTGAAATTAAACCCATGCTTGCACACTTTATAGTAATAATGCTAGACAATTTGGTAACTCATCCTATTTCGTCTCATTTTTAAACCACATTAAACTTATTTTCTCTTATTTAGAAAATATATCATTATTATTACATTCAGTGGTCCAATATTTTTCATCCAAAGGGCCAAATTTTATTATCATTTCCTCTGCGGACCAAATATATATTTAGTAATATCATCGACGTAATACAGGCCTGCAAACATTTAATAAACCATTATTTTCAATACTTATTTATAAATTGTATTTTTGATTGGTGGAATCTTTCTAATTTTACTGCCTCAAAACAAGTTTATTTATCTTCGAAAAATAACTCACCATTATATTATTATTATTAGGACCGCGTCTTACTACCCGTTCGGGTTATACGCACTTACGCTAATGTGTAATGGTAGCGTGATTGTGAGATGAAATGAAGGACCTACAGTTTAACGTGGAATCCGAACCACGGTGGAGGCCTGGCATTCCCCACATTCACAAGATGTCTTGTCAGAGGTGAAGGAAGGGTTTGGTAATCAGATAAATCTTTGCCGGGACCGAGGATTGAACCCCGGCCGCCAGCATAGAAGTCTGACACCTTACCCCTAGACCACCAGGTCACCACTCACCATTATAAATATGGTATATTTTTATTAATAAAATGCATTAAAAAAAAATTGATATGACTTTGTTAAATAAATATATTTTTTTGAATCATTAGCTATTTCATATCTGCCATCTAGGGATCTTCTTTTAATTTTCCACCAGGCTACTGTGAGGGCCACATTTGGCTGACAGGCCACCAGTTAAACCACACTGTGTCCAGCCAACTTATGACAAAAATTCACAATGTTTACCAAATTGCTTGTTAAGAAAAATAACGCTGCACAATTATTATACTTTTGCAAACTTTGGCCTGTTGGGAGAAATGTTTGAGTAAAAAATCACCTTTACCTAGCCTTTATTGACAGCTGAAATACCAAAAAACTTTACAGGAATGTTTTCATCTTTAACTCGAGTTGATACAATTTTGTTCAATGATGTCTTAATGGCAGTGTCACTTTTCAAAATATTATCTTCTTAAGAATGGACAAATTTGTATAAATATTCATCATTCACTCTTAATTACTGGGATGGGGGGGAAAGGGGATCGGGACACATATGAATCCAATACCACTTAAAATAAAAAAAATAATATCATTTCGTACCAAATAAACAACATGAGTTTTCATTTTTTTGAATTAAACACTTTGTTAATTTTGCAGTGCAAAGTATGTCCCAGCTAAATATACATATATTTTTCGAAGGAGAAGAGGGGTTGAGACACAACTTACCTGTCCAAACTGCCGACAACGTCGAGGTTGAATTTAAATAAAGATCATACCTGTAAGAAAATGAGTGCAGGAAGGAAGTCATGTTTGGATATGGCTATAGTAGTAATGAACTCTACAATGGAAAGGTTAGGATAAATAATGTACTACTTCAAGATTATAGGTCGTCAGAAATTAAAAGGTTAGTGAGCCAACTTATCTTTGTGGAGGTTCCCTGATCTTGAAAATCCGATGAATACACAATATTCCACTGCCATTGTAAATTTCATCAGGTAGAAAGAAAGCTAAGGGGCTCAACTGTGTGTGTGTGTGTGTGTGTGTGTGTGTGTGTGTGTGTGTGTGTGTGTGTATATATATATATAAAAATGATCTCAAAAGTGACAAATGTGTTCTTTTAAAATAAAGACTTAATAAGTAAATAAACTATATATTTTTCAAAATTAGATTTATTATTAGAAACTTAGTGTGTAACTTTTCAAAAATACATCAGCCGACATAAAAATACAATTTTTTTATATTAAAATAAGTGTAAAATACAAATAGTACAAAATGATGATACAGACATTCACTATTATGTAAACCCTCCACTTACCAGAGTTAGATCAGTTTCTAAGTTTAGCTAGGCGGAATCTCTTCCTCCATGCATGTGAGTTGTATGTTACGGTCTGTTTGGGTGGTAGGGGAAGCATGCTCTGCTCCACCTTTCAACTTTTTCCTCACATCCATGCAGCGTAGGTCCGTCATGAGGGCATGCTCCTTGTTGGCCAAGTCTGCATCCAGGCAGACTAGCAGGTTCTCCAGAATGTTATATGTACCCCTGAAAATAAATCATAGAATCGTCTCATCACACTTGATTTATTGTAATGTGATGGCCTTGTCATAAATTATTTCTCTTTTAAAACATAGTTGGCAGTTTTTTTCCCCTCAGGATTATTATTTATTTTATTCTTTCCTCATCGCGTTTTACTACCTGTTCAGGTTATACGAATATATACTAATTACCCTAATAAGTTATAGATGAGGAAGGTTGAATTTAGAGGAAATGTACCCACTTTTACGCAGAGGGAGAACGGAATACCATTTTGTAACAACCACTCTCATTACACCCGAC
This sequence comes from Timema shepardi, assembly GCA_902151425.1. Lineage (NCBI taxonomy): Eukaryota > Metazoa > Arthropoda > Insecta > Phasmatodea > Timematidae > Timema > Timema shepardi. The sequence goes on along the minus strand of CABFVX010000216.1, from coordinate 125,223 downwards.
TGGGATTCAAATCCCAATATCGCTGTCCTCAGCGGTCCAGTGAATTGCAAGAGTGACTCCTTAGACCATGTGGCCACTGAAGCAAATCTGATAATGAATTGTGTTTAACATTTTTAAAAGTGACACAAACTATTGAGGTCATTACATTTTTTACGCAAGTGAAAATTGAGTGGTAACCTCAAATGTGAAGATGTTGACTATAACCTGGTTCTATTAACTTTGCATCACGTAGTCGGGCATTGAGATTCTGACGTGATGTATTACCCTAAACTCCTTAATTTACTGTGCACATGGTAAATTCCAACCACCTAAAAAATTATAATGCTACTGTATCATGTTTATATTGGAACTGCCGAAGGTAAAATCATTAGAGGATGTTATGGATAAATTTGCATTCTAGAGTGTACAATTATATGAAATTTGAGTAGATATTAAACATATATTAGAGAATGCTGCTCTATTATATGATCCTCTCAAGTGAATTAATTTTCAAATCTTTATCAAGGACTTCAAAATCGAGTCAGATAATAGCAGTTTAATGTCTACTATAGCTAAAAAGCCTCAAACACAGAACATTAAATATAAACACTTATTAAAAGTCTGACACCTTAGTTCAGTCTGTAGCATATCCTTCTACTTAACTAAGGGTCCCGGTTTTGATTCCCGGCATGGGCGAAAAATGTATCATTGGTGAAATGTGGGTTTCCCCTTTTACAGTGATGGATTAACGGTCGGGAGCTGGATGCTGTGTTTATTCTATATTTAAACTAGTTTATAAGTCAGTTGAGAACGCACACATTAAATACCTAAAGTAAAAAAAATAATAAAAAAATAAAAATAGATGACTTACTTAGCACTGGCAATCTTATCGGCGAGCTCCTGCCTAGTTTGCCGCAAGTGCAGCACTTCATCTTTGAGACTTATCTGACCCTCGTCCTCCACCAGCTCTGGACCGGGACGAAACATGCGGTTCTCCAGGCGAGTCTCGGCTAGCTTCAGAGCATCCGTCTTGTTGTCTAGAGCCTTCTGCAAGTCTTCAGTTTCTTTCATCAATTTACTCATTTCATCCAAGAGCTGTTGATAGGAACATTACTTTAAGGTGGGTATGTAGGTAAATGTGATCTAAGGGCAGTTTTTTTTTTGCGAGTTTTCTATCAAAACTTTTTTTGATCGAAATAAATAATACCTATCTTCAGTAGAAACATAAAGCTTAATGTTCTTCACATGGTGATATCAACAGTTCAAGGATGTCCTGGAATTTAATGACAACTTTTCCTCTTCATTTAAAAAGTTTCTCATGTAATGTCGCTATGCTCATGACAGATATTCAACAACTGTTGGTATCTTCATATGAAGATAATTAAACTACAATATGTTTCTACTGGAGCAATATTTTATTTATTTGGACAAAAAAAGTTTTGCTATAAAAAGTGTAAACATACCTTTTCCCATGTTCTCCTTTACATCCCAACCTTAAAGAGTGATTTATGTGAGAGGTGTATTTTTTTGGCTGATTTTTTTTTCTCTTTATACTCGCCCTCCTAAGCTTGTTTTCTCGAAATAGCTAATTTAGACTTACCCCCGTTGGCCTGCGGTCTAAAGATCAAATTTATTTTAGTCTGGTTTGCAAGTGAAAGTGAGGTTGGGGTTCAAATCCTGGCTGGGTGTACCGCTCTCCCTTCAAACAAATGTAGGTGAATTTCCTCTCAAATTCTACCATCATCATCATCATCATCATCATCCCTATCCCCTTGGCACAATTAATGAGTGTGTAAAACGTGAATGTAGTAACTAGGGTGAGGTAGGTGGGGCTTGGGGGACAAATTCATTAGCAACAGTGTGAGTTTTATTTTCTTAACAATAAAATTGTATTTTGTGTTTCTTCTTTTGTAGCCGGGAAAATAACGACTAATGAGTTTGAAAATTAAAATAATAATCCAGCTAAATTGCAAAAAAAGCAGTTTTCAAGTGACAACATTTTTTATTTTTCTCTGGTCTCTATGAATCCCCATCAACCCCTATAAAGCTTAGTTTACAACACTTCCCAAACGGGTGCTAAAATGCAGTGAAACAAAACCCATCTCAAACATAACAGTCTTAATTTAAGTCCCTAATTAATTAATTTAGCACCGTGGAAAACCATTTAGGAAACCCCCTCCACCTCCCCAGTTCACCTAACCAAGATTCGAACCTTGATCTCCCCGTCCTCGGCAGTCTAGTTCTACACAAAACTAGTGCATTAGCTAACTACACCACTGAGGCGGTTTAAGTCCCTAGTACTCGGTACTAGAACCAAAGTGTACTGCTAACAAAAGTTTTATCTTTTCCTAGATAATTAATAAATAACACCTTCTTGCGTTGCCATTCCAGTTCATTCCTGGCCCGCTGGGTTTCATAGACCCGTCTACGGAAAGCGTAGTCTGTAGCGTTGTGCTGGGCCTTGAGGTCATTATTGGTGCGCTCTCTGGTCACAAAGAGGGTCTCTCGCAGTTTGCTGGATGCTGTTATCTCATTGTCTGCTTTTAGTTTGTTGAAACGAGAGTGCTCCATCCACGCTTCGTAAGGTATACAACTGTATTGGATAGGATTAGATTAGAAATACAGTACTAGTTGGGAACACAGCTTTTTCAAATTGGACAAAATTTTGTCTGAGGTAAGGGGGATATAGGGGATGTGAGAAAAGGTCAGTGTCTATATACTTTTTATATCAAGACTTTTTTGGGGTCATAATCATGGCCCGCATTTTGATGACCTTAACATTGCCAAAAAATGACCTATAAAATGACACTAAAAACTATAAATAATGGCTTTAAATTTTCAAAAAAATGACCTAAAAATTTGATTTAAATTCCATAATATCATTATTTATTACAAGGGTTATGATTTACACTATACATGTAAGCAAAAATATCCCTCCTAGTCTGTCTATTTCCAGTTTTTCCTCGGTGTGGACTAGGTCTGAAATAGAATGGCCCGTATACAGTCCCAGGGAAATCCTTTAGTTTAACATTTCTCAGTGTCCACAGAGTAATATTCGCATATACCAAAACTTTACACAAATCTTTATAAAATGTTGAGGATTTTTCTTGATTCATGAGTGAATTTTGTGCCAATAATGATTGAAAAGTTTTCTTTTTATAGATATACTGGGTACCAAGGACATGTTTGTTGCAACTGATATGCCGTTGAATGGTTAAATCTTTTATCTAATGCCAACCAACTACTTTCACTTCATATATTTTACAGAAAAGTATTTCACTCTTTGTAGAAAAAATATCCTCTCCGAATTCAGTAATAATTTGCCTCAAATGACTCGTTTTAGATGGTTTGGTTTAAAGCATTCTAAATACACATAAAATGATTGCAAACAAATAAATATAATGTACACTTTATAAATGAAAATCATGCATGTTAAAATCTTTTTACAGCTAAAAGCATGTGATCTACTTAATATTGGAATACAAATACCTGCTTTAGAAGCGATAGCTCCCCATCCCCCTGCAGCCCTTTCCAGACATGATATAGTGAGTGACTCACCGGGAATGTAGAGATAGTACACAGTTCATTAGAATTCTAAAAATTGCTTTACCCTCCCCCTTAAACCCTTTTCAAATTAGGTGTAGTGAAGATCTCACCAGGAATGTGGATTTTATAAGCACGCAGGTAAAGGGGCACAAAATTCATTTAAACTCACAAATTATCTTCTTCAGTCAACAAGTGTGTGGTAAAATATCTTATGTTTGAATATTCATGTTTTATCAAAGCACCGATAATTCATATAATATAACCTTTTTAAAATCATTTTCAAAGATTTAAAAATTTCTTTAAAAAAATGCTTAAATATGACTTATTTAACAAAAAAAAAAGCAAGAAAAATGACCTATAAAATATACATTTCTACACAAGGGGATCACCAACAGGGTTTATGTACAACTGAGCATTGTCTCTGATGGACAAAAAAAAAAAAATGACATGTCATCAAAATCCGGGCACTGGTCTTAATAAATTATATATTGCTTCAGTACAAGCATAGATTTTAATGTTCTTCACATGGTTTTTAGCACCATCTCTAACAACCTGTTTTGTACTAATTATGCTAATGAGTTAGGGATGATAAAGGATACATTTAGAGGAAATGTATCTAAATTTGCGTGGAGGGAGAAAATAAAACCATAATGGAAAAACCATACTCAGTACAGCCAACCAGGATTCGAACCCCAATCTCCTTGTCATCAGCAGTCTAATCTATTTTGAGAGTGATGCCTTAGAACACGCAGACATCAAAGCAGATATGATAGCATCAACAATTGATGAATATCGGTCATGGATGCCCTGGAATTAAATGACTACTTTTTACTCTTAATTTAAAAAGTTTCTCATCTAATGCTGCCATGCTTATGAGAGATATTCAACAATTACTGTTGATATCAACATGTGAAGAAAATTAAACTGTGTGTTTCTATTGGAGACATTTTTTTTTGTAAAAAAAAAAGTTTTCCTATAAAAACTTTTATCTACACCTCCCTCCATCTTAAGTGATAGAATACAGAGAGGTCTGTGGAGAAACGATGAATGCGCTTTCCCACACATACTTAAAATTTACAATCATTTAACTGATGGATAAAACATAATATGTACTGTAGTTTTATATTGATAGTATATCTGTACTGAGTACTGTAGTTAATTTTAGTTCATAGATAAACACGAGCATTGTGTGACTACAACTTGTAAATATTGAACAACATTTTTCTCAATAAAATATAGCTTATTTCATTTTATAACCCCCACACACACAAATTATCCAAAATTTTGGACTACCAAGGTTCGAATTTACGGGGTTTTACCGTATTGCTTTTACAAGTGAAAAATAAACTGCGGAGATTTATTTTCACTTTATTTAGTAATAAAAAACTATGAGATCTAAACAAAACAACTAATCAAGGCAGAAAAAGGACTGTGGAAAAAAAAGATTGATAGGCCTTTAGCTAAAAAATAGTTTTATATCTGAAAATATTTTTTTATTTTGCACCTTTTTTCCCCCATGTTGATAGAAGAGACTTATTTATGTGGTAAATGTGCAGCTGTTATATTTAGAGAGTTACATAGCACCTATTACATTTTTAACATATTGTGTGTATGTGTGTGCATCCACACACACAGAAGTTAGCATGGATAAAATTTAAATTAAAAATATTTATGTTAAATAAAATAGTAAGGTGGAATGAAATGAAGAACAAGATTAAGACAAAAGGGCTTACTTTCTTACATTAGTGAATATAACACAATAGAGATTCTTAACCAGGGTGTAGAAAGGGCGGAAGGGGGAGGATGGTGGGTGAAAGGTTTGGGAGACCTCGGAAAATTAATTTAAAATGTTATTTGCTTAGTACTAAAGTCAACTATCTTAAATTTTGCATTTTGGAAGAAAGAATTCAATTATCGTAAACATGTAAGTACACCGGACTCTCGATTTTCAGGGGTAGTGAAGGAGAGGGGAGAAAGCACGAATAATAAAAATCATGGATAGTACAAATAATACCCATATTTTACCATCACAATTCAAAATTTTCTGCCCTTTGTTTCTACTTATTTGTCTGAAAAAGGATTTTCTACAATGGTGGATATTAAAACGAAGCAGCAAAATTGACTCCAAATCGACTCCTGCATGTGAATAGCATTAAGTAAGACAATTGAAACAAGAATAGACAAATTATTGGAAATGGTTCAACACCAGAGGTCCCATTAAATGCATTTAGGTAAGTTAATTTAGGTTTTTATTTGTTTGTTATTAAAATCAGTAAATAAATACACTATTTTATTGTAAATCTTAATGATTAATATGTTAGTAAAAACTAGAGGGCCATGAAAATATTGTAGGATATTTAGGGGGCCGCAAGTAATAAAAGGTTTAGAATCACTGTAATAAACCCTTGAACCCAAGACTTAAACCTGCCTACCACACAACAATAGTAGCAGAATATGTTTGCTTTGTGTAATATACCAAACCCTTACCTCCTGGAATCAAACCATGGACATTTAGACCTGAATTTTACCTTCCTAATTGGCACCTTAAACATAAAAGAAGGTATGTAATGTATAGGTACTTTATCTCCCTCAGTTTCTCACTTTTTGGGTATGCGGAGCGGATCCGGCTTGAAGCTGGTACCCGAGCAATTCTTGTCCATCTCGAGGTTCTCCCTGTCGATATCAATAGCGTCGACCTTGTTGCCAATGTCGAGCTGTAGCTTAAACTCGATCTCTTTCAATCTGTTGAGCTGCTCCCACGATGCCTGAGCTTTTGTGGTCAGGGACTTCTTCAACGCTTCCAACACTTCCAGCTCCTAGGGTCAGTTTGGCAAGGATATGGAACACAAGGGTGTACTGAGACTTAAACTAAGGGCCAGAGAAAAGTCTACACCGACATTTGATTGGAGGTCGGTAAAACAATGTACCCTAAGCAGTGGCGGACTGGGTCTAAAAATATTGACTGCCAGGAGACAAAGGGGGGCCCACCCACAACTATAGGGCTATCACTTAATTTTTATAGGAAATGTATAAGATTTTCAAGAAATTGTTGAGTGAAAAAAGGGTACAATCAAAATTTTTGCGAGATAAATGTATATTTTTTAGTAATTAGCCTACAGTTTACATATATTTTACATAACAGGCAGTATTCAGTAAATACTAAATGTAAATACAGATTGTTATAATTACTTCTTATTTCATTTTAAATAAATGGTGAATATTTTAAAATAATTTGCTTGTACTGAACATTTTACACATGTACAGGTAAACTAGTTTAAAAGCATTTTTTATGCAGCCCCCTATATTAAGACCAATCGGCTCCATAATCTCTTCTCTGCAATAGTTTTTAACTTCACTGGGTTCAAGCGGGATAAATCTTTATACAAATTTTATCGGGCAAGCTGACACCCTGGCCAGTCCGCCACAGCCCCAGGCAAAAATAAATAAACAACTTTAATGTGCCCAAAAGGCATTTTGGCCCAGGCCTTTGAGTAAAAAAAAATCAGGAATGTTAACTAATATACTAACTTACTTCGGTGTTCGCATGGTTCAAGGTGTTACTATAGCAATTGACTGGAGTGGCGATGAAAGGGAGATGGAAGTTTGAATCTCGGCCAGGTGTACTGAGGGTGGTTTTTCCTAAATGAGTTTACTTTCTCTCACCTCACAAATGTGGATACATTTCTTCAATTTTACCATCTTAGTTCCTAACTGTCTAGCCCATTACTGTAGATATGTTGATTGCTCAGACAAGTAGTGAAAGGTGTTGCGATAAATAGTTATCTGGAATAATTTTAGTTTATATTTGAGAAATAACAACAACAAAATTTAATGGTACACTGCAATCCAAAGGTTTTCATTTCATTGTCAAATTCCTTAGCTTGAAAGATTATTATGTTTGTTGGTTTTAAGCCTGGTGGGACAAAGATATTATTTACCTTAATTTTGTGTGAAATTAAATGTGTAATTAGTTATTTCAATTCAATACAAACTACATACTTCCTCTCCATCATTCTCTTTGGTGTGTAGGAATAAGACCGCAAGGAAGACCAAGAATTCTAGATATGGGAGAAGCACATAACAGAAAGTGTGCAAGTGAGAGGAGAAAAATAGACGCAATTATAGGAGGAAGAATGGTGGGGGGAGAGGAAGATGGAAGCATTTTACTAAACTGACCCGGCCACAGGCTGGAAACAGTTTGATGATGATGAATTCACTTTATGTTATTAGTCTATTATTAGCTCAGCACGAAACCTACATTGGTGGTCACATGTTCTAACACATCATTCTTGTGTTAGACTGAATTGTCGGTAACAGAGAGATCAGGCTTTGAATCCCCGTTGGGTGTATTTAGAGTTTTTTTTTTTCTTAAATGGTTTCTCTCCACACAAGTGTGAGTACATTTCCTCTAAAATTTTACTTTACTCATCCTTATTCCATCAGAGTAATTAATGCATGCGTATGAACCCGAACTAGTACTAAGACATGGTTTAAAAAAACACATGTCAATAGAGCATTGTTTATCCCTTCAAAAATAAAATTTGTTGATAACTAGATGTTTCTAGTTGTTATTGCAAAGCATTGTGGGTCAAAAGACATTTTTGAGATCTCGTACTCAAGCTCCATTGAGGCTTTGAACCAAGTTTTATCTAGTTTAAAGGGCCTAAAAAGTAACAATTTTATTATGTGTTTTACAGTGTGAGTCAAATATAGATAGTTGAAAAATAATTTTATTAGGTTATATTTTCAAATGTGTATAAAAGAGAGTGCTATGTTATATTCAGGTTCCATAAAAACAACCCAAGTGCATTTTACATAGAATAATTACAATCACTTTAATTAATTCTCTTACGTTTTTTAGCTCCATATATGCCTGGTCTTGCACCAGGTCTGCCCCTTGACGACCGTCCCGCAGAGTCATACACTCGGCAAGTACATTGAATGCCTCGTTGAGGTTCTCCAGCTCCCGCTCGGTCTGAGCCTTCTCATCAGCCAACTTGGCAAGCTCGCTGTCGACTGCCGTCAGACATTGCTGCAACACTTCCTTCCAACGACTCACCTCCATAACTCTTCACACAGGCACACACCCAAAAGGATTAGCTGGAGATATGTATATTATATGTTTTTTAATGCTAAGTTGTTTTGTGAAAGTGTGTGTGTATATTTTACTGGATACATATTTTGCAGATTATTAAACTTATTTTGGGGGAGTAAAAAATTTGAAAGATTCAACCGGCCAAAATTTGTTTTTATAAATATTAAAGGTGACCTGGCGGTCTAGGGGTAAGGTGTCAGACTTCTATGCTGGCGGCCGGGCTTCAATCCTCGGTCCCGGCATAGATTTATTTGATTACCAAACCCTTCCTTCACCTCTGACAAGACATCTTATGAATGAGGGGAATGCCAGGCCTCCACCGTGGTTCGGATTCCACGTTAAGCTGTAGGTCCTTCATTTCATCTCACAGTCACCCTACCATTACACATTAGCGTAAGTGCGTATAACCCGACCGGGTAGTAGTAATAATAATAATAATAATATAAATATTAAAAATTATTGTTTGTAGGACTTAATTAATTAATTTGATGGAATTACTAAATATATCTTTGGTCCATGACTCAAACTGATAACTATATTTGGCACTTCAGAGGAAAAGTGTTGGACCCCCCCTAATCTAAGGTGTCTCTCTTGCAATAAACTGGACTGGCGATGACGGCGAGCTCGGGGTTCAAATCCCATTCGGGTGTACTAAGGATGATTTTCGTTTAATATCTTTCAACACTCCCTCTATACAATTGCTAGTGACCTTCTTCTAAATTCAACCTACCTCATATTTATCACACTAGTGTATTTAGTATATATGCATATCATCCGAACAGGTAGTAAGACACAGTGATAAAAATTACTTCTTATTCAAAGTATGAACTACGAAAGAAACAAGACAGCAGGTGACCTGGCGGTCTAGGGGTAAGGTGTCAGACTTCTATGCTGGCGGCTGGGGTTCAATCCTCGGTCCTGGCACAGATTTATCTGATTATCAAACCCTTCCTTCACCTCTGACAAGACATATTGTGAATGTGAGGAATGCCAGGCCTCCACCGTGGTTCGGATTCCACGTTAAACTGTAGGTCCTCCATTTCATCTCACAATCACCCTACCATCATACATTAGCGTAAGTGCGTATAACCCGAACGGATAGTAAGACGTGGTGCTAATAATAATAATAATAATAATAATAATAATAATAATAAACAAGACAGCAGGTGGTGGTGACAAGATACAACGAAAGAGCGAAGCAGGTGATAAAATTTGGAAATGTGTGGATATAACTGAAACCCGGCGAAAGAGCCAAGCGGCGAAACTTGAAGTGCTAAAAGTTGAAGTATTGATGTACTTTAGGAAAACTCACCCCTAGTACACCATACAAGGATTTGTACCTCAACCTTCACCGACCAATCAGACCAGATTATGGTGGCTTTGTGTGCCCACTGATGAGAAGATTTACAATTGTAAAGATCATCGTACAAGTTATAAAAGTGTTTAATCTGTATGGATAATTTAAAATAATTCATCAGTTTAACCTTTATAGGCCTATATCCTTAGTGTATGAAATATTTTCTCTTCAATTCTCAGTTCTACAATTAATTAGAAATAAGACTAAAACGGAGGTTTCATTGCTTTTGATGCTAATAAAAATAGTACAAAATGATTTAGCATGTTCCGAATCAGTGGAAATGTAGACAAAGGTATTGGTATTGTCTTGTTTGATTTACTGGTGACAGGGAGGTCAGGGTTTCAATCTAAGCAATGTACTTGGGCATTTCTTTTTTTCCCAAATGGTTCTCACACTCACCACACTCAAGTTACTACACTTCTTCTGACTTCTACCTTTATCATCTCAACCTCATTAGTGAAAACCTCAGATGGGTAGTGGGACATGGGTCACAAAAAATATCTAATAAAATGTTACTGATTGATATATAAAATGATTAATACTAACCATTATATGTTTTACAAGATATTCTGAGATATATCTGATAAAAGAGAGAGGGATCTAGCAAAATATGATACAAAAAAGTAGAAATATAAACATTGAGCAGTTTATGGAATGAATACAATACATACTTTACACTACTGCCAACAGACAAATAATGGTTAGTGATTTTAAGTAAACCATCTATTACAGGTACTGCTTTGACCCAAGGCCTAAATTTATCAAGACACTGGTTTATTAAAACTAATCATAAAGTTTTTTTGGTTCTTATCAAAATGAAATATTTCTCAAGTCGACTTGACACAAGAAACTGATGAAGTAGAATCTTATTAATCCGGACCCTGTTAAGCCAGACTTGGCTTAATCTGGACAGCCATTAATAAATGGCGATGAAAAAACCGTGTTGCGGGAGTGTGACCGCAAACTACCATACACATTTACCGCATGCACTGATTATTTATGGATTATTTCCCATGTGTATTACTTAAAATGAAAAATAAGTGTGGTTTGTTTTTGTATAGGTTTTTTTAATCATACCTTGTCTTATTTTATAAGTTATGATTTTTAATTCAGACTTTCAATAATCTGGACAACTTCAAGCCCCAATTAGTCCGGTTTAATGAGGTCTTACTGTACATTGAAATGTTGCTTTTTATCACCAAGTCTTACTACCTGTTCAGGTTACACGCATAAATAATAATCACTCGAATGGAGTAGGGATGGGTAAGGAAGCATTTTAGAGGTAATTTACCCGCATTTGTGTGGAAGGAGAGTGGGAAAACCATTTAGGAAAAACCACCCTCAGCTGACCCGACCGGTATTCAAACCCTGATCTCCACACCATTAACAGGCAAGTCTAACGCAAAAGTAACGACTTAGACCATTCGGTCGCTGAAGCAGGTAATTTGAAATGATGAAAATGTATTAATTCAAAACTGTGTGTTGTTTGTTACATCATTACCTATCCGCGAGTCTTGTGTCATTGTGGTATGTATCCCACTTGGTCTTGATGTTGGTCTCGTTGCGCAGCTGACGGCCCTCGTGTCGCAGTTCGAAGGCATCTCCCCGGCGTGTGTTGGCTGTCTGGCGCAGCTCCCACGTCCGAGAGTGCCAATCAGGGAGCGACGTGGGTCGGACCGGCTTCTCATACGTTATGATTGACATTGTGTGTTACTACTGCCTATACCTTTAAGACATTCAATAGTAGGTGTGTATTTATGAAACTATAATAGTTGTAATAAAGTTTAAGTTCTTTTTAAGACACTTGGCACGCCTAATTTTCAGAATCTAGAGCATCTCCATAATTAATTTAAATAAGTTAACAAATTAAGATTCAAATAGCCAAAGAAATTATATTAATTTAGTACAGATTTAGCCACATATAGATATCATATTTTGAAAATTGAAAAATCACACCTGGATACGGGAATCGATAAGTCCCGGGTTCGATTCCCGTATCCAGGAGTCATCCCTTTTCATTTTTCACTCATAGTTTAAGGAAGAGTCTGTGATGGACATGTGTAATTGTCAGCTACATATGTGTGAACAAATGTATCGCAAGCTATCAGCCATCTACGGCTCAGGAGCTAATGATTTCACACATCCATCACAGATACAGCCTTAAGCTACGAGTAAAGAAAGACCCTGAGCATGAGACGAATTTTGTAAAACATTAACGTGCTGAGCTAATGGTCCTGGGTTTAATCCTCTTGTCCGGGTGTCATTTTTCAACTAATTTAAATTAATCTAAGACTTTTCTTTAGTGTTGTACTGAATTCACTAATTTACAGATCCAAATATTCATTTTGCCAACAAATCACAAATCTTGAAATAAATTATACAAATAGTTATTTAAAATAGCGTTTTTAAAAGTAGAAACAGTGACGGGATATTAACATTTTTTGCATTCATTATAGAATTCAGTTAGGCCTAAGTGTTAAATTAATGGCCATGGGTCTGGTTGTCAAGTTTTTCCTATACAGTAATTCTGTTGGGGATGAACCACTAATAAGCAGAACTAGAGCTCTAAAACAAATTCCAATAGAAAATTTGAATCTTTAGAGTACTTTTTTTTAGTATCTTGAATACATTTAAGAATTTGAGAGCCCCATGCCTAATTTGGTTCTAACTCTTGTGGGGTACAAACATGTCTTCACAAGGCGCAAAAATGGTGGGACAATGAAGATGAATATTTTTACATCCATTATCGTTTCCAGCGTGTGCCCTGGGTCAGTTTATTATTCAAGCCATATATTTTCCACTCCATGCTTGCCAGGCCTGCCGTAGCTTCATATGCCTTATAATCTAACTTAAGACTAGGACAGGCACAACATCCAGTCCTCAGACATTAATTCTGCACTGGGAAAGGGTACACTCACATTTCATCAATGATAAATTTTTCAGCCATGCCGGGAATCGAATCCAGGTCCCTTAGCTCAGTAGGCAGACACGCTGCTGATTGGGCTAAGGTGTCGGATCTTGAAGATAAATATAAGTAAACTACCTTCATTTCCTCTTTCCATCCATCATTCTTCCACCTCTCACTTGCTGTTATCTGCTCCTACAGTCTCTTTGGTCTCCCTTACTGTCATTATTCTACATCATTTATGTCATTCTCCTTGGGATTAATTCCTTTTCCATCCTCAATACCTGTTTATACCATCTCAGTATTGCATCCTCTATATTTTAATGTACTCCTTGACTACCAACTCTTCCTAATCCCGTTTCTCCTCGTGACAGGTAGCATGTTCCCCATAATCCTCACTCTCATGGCCTCTCGTACATCCAACATCCGTGTTTCTGCTTCTAAATTTGGTGTTGCCCTAACTTTAAATAGGAAGACAGCAAACACACTTGTACAATAATTAAATGGACAGAACTAGCCAAACTTGGAATATCAAAATCATCTTTAGCTTACGGATATAACTGTATCAAGTATCAGATTTTTAAATTGAAATATGAAACTTGTACACTGGAATTGAACCCAGGACCCTTGGCTTAGCGCACCAATTATTTACCTCCGAGTTATCTAGAATTTGTCCTGTGTTCTGGCTCATTCTTCAAACTCGTATTTTCAATTTACAAAGATAGCTTGGTGTTTTAACATAATTTTTAATTCAAATGATTCATTGTTACTAGGTATAAAGATATTATTATCAGTAAATCTATCCTATACACACAAACACGACTTATTTAGGTTTCTAAAATGTACAGTAGACTCTTGACCATCTAGGGTCACTTTGACCAGGGCAGTAATTTCAACTATTTAATAAAATTTCAATCAAAGGTTCATCTAACACACTATGATATAATTGTCCGGTGATGTACAGGATAGTAAAACTGAATGTGTTGGATGAAAGATTTAACATGAAATGTAAATATAGTTTTAAATTTGACTGTACATAATAACAAAAAATAAAACTGGTGAAATTGTGAACATGTCATATAACAAAAGTGGCAATGTCTGCTCTTTAAAAAAAATAATGAAATGTTATTTGGGCGTACCTATCCAGTGTTTACCTTTTGAGGCAAAGCATATTGCTGGGTTTATTTTTCCTTACCACCTCAAATAGTCAAGTATCTACTGTATATTTTAAATGTCTTTTGAGTGGTGTAGTAATTGTTAAGTACCCAAATTAAAATTAGGTGTGAAATTTAAATCATATTATTAGCACTATTCTGTTATATTCTGTTGTCAGATGCCATTGACCTTCTTTAAATAAAATAGAAAATATTTTACAAACAAAAATAAAACTTAATTTCAAGCGTTACTCACCAGAATTTATAAATGCTAGTCTACTTTGTATATAAGATTAGAGAAAATCAATAAATGCCCAGTGCTTTGATCAAGACTTGTTTAGTTTCCATGGAAACCATTGACATCAATAACTGTTACAGGTAAAATAAGTGTTTATTTAGAACCATGGAAGATATTTAGTACAAAAGGATATTAAAAGCAGGAAATAAGGTGAGGATTTAAGGTTAGACATACTTTAGTATTATTAAAAATAAAGTAAACACATTTTTTTCAGTAATAATTTTTTTAATCTCTTTATCTTTTATAACAATAGTAGAAATGTCCAATAAATACATTTTCCCTTTCACACAATCTTAACCATATCACACAATTCGTGGAAAGTGATCATTTGGAAGTTGAAATGCATCTCTCCATCTTCAGGTTGAAAGGAACAGGAATACTGGAGGAACGAAAGCGGATGTGTCAAATTGATGGGATGATGTTCAGGGAAAAAGTAAACGCCTTGTCTGGTGTGCATGTCCCAAGACACGGTCTGATTGATTTGAGGGGGCTGGACAGGCCCTGTACTCACGATGTGTTTGGGGTCACCATCAAGGTCCCAGTCTATCCATACGCTAACACCGTGGCACGTTCCAGAACTGAAAGCAGTGTTGGTATTAAAGAGAGGCTGGTTAAAAAGTTACCAATTCTGGTGTTATTATTTTTGTTACAAATTCTACTTATGAGCTAGTTTAAGCCCACTAACTTGGAAAGGTAATACAGTTCGAACCAGACATCACACTATGGTGTGGTTTCCTGTATTCTACTTTAGAAAAAATCAAATTAAAGTTAATGAAATCGTTTCACCATCTTTTAAAAAATACAACCAAATTTTAAATTAGAAAATCGCATTTTGATACATTTTCAGATTCCATCATATTCTTAAATAATTTCCTGGTTAATTGGTTGTGAAATAGGCCCTTAAATCATATTAAGTAATAAGGCAATTTAAAAAAATGTAAATGTGACATTGCTATCTGCTAACTAGTCACATGTAAATCCACTATTTTTTAATAAAATGAAATTATTAATAATTATTTTAATTTCATTGTATGTAAGTAATAAGATTTTTTTGTAGCTTAAATAACTAAGAGCTCAAGAACTGACTTTCTGGGAACTAACAACTAAAGTGAAGAACCAGTGGAACCATAGAACAAATGAAAGGCAATGAAAGGCAATAAAAAGTTATCAAAAGTATACAATAATACTTATGCACCATTGTTTAATTTATCTGTACATGATTTATTAAATGGGCAGAAAGTGTAAATACAATAATAATTGTAATATTTTCTCCATCACCGTTGTGGCAACATGAGTTTCCAGTTTTTAAATAATGAGCTTCCTATGAAAATAAAACTGTATGTTGGTTTTACCCTTCTATTTTCCTTTAAATATTTAATAATATCTATGACTACTACTAACCCTTCAAATCTAACATTTCCTGTATTCTCAACAGGCGAGCCAGGTAGATTATTTGTAAAGTCTAGTTCCATCACTTTGAATGGCTTGGCCAGAATCTTGCACGGATACTCCCACAAAGGTTGTGGTTCGACCAGCGTGTCACTGACTGAACAAGAACTCTGAAACATGTCATACAAATCATCACAGCCGGGCAAATCATTTTATTAGTTGTGTAAAGTAGCCTGTCTGACACCTTCGCTCAGGCTGTAGCGTGTCTGCCTACTGAGCTAAGGGTCCCGGGTTCGATTCCTGGCGTGGCCGAAAATTTATCATTGAAGAAAGTATGGTTTTACCCTTTCACATTGATAAATTGACGGATGGGGACTGAATGTTGTGCCTGTCCTTGTCTTAAGATATATTATAACTAAGATATATTAAGCTACAACAGGCCTAGCAAGCCGGTAGTGGAAAAATATGACTTGAATAAAAAATGGCCCAGGCAATAGACTGGAAAAAGTGATGGATGCATAATAAAATAGCACAATCATAATAAACTGTTTACAGCCAGTGGCTATGTCAGTTTAGTAAAATGCCTCCATCCTCCTCTATCGTTCCACCATCCTTCTTCCTTTAACTTCATTCATTGTTTGCCTCTCATTTACACACTTTCTGTTATACTACACCTTCCGATTCTTTCTTGGCCTCCTTTGCAGTCTTTCCCCTAGATACTTCTCCTCCACCATTCTCTTTGGTATCCTCTCCTTTACATCCTCATTACATGACCATACCATCTCACCCATGTTTCCTCCACTCCTTGTACCCAAAATTTGCCTGCACTTAATTTCTAATACTGTTTCTCCTTGGGACATCTGGTATGCTCTTAAAAAACTTCATTTCCCTGGCCTTCACTCTTCTGGTCTCTTTGATGCTTAACTGTTTATTTTATTCATAAAGACAGCACAAATTATTAAGATTGATGCCTATCTCCCATATTAAGTGCCACGAGGGAAGAAACGGAATGGGCGGGCGGCGGCAAACACAAGGAATATGACCAGCACTAGCAAAAAAAAAAAGTTGGAAATAAGTTTTTATAAAAACTGTGGCCATACGGAACGAGTTCATAATACTATGTGATATGCCGACCAATTATTTTTAACTTTTTTTTATCATTTATGAACACCCATTTAGGTTGTACGCATATGTACTAATTACACTAATGTGTGGGATGAGGAAGGTTGAATCTAGAATAAGTGTACCAGTCTGTGCATGAACGAAAAGGGGAATACCATTTAGGGAAAAACAACCTCAGTACAAATGACCAGGATTTGAACCTCAATTTTCCCTTCCTCAGCAGTCTAGACTAGTTTGTTGCAAGAGTGATGCCTCACAGTATGCGGCCACTGAAGCAGGTTTCACTCCTTACTGTCATGATGATTTAAGCTCCAACCAATTTCTAGAGATACTAACCTCAATCAACTTGTCAAAATGTGTCATTGAGAATCCTTCTACGAGGTGGAGTGGTGCCCGTATTTTCCACAAGTGTTCAAACTCTACAGGCATGGCCCAAAGGGTAGCCCCACGGGGCATGAGAACCACATTGTTAGGTAGCATCGGAGAAAGTTTCTCTTTCAAGTACCAGAAGTGAATGTTCTGCCAAGGAAGGAGGGCAGCGAAGAAGTGCGGCTCTCCAAATACGATGGTTACCTAAGAAACAAGATAAACATATTGCAATGCAACTTATTTATTTTTCAAAACATAAGACACACTTCATCCCAGAATTGGTCTGTCAGTAAACTTAAAAGTTTTTTAGGTGCTACACACCTTACTGCCTATTCGAGATATTTACTAAATAAACGCCAATTAATCCCGCAGGATGAATAAGTTGAGATTTAACTAAATGTATTACCATTGTAATAATATAATTGTGAAAAATCACAGGATTCAAAAGTAATCCCAACCTACTGGGTCAGAAATTATACTGCTGCTGCAAATAAACCAACCCCGTTGATTATTATTAAACTGTTTATTCTCTTAGACAATACCAAGAAAAATATAACTACACAATGGATTATTTAATGCGATGCATCTCTTAAAGGAAATCCTCTTTTCGCTTTTTGAGATAATTTGTAATATATATTTGGAAGAAGGCACAGGAAAGGTGGATAGAAAACTGATAAAAGGGAACAAACACAATATGGCTTTCACAACGAAAAGAAGAACACAGTTCACACTTTACATTGCTGACAATGGACAAAGAGGTATTGGCCGCCTCTTTAAGAAAATCTATCGTCACCGCCCAATCCCCTAACCAAGGTTTCACTCTATCGGAACTCATAAGGGAGGAGTGTGAAACATGCAACGCAACTTCCCAAAAGAGAAAACCAAAAATATGATGCAGTAATAAGGGAAAGTATATTACACATGAAAAAATAAAAGTAGTGATAGATAGATGCATAAATTGTATTTTGTTGATTAAATTTGTATTTGTTTAACACAAGATTATTATTTAACTGAATGGGATAAAGAGAGTACACCAATTGAACATAAATAAAAACTTAAAAATCATGAATAAAATACAGCAAAGCTAAAGCAATTAAACATAGGTGGCTATGATAGTATGAGGAACAAATAATAAATTAAATATAGAATGGGGAGTGAAATGATTGAAGATGAATCCAATCCTCTTACATGAAGTTAAATTTAGATTTGAGGAAGCTTCCAATGGAGATACACTTAAGCCCCATCGACTCACTAGTGACAAGGTGAGATATCTCTTAGGCAGGGCCCACTTAGATGACGAGCATGAGGTGTGGTGTGAGGCTAGCACATGTAAACTAAAGAGAAAGCACCCACTGGAGGGACACGGACTTGGTGTGGCGAGTGATGTGTGGTGCGGCATCATGCGACCGCCCGCCACTAGACTCCGGCATATTTGAATTTATATGGCGGCCTCATGGAGACTGCCCCATGTCCACCACTTGAGTACTCTACATCTTCTGATGAGTCCATGTTGATGACTGGAATCATCATGTCCGTAGGTACGTGACGTGTGGTTTGTTGATGGCAAAGACACCACATCAATTATTGTATTTAGGCTTTATGCCATATATTCACCACTTGAAAGTCACACCACATGTATGCTTCGCTACAGCCACGTCATCTCAGCGGGCCTTAGGGGAGCTGTAGTTCAATTCTACATACAATCTTTTAGGCAAAAATGTTAAGAGTTTTTTTTAGTCCATACGTTTTAATATAAGTGTTATTTAAAATAGAGTGAAAATGGGGAAGGTAATTTGAGAAAATGCACCTGCATTATATAAAGAAGGGATGAGAAAATTACAAATAAATCACACATGAATAACCATTGAGAAAGATCATAAGTGTATTATTTGTTTATTTATTTGGTCAACATCAACTGTTTCCAGCCTTTCAATGAGTCAGTTTAGTAAAATGCCCCCCACTTCCTCTGTCCTTCCATGATTCTTTCTCCTTTAATCTCAATGCCTCTCCTCTCACTTGCACACTTCCTGTTATCTGCTCCTCCCATCTCTTTCTTGGCTTATCTTTTGTGACAAGTTTATATTACTTTCACAAGATGCATAAGGGAATGGTTAAATATAATATGCTTATTTAATTAAAATAAAATGGCAGCTTTACTGGGTAGAAAAATGACAGGCCTAAGGGTGAAACCTATCTATGAGATAAGCAAAGATGACAAGTGTCCGTATGAACCGGTACAGCAAACATATAATGTTATGTTGTTTTACTATCTTTTCTGATCCTTTCCTCACATTGGTGTCCTTCCTAAGCTGCATAAGCCTTGGCTAAACATTTTTTTCTGTGTATTTTGGAGGAAGAATGACAGGATAAAAGGGACTAACAACTTGACGGCTCACCAATAATTTCTCCTCTTCACTGGATGACGTGTCTCTGACGTATTAATGTATGCACAACCTTTCCTTACTTGTGCACGGTGTGTGCAGCTAACATAGCTCGCATCGCGCCTCGGTCCAATATCCTCTTAATGCTATGAATGGCTGTATTAAGATAAAACTTTTCCAAAGTACCAGCGACAAATACACAAACGAGTTCACCTGATTCACAAGTAAAAGGTAAAACTTACTTTATTGAGAACGTCACTATCAAGATGATCCACGCTTGAAACGACCATAACTTTGTCTTGCAAACGGTTGCATTCTACAAACTCCTGCATGATTCTAAAAGTCAGACTGTTCCTCTCTACACAGTACACCTTGCTTGCACCCATGTTCGATGCCGCAATGCCCAACAAATTGCCGTCACCTAGACACAGACAAACACTGTCTGGAGTCATGTGCTCTCTGAGAGCTTCCAGGTACTTCTGGTTTCGGGAAGAGTTGTTTATTGAGCCGATACGAGTCCGGCTGCAAGACACGTGGAGATAACACGTACAAATGGGACTTTCCATGTTGGGGTCATAGGAACTGGAATATCAAATAAAATAATAAAAATAAGCGATGATATTTACTTTATATCACTGCCCATGATAAAAACACACACACAAATTTTGACATAATTTTATTTTAAAATAGAGTAGGGCCCTTGGATCTGTTGTTTCAGCATCCACAGTTTACCACTGTCCCATTTTATTCATTTTTAATTAATTTTAAGGTTCAAACCATGCGCTAAGCAAGAACCGGCCATACCATAAGGAGCAAAAACACTATGTACATTACTTGATTCATCATCCTTTGTTCTCGTGCTGATCTTAACTCACATCTCCTTCCATTAGACCATAATTACTTAATTAGTATGTTTGTTTTTTATTTTATCATACGAAAATAAAGGTAATCTATGTTGCAAACAATCTGAACTGAATTTATAAGTAGGTATCAACATTATACGCTCATTGTCTGGTTAATTTTCTAAAGTTACTCATGTAAGTGAACTTATAATTAGCTTGTAATGAATTATATGAGCAAAAAAAAAAAAAAGTCCAAAAGGAGGAATGCAAGAACAAGGCTGAGTAATGTTTGAGTGCTATTTTAGTGTTAGTGTAGTCTTATGGCCAGCTCTCAGGGTTTGGTCCGTCACCTTCAAATTTTCTGTGAAACAGTGGGCGTGGGTCAAGATCAACTCAGCCTCGTGAGGACAAATGAGGAACTACTTGAGTAAGAAAAGTAGCGTCTACGGTCTAGAAAAGCAAGATCAAACGGCAGGAGGGCCTGTTGTGCTGACCACATAACATTCTCTACCCGTAAAAGTTGGCGCACTATATTTACCAACAAACGTAGCCGATCGGTCAGTATGGCTCGATTGGAGGTTGACTCCATGAAATAGTTTTATTGTGACATTTGTTTGCTAAGAGAATAGCTCGGTCATTTTATTAAGAAATGAAGTCAGAACGTGAGTGGAGATCTAATGGTGAGCCAGGGTTAGAAAGTAAATAACTACAGTAACAAAAAACTAGTACTCAGAACCTCAAGCTTTGTTCTTGCATACCACCCTCTTGCTGGAATCACAATCAACTTAACATTCATGTAAAATAAAGACACACAGCTTGGGATCAGGATTCATTTAACATAACCTAACAACTTGAGCAAAACACACACATTGAATTTGAACTGTTTGCAAACAAATTGTCCACTAAATTGTAAATCAAGCCATTAGGGATAGTTAGGCTTCAAATACTTGCAAAAGAACCTGTAAAATAAAGCGCAACTAGATGCCACAACACTTTGAAGTTTGCGAGATGTTGAATAAGAAAAAAATATATATTTATAGCAAAAAAGTTCCTACCCTCCATAAAGAAACAAATAGCGCATTAAATAACTGTTTAGATGTTTCTCACATTATAATGACTGAAAGGCAGGAACATGTGCCACAATTCCTATAATGCCAACATTAGGAATCATGATTATTATTATTATTATTATTATTATTAGCACCGCGTCTTACTACCCGTTCAGGTTATACGCACTTACGCTAATGTGTAATGGTAGGGTGATTGTGAGATGAAATGAAGGACCTACAGTTTAACGTGGAATCCGAACCACGGTGGAGACCTGGCATTCCCCACATTCACAAGATGTTTTGTCAGAGGTGAAGGAAGGGTTTAGTAATCAGATAAATCCGTGCCGGGACCGAGGATTGAACCCCGGGTGCCAGCACAGAAGTCTGACACCTTACCCCTAGACCGCCAGGTCACCTGTAAACATGATGCCTACCATTTAAAAACAATATAAAATAGCTCAGTGGTTAGAGCAATGACACACTAAGCCAAAGGTCCTGGGTTTGATTCCTGTGTCCAGGTGTAATCTTTCAATATAAAGAATGTTAGAAGAGCTATTACATTACATGAACATCAAGGGGATCATGATCCCGACATTAGAGATAGTAGGCCACTGGTTAAAACAGAAGTCTTAAGGTTCTTGGCCACAGTGGAACTCTTATATTATTGATGGGTGTATGCACCCAGTAAATTTCAACGTAAAGACCCCAACCTGATGTCCTTGTGAAGGTTAAACCACAGCGAGTACTCGTCGTGATAGGCGGCGAGAGTAAGCTCCTCCCCTCGTGCAACAGAGACCTCCCGAGGGAAATAATAGATGGCCTGCATCCAGTGGTCCCTCCAAGGCAGATTTTGAGGGGAGGAAGGGTGGGCCCAGTGGGGTGCGCAGCTCAAGGTGACCTGACCCTCCATGTCCATCACAAGGTCCCACCACATGAACACTGCCTGCGCCACTCCATCCTGAGTGGATTGCACACGTTTTGTGGTGGACTCGCGGAACACCAAGGGAGTGCCACCACACCAGTCAAACCTGATATATTAGGTGTCACTTAAGAACCCTTCTCGCCCCACATATAATGCATTAGGGGCTGTCCATAAACTATGTACACATATCGGAAGGGGATGAAGGGGTTGTAGTGTGTGACAGAGCATGACAAGGGAATAAGGATTTAGATAATGCGTGGTGTCACATTACAATTAAGTGTAAAAGGCAGATGATAATAAACCAGACTGCATGGATGTATAACCAAACAATGATTCACCCATCAACTTTGATCGTCGAGCTTGATGAACACATATGAACATGTTTCAATATAAGGGTCATATAGGTTCTAAAATTAAAAATACTATTTAAAAAGGGGGAAAGGATGTGTGATATTGTAAAATAATATTTGAAGGGGTTTCACAAAATTGTGACAAGGGGGTGGGAGGTATATTAAGGGAGGTAGAAAAAATGTTAGCGTGATGTAGTTTATAGACAGTCCCTCAACTAACTAGTTATTACAGCTTAAATCAAAGGTTGCGTCGTGGTGCAGTTTGAAATATTCTACTTTAGAACATAGTGAAATTGAGAAGAGTACAACCTTTAATACAGCGTGTATTAAAAAATAGAACAAAATTGAAATTTAATTATGTTTAAATGAGAAAACAACTATTTAACTAATTCCAATTTCACTGTTGTCAAATTAAGAATAGAGATAATCCTATTCTGATAAGTTTTCTGGTTTGAGCCATAATCGTGTACCTAATAACCTGGTTAATCGGATGAGAGATGGGCTCTTCCTCAAGAAATGGTGTTACAATGTGTACCAACATTAGTAGCCAAAATTCCAAGTTTTAGTTGTGTGTCAAAGCTATTTTTTTTATTCAATTTAGAAATAAGTTAGTGTAGGGGAATAAGATAAGGAAAATAGATTAAAAAGAAATGCACCAATAATCAACAATAGAGTGGACGTAATATAAAAACATTCTCAGTACAACCAGTCTGGATTGAATCCTGCTGTCCTGCGTCAGGAAGTCAGGCATGTTAGCTCTAGCCAAACCCAGCCAGTGAAATACTGTAGCAGATTTTATTTTATTGTTTGTACTAGGAAGATAACAATTCCTAAATTATCTATTTATAAACCTTACTATTTATCTCCAATTTTTAACTTGTTTTCACCCTTATTAGTTATTCCTTATTTATTTCAATTTTGTTTTAAAAGTTCCCATATTTAAAGTGAAGTGAAAATGAGTAGAGACACCAATTTTTTATTTTGTTTCCTAAATCAATTCTCGATTTCAATTCATTCATTAGTATACTCTACTCTAATGTGTTTGAAAACTACTACTAAAAAGTGGATACAGTAAAAAAAACACACTTAATATTATGTTCATGTTTAATTTGTGCTAGATCAGTAGAACACAAAACCGTGTTGAGTACATTTACAATTTGCCAGTACTAAAGTGAAACAGTAAAAAAAAGCTACCATTATCCCCATGAAAAATATCCCAGGTCTTAATATTGCCATTTCCTTTAAATACACAAACATTACTTTCTTAGGAATTGAGGGCAAAGACTTGAAGCATCGAGAACTGTGGTATTAACGATGATTCTCAATTCTTTTGATACCGGTTAGAATCAAGGATATCAATGTACCGAGAAAATGAATGTGACATCATTAAAAAGAAACCTTGGACTGACCTGAAAACCTCAAAGGGTGGCGTGAGGGGTGTGAATTGTCCCTCGGGGAGCTGGCTAAGTTGTATATCATGCACAGCAGCGGCCCCGGGGCAACTAGTAATTGATGAGGGTATATCCAGGAGATTTAGAACTCTTTTATTATCCTTGAGTGGGGACAATCTGTTCCACTTCTGAGCCAACTCACTGTGCACTACCTGAGCATAGATGGTGGCTGAAGAGGGTACCACAATGCAGTCTTTCTGGAATAAACAGATATAAGATACAAGTTAGATTCCAAATCAATCTTTTCAACATATGAAATAAATAACAAAATTATATTTTAAGAAATTAAATTGCATCAGAAATGCGTATAACCTAAACGAGTAGTAAGACACGGTGCTAATAATAATGTATCGGAAAATCTTGGGGTAGATGATATGGCAGGGTGTCAACCGAAATATGTACACCATATTCTGTGACTTTTTCTTTACCTACACCGGTGATTCCCAAACTTTTTTGTTTGTAGGAACCCATTAAATATTTAGTAAATTATTGGGGAAACCCCTATCATGCTGACACATATTAGGTTTTACAAGATAGATTTAGTTCATGATAGGAATATGTGGCGTACTTTTGTAGGTGTGGCAATGAATTTTCAAGTTCCTAATACAGAAGAATAAGTAAGGGGTAAAATACAAAATAGACGTGCAAACCAGTGGGTTAGTAAATAATAACTGGCTCATACTTGTAAATACAATATTTAAAGAGTATTTGTCACCTATTTCTATTAACTAGTTACTGGTACCTGAACTTGGCTTGTCAATATTCTTACTACCCTCACTATAACATTATTACAAGCACTTTTCTCTTTATCTCTGCTTCAAATTTATGAGTTCTCTTAACTTTGATTAATTTGAGATATTGAACATCCACTTTCTGAACTGACTGATTATATCAGAACACAAGAATTTCTATGAGTGAGAGCAAAAGGGGCTTCCAATTCTACCAGGAAATGTATTTTTACATACCTTCTTGAGTTCTTTTACATGCCACAATCGATATGGACCAACGGCTTTACACTTTCCCTCAGAAGGAAGTTGTGATAATGATTTGTATCACTCAAGAGAAATCCGTTGATCCTGGCTGGGTTTGAACCCATGAACATTCGGGTACTGTGGCGACCCCTTTACCCCAAGACCATCAAGGTCGACAGTTCTTCTTAAAATATTTCCACAGTGTCCAAAAATTATTGGCAGACAAATAAGAAAAACCAGACTTTTGCAAATTCTCATGGAACCCTGAAAACGGTCTTGCAAAATCCTGGTTGGCAATCACTGACCTATACATATTATATATTCATGGAAAAAAAAAAGACCATTCAAATCTTATTACTATAGTTGTCCCCACTTGTATTATTTCTTACACGTTTTATTTTATGTATTTTTTATATTAATTTCTGAACTACTATATCAATGGAGAGTAGTTGTAATTTTAAACTAATTTTGAGCAAAGTATATATTAAAAAAAATATATTTTTGCCTTTTCAATGAGCTTGGCTCATAAAAACCATGACCTGTAAGCTAATTGCATGATCTCGTGAATGGTAAACCCCGGGTATGACATTATTTGTTGTTTGTTTCGCTGACATGGATTAATACCATTGTAATATTTTTAATACAGTAATACTTATCACGTCAATTCTGATTTATTTGAAAAAATAAAACTTTATAGAGCAACATTTTCTCTTTTATATTGTGTGTGTTTATAAAGTTAGTATTCAATAATGATATGCAGTTTAACTAAAAACAGATCTTAAAGATTTTTTTCAATAAATTTTTTTAGCACATCTTACTAACCATTTGGGTTAGGGAAAAGCACCCTCCGTACACCCAAACGATATCGAACCAAAATCTCTCCTACATCAGCAATCTAGTCTATTGTGATAGGAGCACCTTAGGCCACCAAAGTGGGTTTCACAAAATTAAGAGTCTTAAAAAAACTTGGAATAACAAACTTTTTTTTTTGTTTTTTACTTATTTACCTACTATTAGGTCATTAATAGAGAGAACCCACCATCCTAAGTTTTGAATAGCCCATCACAAAAAGTCTAATTTAATATGTAATAAATAAATAAAATTAAATTATAGAGAACTAAAGCACAAATAAAAGTAAAAACAACACAAACTTCAGTGGCCACATGGTCTAAGGCATCATTCTCGCAATAAACTTGACTGCAGATGCAGGTAGATCAAGGTTTGATTCCAGTCGAATGCACTGAGGGGGTATTTTCTCTAAACGGTTTTCCACTCTTCCTCCATGTAAATGCAGATACAATTCCTATAAATTCAACCTTACTCATCCCTAACACCGTAGTGTAATTAATACATAGGCATATAGCCTGAAAGAGTAGTAAGAAAATGTGCTAAAAAAAAGTAAAACACTAACACATAATTTACACACACGCACATCAATATTTCAATTTGTTGATTACATCTTCTTCAGGAAGTAGTTACTTAGTAAGACTCATGTTACATATTAGATTGGCTCAAAGCACTTTAGTTCATACATATTATTGGAAGGTATAGCTTGTATGTGTTGTCTTCACGTACGTCTCGAAGTAGCACTCATATTGGCTCTCCAAACAAACTTCACAAGGCCAGAAGAACTCAGTTTTCCACTCCTTTCTACATGTTTGGGTGCGTTAAGTCATAAACCTACACTCAACCCTGATTCTTAGATTACTGTAAGCTGTTAGTAGCACGCATGTTAAAACATGGTTGGCTAGTTAGTTGCTAGTGGCCACCAAACATACTAAACTTAAAAAAACAAATCCTTGTATACAATATGAACTCACCTCTAAGAGAACCTCATGGGCATGCTTGAAGGTACCGAGTGCCCCTTCTCCAATAAGCTCCGTGTCAAACACTTCCGTCACCAGAATATTGGCACGATGTTTCATGTCGCCATCTTCACCCAACGTTATTTCCGTCGAGCGCTTCGGTATCAAATGGATTTGCTTAGAAAACCCATTTTCTTTTATCACCTTGAGTGCGCATTCTGCCATTGGTTTGAAAGCCTGGAAAATAATTAATTCTCATTAAAAGTTAATTCCTTACCAGCATGGATTAAAATCCAATTAGAAAAGTGAGAAGGTTGATCCTGAACAACTACGTTGTATTAAACATAGCTGGTCCACAAAAAAAAAATACAGCCTACAAGATGGCTGTTGCAATGACAGTACAACAGTAAAAAAAGAGTTTAATTTACACAGCTCAAGCCCAATAAATGGTTTTAACCCAACCCCTGATTCCATAAAAAAATATCAATAAAAGACTCGGACTAAGGAACTTGATTATCCTTTTCAAAATGTTTTAAAACCGATTATCTCAAGTTTGAAGAATCCGAGAATTCAATTAGAAACACAAGTATGAGCAGAGGAGACCATGGTTTTCAACACCTCTCACTACAAGTTTTTTTTACTGATTTTTTTCTCTGCCCCAGACAATTGTTGGTTCAACTCGGTAATTTATTTCCTAAACATCTTTCCTATGTAATTTTTTAGGGTCTAGGTCGACGTTTTTCAACCAGTGTGCTGCGAAGAGTCAGCAGATGTACCGTGAAAGTTTAGGGGAAGATAAAAGACCGGCGAGAAAAATTTAAGGAATAGAAATAAATCTTTTTAGATCAACATTATTTTTTAGAAATAACATAATTATTATCATTTTATCTATTAAACTTCTAAACACAATCTTAATACTAGTTATTTTAATGAAAAAAATTACTCCTTAAAAAAACTTATGTGTGCCTTGACTAATTTAGCGCCTTGTTAAGTGTGCCGCGAATTGAAAAATGTTAAAAATCGCTGGTCTAGGTTATTTACTTCTGGAAGCTTCTGATTTCGGAGTAGGCTGAACTTAATATCTTGCCTAGTCAATATACATTTATTGGTGACTTCAAGATATTCAGACATAGTTTTTTAGGCTTACCTTATAACAGACTAAGTTATCACTTATATATGAACTTTAGCCCCACATGCAGATGAAATAAAGTCCAATTTTCATGGGAAGAAATTTATCAGATAGATAGAAAAGTTACCCTCCAACCTCCTGTGAAACACCCAGTGGCAAGGCAGCCACAGAACAGTTTACCTACCTCACCGCTATAATGCGGGGCACCAGACTGAACCGAACTTTCCTTAGAGATACTTTAATTACGGTAAATAAAAAATAAACATTAAGTTGCAGAAATGTAAGTTTAAACTGTTTCCATTGTGTAAAATAAATGTGTTAGGCTAAGAAAATGCATGGGTACCAATATGTAAATAAATTAGTAACCAAGCAAAACTCAAAGAGTAAACCAAATGTGCAATTAGATTAAAGACATAGGGAATATTTAGTAAAATCCATGTATTTAGACATCTCAGTCATCTAATTTATTCTGATTCTGAATTAAGCCAGTCAAGGAAATGGCCTCTTCTTATTCAGAGTACCTCCCTCCCTCCTCTACCTTTGCACTCATGAAACATTTGGGCTGACACCTCCTTCCTCCCCCTACATAGCACTCACGACACATCCAGGCTACCACACACCCTCCCCCTTCATTCCATCGTTGCTATACTCTTCACCCCTCCCCCCTTTTTTATTTCCCCTATTCGCACAAGCTCAGAAACTCTTCTCACCTATCGCCACAGAAAAGAAGACATGGGAAGAAAATCTGCGCCGAACAGTACGACATGTTTAAAACTCTCCGGAGCCTTCTCTTCTTTCATCCCTCCCCCAGTCCTGCCAACTTCCAAGCCTCAGCCCCCGAGGGCCTCAACCAAACCCCTCCCCCCCTCTTGTATCAGTACGAAGACGCCACCTACAAGGGACTTAAAGCTGTCGATCCCCGGAAGACACACGTCTGTTACTTGAGCGATCCCAAACTACAGGCCAAACTCCTCTCGTTAGGTTTTGATACCTCACCTCATACCGCTCCCTTCCTACTGGCTCGCCGCCACTACCCGTTTCATCGAGCTGACCTTCTTCCTCGCCAACAACGGTCCTACAACGACTGCCACTGCACATACTGCAAGGAAGAATCCCCACCCCCCATGGTCTACAAGCAGGCCTCCTCAAAGGACCAGCATTTGAGCTGGTATACCATTTCACACCTGACTGAAAGAGAAGAAAAACTTCGGCAACTGTTGCCAACTCGCCCAGTCCTCTCGGTGACATCAATCTCTGGACAGATCACCAAAGAGCCAAACCCCAAACCCCTGTCTGTATCAATCCAGTCAAACTATTAGACTCCTTGAGAAGTATGAAGCAGTGATCAGCTATAAATTCAGGCCAGACAAACATACAACACCGACTGAGCAAACCAAAGCCATATCAACTAATACTATAGTAAAATTGAAAAAAAAAAAGTTTGTACGTGCAAAAAGTAGGCCTATCTTCCTACCAAAATTCTTCAGTAGATTAACGCCACCTGTATTTGAACCAAAATCTCTAAGTGATGGTCGGCCAATATAGCTCAACAATCTTGGCCAGAACTAGGGCCAAAACTACTATAAGGCTCGTGCTGAAACTAGGTATCAAGTATAAAACACTTAAAATCTGATACTCATATAACTCACCTCACAAGCAACTATTGTATCTGCTCCACATTTGGCAGCCATCATCGACAGTAAACCTGTCCCAGTTCCAATATCCAAAACGTGGGCTTTCTTATTGGCCTTGTGCATTTTCTCAACAGCAAGCTTGATACCCTCGTAATACTTCTTGTTCTGTTTGGAAGATTATAAAATCTATATAGATTTGTTGAAACAACAAATTTGTTTATAAATAAAATGTAATAAACACTGCTTTTGAGGTTTGACAAACTTTTAAGGTTACAACAGTAGCCCCATGACTTCTTCGGTGCTGATTGACAGCTCACAGCTGACTTCTGACAGTCAACATTTAGGTATATACCTAAATTTTGGCCGTCAGAAGTAACAGCTTCTAAACACATGTTTTTGCAGATCATATGGTCCGGTGTAGGTATACATAATTTGGTCTGGTAACGTTTCAAAGATGTCAGTCAGCACCAAAGAAGCCATGGGGCTACTGTAAGTGGCAAAATGTAGTAAAATAAGAACCAACAAGGTTATGTTGGGAAGTCGAGACTGAGCCTGTAGTCTCTGGTGGGTGCAAATAAACATTCCTGTGCAGTTTAGTTTATTCTAATACTGAAAATAGATTTAAAAAAACATCTACTTTATTTTCTCTTTAAGGATTAAAAAAAAAGAATATTATGGAAATAAATATCACCACATTACAAAATACCGCTATGCTATGGCCTATTAGTCAGATTTTCTGGATACAAATCCGTGGTCCTGGGTTAAGTCCCCAGTGTTTCCAGATTTTTCTGTAAAGCAGTGGATCTAGAACAGAGTCAACTCAGCCTTGTGAAGACAAATAAGGCGCTACTTGAATGAAAAAGTAGTGGACCTGGTCTAGAAAACAGACTAAAGGCCAGAGGGTTTGTTGTGATAATCACTTGACCCCCCTCCACCTATAAATGTTGGCACTAGCGTCAAAAAAATACAAAATTTGATAGAAAAATAATGTTAACAGGGTTCCTAGTACTGATACTTAATTTTTCTCAACCATGTAAAGATATAATTTTTGAATCTACCTAAGAGCAGAGAATTGTATGAGACCCATTCTCTCAACAATTTTGTCTGTTGTAGAGTCTGTAAGTTAAACCATACACATTGTAAACAAAACGTTTGAGTAATGGTGTTAACTTGTTTTAACTTGTTATTTTAAATAAGTTTTACACTTTTTCACTCTTGTATTTAACTAATATTGTACTCAAATTTTAATATGGTATGAATCATTCTTCGACCATTTGACTCATGTGTGGTAATGAATGAGTCAATGGAATATTTTAAATGTTATGAAAACTTTGGTTAAGGAAATTGTTTTTCCAAAAGTATAAATAGTATTTAGTGTATTTATATTATAGTGAAATTTTATCATCTGTAATAATTTTTTTAAGCTCTTTAATCTGAACTCGTATCTTCATAATTTCCAAATAATAATATCTAAGTCTTAATTTATATTTATATTTAAACTAAGTAGGTCGGATGTGTTGTAAATTGGTAGCTCTGATGACCAAAAGGGTACATAAGATTCCAAAATTAAATAACTTAAGTGTGTTATAATTTTTACACACTGAAATATACTTTTGTAAGCAATAATTACTCTTTCTTCATCATGAAGCATATCTGCAAATGCCGAGCGTGCAATTTCCTGGTGGAAATCATAATCTTCATCTTGATGTTCCCACTCTAATTTCCCCGTCACAGGGTTGATTTTCTTTGTAAAAACTGTACTCATCCTTCTTAATGTGATTTGTATCAGTGGTCGCAAGTTGATTAACTGGAGCAAGTCAAGTCAGCTAAAATGAATTTAAATAAAAATTATGTTTAATAACTTGATAATTAAAGTAGGTGTGTGTGTGTGTGTGTGTGTGCAGTTCTTTTTTACAATTCTAAAAGAACTCAAATCCAATATGTAAAATATTCTCTAGGTCGAATCTAATGTTTTTTGTTAGTTGTTTTATGCTTGAAAAAAATATTACATTGTACCTATACCCTATTTAGGCCTACATAACTTTTTGCACTAAGATCATCAAGAAAATGTTTTATCGACATATTTCATATACTCTGATAAATCAAGGTATTATATCACAACATGCAATTCAATTAGGTTACTTCAGAATTTTCCACATAAATATTAATTTGTAATTTATACAAGAACAAAATGGAAAAAATTGACCCTTATGGCTACCAATATTTTTATTGGCGAAGCTTTGTTACTATCGAAGTTGGCTTTTTTTTTTCAAAGTTGAAGTTGTATTATTTCTGAAGCTTCGAACATCCCTAAATGAAAGCATCTAAGAAGGTAGAGGCTACCAACATAGCAACAATTCAAAAAGATTAGAAAACTTGTTACGTGTTGTATCTCTAGCTTACCATAAAGACCTAATTAATATTTGATTATTTAATTCCTTGGAACCATATTACTTAGATCAAAAGCGTTATTTTAAAAAATTGAATTGTAAGTTAGGCTTTTATATGATAAAACTTTGAAAAAATCAAGAAATATTCGAGAAACTAATTCTACCCGGTAGGTGCCTAAAAACTTGCATCTGAACTATTACCCCCGACTCAATTTTTTGTCTGGTTCTGCTTTCACTAACTACACTTCCATATAAACAAAACCACTATTGTTAATAATTCTTTATAAAAGCTAATATGCTGATGATGGGGGGGATCGGGGTTTGAATCCCAGTTGGGTATACTTAGGGTGGTTATTCCCAAATGGATTCCCACTCTCCTTCTACACTCAATGCAGGGACATTACCTCTAAAATGCTTCCTTGCTCATATCTACCCCATTAAAGTACAGCAATTATAATATATTCGTTTAAGCTAAACAGGGACAGGGGGATAAAAAAGAAAAAATACTGATAGTTATGATAATTATGTATTCAATTCAACTATAATTTTTCAAAATTATATACTAATTTTGTTATGTTCAATACACTTGTATAGATAATATAACAACTTGACTGTTGTTTTTTAATTGCTTTAATTTTTTCAAAAATCCAGACCAACATTCTCCCAAATATCTAAGTCTCATTCATAAGTTCAGTTTTTGTGTTTAGATTACTAAAACCAGCACTAAATATGCCTATGATAATTTTTCTTTAATTTCTAGGTTAAGTAGGATTAGGGGTATAAATAGTTATGTTAAAAATAAATCAGCTTTATTAATTTATATGCTCACAAAATGTATTAGATTCATTCTTCAAAATTTTACTAAAGTTCTCAAATAATTTGGCAGAAATCTGTTGTTTCCATCCTGACAAAAAAATACCATAGGCCTGATATGTTTTCACCTTTTTGCCCCGAGGTGGAAGCTGCGGCACATCACCTTGATCGGTCAGGAATATTTGACACTTAGTTGTAGGCCTAGAGTATTATTGATTAAGGGAAAGAATTCAGTACAAAATTAAAATGTGAAATATTTATGTGTTTTTTAAAGAAAGTGCAGGAATAGAGCACATTTTTTTTTTATTTATTTATTCAGAAGTTGTTTACAAAAAGAGCCAAGATCGGCTCGTATGCGTATAAACATCCTAATGTAGGCGTGGTTCATTCAGTAACTTATACCAATGTGAACATAATTGTTTTCTTCGTGTAATAAATGCAAAAGTTATTTTTTTATTTTTAATACACACGACAGCAATTCAGTAGTACATAAAATATCAATTTTAATATTGTTTCTGGGCCTTTTCTTTAGATAAAAGATTATATGTTTAATAAACTATTCCAACCAAACAAAACCTAACCTTCCATAAGGTAACAAAATATTTGTCCTAAAATAGGCCATGTGTTGCCCTAAAACAATGTATTCGTGAACACTCTATAAGATTTAATTTTAATTAAAAATTAATCAACTATAGACACAATCCTGACATCTATGCTCAGTTGGTAGCATGTCTATCTAGTGAGCTATGGGCCCCGGGTTTGATTCCCGGCATGGCCAAAAATTTATCATTGATTAAAATATGAGTTTACCCTTTCACATTGATAAATTGACAGCCGGGGACTGGATGATGTGCCTGTCCTAGTCATAAGAAGCTATGACAGGCCTAGCCAGCCGGTAGTGGAATATATATGGCGTTAATAAAAAAATGACCCAGGCTATTGGCTGTAAACAGTAATGGATGTTAAAGTAAAGAGACACAATCATGTAAGGTTAGGTTAAGTAAATTGGAGTAATTTATACGCTAACACATGGTCCACTACAAGAGTTTTTAGTTCAGCAATAGGTACATTGATGAGTGATATCTTGTGACTTTAAGGAGAACATATTTAATTTTATGATAGCAAAAACCATGAAACTATGGTAGGCAGGATATGTAGTGTGTATGAGAGAACTAAAAATGTTTTCAGGGTATTGACTGGTACAACCAATGGGATGTGAGCAGTGGGAAGACCTAGATGCAGATGAGAGGTTAACATTAAAATTGACTCAGAAGATAATGGGTGTAATAAGGTGGACTGAATAAAACTAGCTCAAGATAGGGATAGGATAGAACAAGCTCAAGATAGGGATAGGTGGTGTACTTTCGTAAGTATAGCAGTGAACTTTCGAGTTCCTAATTTCACAGAGCAAGTTAGTAAATTCTAGAAAATATATTTAAAATTGTCATTAATTGATTTACTGAATTGTGTATATTAAAAATAAGAAAACATTTTTTTAAAGTTATTAGACAAAAAAAACTATATTTTCACGGTAATATGATGTGACCTATCAACCTTACCACAACTTAAAAAAAAAAGGAATCATCAAATTTATTTTTATGAATAAGCCTAAATTTAGTGAACACAAAAAGATAGGTTAGTTTATAAAAATTCGGAATAAAACTAAGATGAGAATTAAACCTAAAATATACACAAATAGTAATGTATTTCACTAATATTCCTTGAGTATTTTCCCACTACACTTCACGGAATGTTTGATAAATATTTATATATGACTTATAATTGAATTTAATTAATTTGTAGTTGATATTTTAGAATGTTATTTCTGAATAACATAAATTAAATCTAAGTAGGCTATTCCTGTTATTCTCTTCACTTGAAATGAAACATAATTCCATAACAAAATACACAAGTAAGACTAATAAAAAATTAATGATATAGTAGTAGTACCATGCTTGCTTTTTCATTAAAAGTTTACTTCACTAATTAATTTTGCTTTTGACATTTCTGTAGTGACCACTGACCATGAAGCATAAAGAGGCTCTATTAAATAAAGTTAAGGTGTATTTAGTTATGTATTAGGGAAGTAAAATTATTTGACGTTGGTCAACTTGTAACATTATACTCGACCGTAAAGTCGAGAAGGTCGAGCTAAAAAGTCTTTGCAATTTATTATTGTTATTACAATTAGATTCATATGTAAATGTCAACCTACTTTTTTATATACATTTAATTTTTAATGATATATTGTGTTGAAACGGTGGTATATAAAATATAATCAAACATCTTCTCTTATAGCCTCACTTCAGTGAAATTTTATAAAACATGGCGACTTCCACTGGAGGTGTGGGTAAGTTTCTGGAAAATGAACATTTATATTTAAAAAAACTATAATATTTACATTCTTCTTTGGTTGAACATAATAAATAGTTATAGTTTTTTTAAATTTTGTCATGATTAAATCATAGCATAAGCAATTTAACTTTTATTCCTACAATGTGTTGGCCGGTGGTGTGCACCGCACCCGCCATTTCCGGATAGAACAGTCGTATTTTAACTATTTTGTATCTTAATTTTCTTAGCTATAAATAAGTTTACTCTCATATAAAAATCAACTCTTTAACCATTATATTTATTTTTTAATATTGTGAGAAATATTTAGGCCTAAGTTATTGCTTTGCTTGCCTCAGTTTTAGATTTTGACATCCTAGCAAAATTTTGAGGTTATTAGGTCTGAATGCTTTTACTATAAAATCGAATAAAATTTGTTTTAAAAAAAACTCGTGATACTTTCCAATTTCCCCACTAAAAGGGAAGTTTGGTTGATTATGGCATAATTTAACATTTAAAGTGTTATAACATGCTATTTTTAAAATGCACTATGTAGGTAGTGTAAAAAATAAATAAATTGAAACTAAACTTGAGCAAAAACTTATCTCGTGTTTTAATCCTTCCCAAATTGAAATGTTTGGAACAACTTAGTATCGTAATATAGTCNTAACCAATTAGTATAAATATTCATAACTTATGGTAGGCCTACAATTATAAGTAGTAGGATGTAGTGCAAAACAACCACGTTATAAACTTACATTCTTCAAAACTGCTTGGATCCACTGTAAGTTAAAAGATAACTACCCACTCACCAAAAATCTTACCAGCTAACCATACTCCTTCACTCTAAGCAAGTGTCAAGTTTTTCTGAAAACATGATACTGCTTTTGAGTTTATTTTGTATGGGTGATTTAATAATCACTCAAATGTTTTTGTCAGACATAACACTTTTTTAGGCCTGTCAAAAACTGTTTAAATTCAACAAGAAAATACATAGTACCCAAGTACAGTAAAAATGTATCATATTAAATATGGTAAAATAGGGGGGGG
>CABFVX010000216.1:25889-83654 GCA_902151425.1 Timema shepardi | reverse complement strand
GTGTTGCCTGACTAATGTACAGTCAATACAAAAGTATGCGTTTTAAGAAGTTTAATACAATTGAAAAATAGAGAAATAAAATATGTTATTTAGTATTTTATAGTGAAATGTTATGTAATTTGGGCAAAATTAGTGGTCCAACAAACATTATGTTAAACTTGAATACCAATATTAACTTATTTTACGTACTATGAGAAACTCTTGTAATTGTGTAATTTATTTAGTGATTCCCGGCAAAGATTTATCTGATTACCAAACCCTTCCTTCACCTCTGACAAGACATCTTGTGAATGTGTGGAATGCCAGGCCTCCAACGTTGTTCGGATTCCACGTTAAACTGTAGGTCCTTCATTTCATCTCTCAATCACCCTAACATTACACATTAGCGTAAGTGCGTATAACCCGAATGGGTAGTAAGTCGCGGTGCTAATAATAATAATAATAATTATTATTATTATTATTTAACGGCCTCGGTCATTTCGCCATCTTGGGCATAGTGTAATTTTTTCAGCAGTCCGGTCAAACTATTATCTATAAAAGTTATAAAAACCTCTATTTTAGCGTCACTACCACTCGTTTGTAGCGTCAAAAACTTCCTGTATAATTTACTTCAAATGGTATTTAAACATACTTAAATGTAAAAAAACCTAAAAAAAATTCCCTATTCCTACAGAGGTCAATTTTATAGCAAGATGAGAGTTTAGTGGTCATATAGTGCGCTGTTCTAATAATAGACTTAATGACAAAACAAAGTCAGGGAGAGGGTTGCAGGAATCGTGGGTGCTTCAAGCTCAAAACGAAGAGAGGACTAACACTCCTTCATTGTCACTGAGCTGGCTGGAACTGTCTCGTAGGGATGTCTAAACTCAAAGCCAAGGGTTTATTGTGTGCCTTATAAAAGTACATGTCATTAGAGTATGTGACAGTGGACGGAAAAAGTCTAATCTATGCCATGAGTTGGATTAGTGAATTTACTGTACAGTGCCTACATAGGCACAATTTAAAAAAATAAGGATAACATTTTAAATGAATTTGAAGGAGATGGAGAATAAATAAAAAAAATTAGGAAATGCGAACATACTAATGTGAATGCAGCACTTTCGAAGTGGTTCAATCAGTGTTGAAGTTCAGATATTCCTGTGAGTGGACCAATTTTGAAAGAAAAGGCTATAGAATTTGGAAAACTGGTTGGCCAACGAATGGCTGGATCGTTTTAAAGCTCGATGTTCGACTTCCTTTGCTAAAATTTGTGGTGAGGCAAAAAGCGTAGATATAAACATTACAAGTGATTAGGTACGTAGCACTTGGCCAGACCTTAGTCGATCATTTAAAGATAAAGACATCTTTAATGGAGAAGAAACTGATTTTTTAAAATAAATTAATGCCAGATAAGACTCTAAAATTTAAAAATGAAAAATTTGTTGATGGGAAGTTTTCCAATCAAAGAGTTACAGCTCTTGTTTGTTCGAACATGACGGGAACCGAAAAAAAGGAAACTTTTAACTATCAGAAAAAGTCTGCATCCTAGATGTTTTAAAATCATTGAAAATCTTCCTGTAAGCTACATTGCAAACCAAAAAGCGTGGATAATATCTAGTGTTTTTGAAAATGGACTAAGAAAGTGGGACAAAGAGTGGTCATTGAAAAACAGAAAAGTTCTACTCATAGTTGACAACTTCATAGCTCATTCAAGGTTAAATTTGCGCAACATTAATCTAGATTTTTCTTATCAGCAAACAGTACGAGCGTCCTGCAACCTATGTCCAAGGAATCATTAGAAGCCTGAAGTGTTCCTACCTCAACCAATTTTTAAAAACAATTATTTTTTGTATGGACACAGCAAAACCTGTAACAATGTCTGTGTTAGATGCAATAAAATTACTGAACGATGCTTGGAAGCGTAATGCTTGGTTTGGACAATCTTATCTGCCTCTTGTTGTTTTTTCCGTTTTCTGCTTTGTGCTCCTGACAACTTTGTAGGCCCCAAACAGGCCTAGGGCCAGATGCAAGAACTTGACTAAGTGGACACTAGTGTGGGTTTGCTTGCATCATCATAGGTTAAAAAAAGGTGTAGTGATAGTGTGCCCGGGACCACACTATCTGTCCACTAAGCGTTGACTTATGTTCTTGCATACTACCCCTAGTATTTGCATAGTTAATTTAGCACATTAACATAATATCATATAGACATGACACGTGGTCATAGTCACAATTGTTTGTTCTGTCTAACAGATTTATATTTCTCACAGGTCGATAATAGGGCAGTACCAGTCATGGCACGATGGCAACGAGACTATACCATAAAGACTGTACTCCAAGAACTACGAAGAATCATGACGATGAAGGAAAACATGAAACTATCTCAGCCACCAGAGGGAAGTTCGTTTTAACCTCTAGGTGCCAAGTTTCTGCACAGGGAGTATCCAGGCTTGGGAGGGAGAGAGCTGTTAAAAAAAATATTTCACTCCATTCTTCTAAAAGTGGTGCATTCAATTTCCCTTCAACATGAAAACAGTAATTGTATTTTTATTTTGGTGGGAGGAATGTTATGTACACTACTACAGTAATTATAAATATAATGGGGAGGGGGGGAAGAAATCTGGTCATATTAAAGAGATTAGTAGTGCTCTCAGTTATCACCATACAATATTTTAGTTTTGTGTGTACACAGGGCCTATTCGTAACTATGAGTGTGTTCATCTATTAAGAACCAATTTAGTTTGCTTCATAGTTAAATAACTTCCCTTAAATTACTTTGAAATATGCTCATGATAATATAAAAAAAATACAACACAGAATGTTAAATTAGTGGTTTGATTAATTTATGAGCTTATACAAGCAACTTACCCAGCATTCTGCTTTGAAAACCCGATTATATTTAGAAGGTTGTTACACTTCTCTATAATGTGTCTAGGAGCTGGATGCACAGTTCTTTATATAAACGTTGTGCATGATAATTTGGGGCAATGTTTGTGCCTTGGTTAAAACATGAAGTGAGACCTCATCATAGGTGTTGTAACTAATATCTCTTCTGAATTGTGTGGATGTGTGTGTGTAGCAGGTCCAAGATAACGTAAGAGCTTACCATGTCATAGATGTGTGTGAGTGAGTGCGTGCATAGTCGTTCTTTCCTTTTACTGTTTGGCACTGTGCGTCTGGCACTTAGATGGTACAATTTAAAGGTGTTTAATATTCAAATAAGTAGTGTTGGTATGAATTTGTTGCCTAATTTCTAGTGCCATTAACTTTTTTTTTTTAATCCTTCAAATTTAATATTCAATATTGGGAAAAAAAACTTTTTTAAAAATGCCTGTGCGCTTGTTTTTACTGATACAGAACAATTTTCTAAAATTTACACCTATTATAAATCAAATTGTTTTTATGTAAAACTTATTATTTTTTTCCAAATATGGTGGTAATTATTTTTCATAATGCAGTAAGCTACTATTTAAATGTTCACATTTTAATTTTGGTCTTGTGTGGTTCGTTTATACAGTTGCTATACAGTTCTTTTGCTTTCACTAAACTTGTACAATTATAAAGTACAAAGATTTTTTTTTAAATCTAAACTATACTGTATCCTCAGCTTGTATAAATAGTTATAATATGGACACTTTTTTTTTCCTTTGTAATTGCCAGTATTTAAAACAAGTAAACTGATCAAACCAAATCAAGGTAATTTTCATATAATTATTATATTTTTAGCAGTGTGAAGTTAATTTATACTTCATTATCCTACAAGTTATACACTTCATTGTGAGATATATGGTTTAAACTTCGTTTTTATTGTTTTAGTGAGCTTACCATAAAAAATAAATATGCTACATTTAATGCTATGGGTATGAGATGAGTTTTTTTTAAACAGAAAGAAAACTTTTTGGAAGTCTTGCATTTCCTTTAATTTTTTTGTCCAAATGTACTTCAGAAGCTTACAAGTTTAACAATGAAAAGTGTGAATACTTTATGGATCATGGTCTTAATGTTAACATTTGTGCCATTGTTTTGGGCACTAACTGGTTCATTGGATGCTGTAACACGAGCACCAATTCACTCCGAGGTAGGTTCAGCTTTGTGCACATATTGTTTTATAGACTTGTTAGCTTGACATTTTGTTTGTAATTTGTAAGCCAAAACTGTATGATTTTGTGTAAAGTTCACTTTAAAAGTATTGAGAATAAACATGAATAGTTAAACTTTTATAGTATGATGGATTAAAAGCCAAGCTATTGTTATTTGTTAATTACTGTTAAAGTCGCATCTAAATATCATATTCCTTAAATTAAAAAATGACAGGAATCAAACCCAGGACCTTTGACTTAGTATGCCAATGGTCTAACCACAGAGCTATCCAGGAATGATCCCGTGCCCAGGGACAGAATCTATGGTGGACGTGTGGAAATTATCAGCTACATATGTGTGTGATCAATTAAAATTATGGGTTATCAGTTAACGCAGTCATCTTGAACTCGGTAGGTCCTTATGCTGCTCTTTTTGCGAACAGTGTTTTCATGAAATGTTTGGAACATCCATTTTGAAAGCGCTAAAACTTATTTCAAGTTCAAAGAAATCATTATTACGTATTTTAGAACTAAAACAATAAATGTATTTATACGTGAAGTCAAAGTTTTTTCACAAAATCTTTTATTAATCGTATTTTAAAATGAATTCATATTTTCTAGTCAAAATTTTTTCACAAAAACTTTTATTAATCGTATTTTAAAATGAATTCATATTTTCTAGTCAAAATTTTGTTTGTTCTTTAACGCACAAATAACATTAGCAATCATGTTGATTGCCGTAAAATTAATGCAATAGTGATCACGATCAAGTCGAGGCAACTTTTACCATCGATGTCAACAACCAGGTTCATACGGTCTTTGAAAGACCTGGAATTTAATGCGTCTTTGTTCAAGGCCTGGAAAAGTCCTTTAATTGCTCTGGGCCTTGAAAGGTCCTGGGATTTTCATGTTTCCATATTTATTTTTGAAAAGGTTGTAAAGAATGGCTGTAAAACCTGCGATTTAAGATGAACTGGAGCGTGAAATATCTAGCTTAGAGATAGTCGCACCCATGGGTTGGGATCTCTAGGGGCAAGGGGATACATACAGTGTTAACTTCTCTTACAAACGCATTAGCGTAACTGTTGATGAAATACAATGTTTTCTTTAATTTCATACATTTAAAAATCTTAATTCATGTGCAGTCGCCATTTTTTTTATAAGTTTCTCTAAAACCGTCCATCATTTGTAATAATTCTTTTAATATTTCTGACAATCTATTAACAATTTTGCACTAAAATGCCTGCTGATAGCTATCAGTTCATCTCCCATCCACCTTAGCGCTTACATTTTTGTTATAGCTATACTTCAATATATACTGAATCTAGAATGATTACACTAACCAATAAACCAAGGAGAGTGAAGTAATTGACAGTATAATCCTATCTGTTTATTAAATTTACAAAAAAGTTATTGTTTTCCATCTATTTAAAATTCTGTGCGGTTTATAATTCCTTTTTCTATTGACGTGTTTAGCTTTTGGCAGCACGAGAAATAACAGTTTTAGTCCTTAAAAAGTCCTTAAATTTATGTTTCATGTCTAAGAACCCTGCAACAAAATAATATCAAAGACTAGTCGATATATAAACAGTGGACTCTCAAAGATCGATCGTAATTTTATTTTCTTCTATATAGACTTGAAAACAATATATCTATAAACCCACGTGTTTATTGTATTTCGTTTCAAATATAATGATCAAATGTTTATTATGTATATGTTTGATCATTTAAAAGTAATCCTGAACTATTTTATTCAATGGATTTTTAAATTAGACCTTATTTTTATTCCCTTTCAGACAAAAAAAAAATAAATAAAATCATTAGATTGAATTAATATTTCTGTTTTTTTTGGTGTTCTTATCTTTGGTTGTTTTTGATCTTTGCAAGCCGTGGAGCTTCTAGCGTCCTTTGTGATTTCATTGTATCGATGTTTGTTATTTTCATTTAGAAGATTTTATCGGTTTTCATTTATGGTTTGATTTTATATTATATTCGTATGATTTTTTCTGGTGCTATTAAACCATCTTTGCGACAAAATTTTTGTTTATTTGAGAATTTTTCTGACAAAATTCAATTTACTTTTATGATGAAATTTCAAATATTTATTTACTATAATATAGTGTCTCTTTTACACTTAGGCACAAGAATCAAACTCAGGACTTAAGGATTAGTACGCCAATACCCTTACCACTGAGCTATTCAGAAATCCAGGAAGAGTGACCCTGGACACAAGACGATTTCTAGATAGCTCAATGGTTAGAGCAGTTTACTAAGCCAAAAGTCCTGGGTTCGATTTCCGGGTACAAGTACTATTTTTCAATTTAGAGAATATTTTATGGTATGAGTTATGATTATTATGGTATCCAAGAGTTATTGTTTATGCTTCTTCACAAGAAAATGAAACTTAGTGGATTTAAGAGTGTTCATTATTCCTAAGGCCTGTTTACAAGAATGAGGGTGAACAAAACAGAAGGTAGAGAAAAATTAGTTCGCGGCAAATTAGATAACAAATCATATCTCCTTCAACTTGACTCCACACAACCTTCTCAGGCTCATTCTTCTATTCAGGGCTAAAATTAGTGAAAACTCTTGAATTCACTGTTTTACATTTTCTTCTGAAGTAGTATAATCAATAAATCTGAGCAAAGACTCGCATTGGTAATCATGCAACCTAATGTGTTAGACTTACTGTACTGCTTAGTATAGCAAATTTAATGAGATCAGTGGGGTCCAATAAAACCCACCACGGTTAGGGCTTAATTAAATATTCTTTCAATCACCGACTATTAATTATTTTATATTATCTATCATTTAAATGTATACATCATTTATATTAGAAATTTTTTATTGTATCTCAAAAGGTCATAATTGTCAAAGAAAATTATTTTTGCTCTGATGGCTAGCCTATGTGGAAGTGATTTCTTTGTGCTTATTAAGTGACAGATATCATATTGATTGTTGCAATCAAAAACTTCAACAGGCTACTCCAAAGCACTGGTGTGTAGTCAAAGACAGAGCTCAAAATATTGGGCCTATGATACCAACTGTTACAAGTCAAGTCACTACATACTACCCTGGACTTCACAAACTCAACGATCTCTTGAAAACGAGTTTCTACATACTTAAATACCCGAACACTACACAAAATATCTTCGTGGGTCTCCCAAGAGTCACCTATAAACAAACAACCAATCTAATTCACTTCCCACCCGCCTCGGTGGCGTAGTTGGCTAACGCGTTTGTCGTGTAGAGCTCGACTGCTGAAGACCGAGGTTCGAATCTTGGTCGGGTGAACTGGGNATCCACCTCGGTGGCGTAGTTGCCTAACACGCTAGTCATGTTGAGCCTGACTGCTGAGGACGGGGAGATCGAGGTTCGAATCTTGGTCAGGTGAACTGGGCGGGGGGGTGGTTCCTAAATGGTTTTCCACCCTCCACGCAAATGCGTGTTCACTTCATCTAATTCAACCTTCCCAATTCCTAATCCATTAGAGTTATTAGTACTTAATGCGTATAACCCGAACGGGTAGTAAGACACAGTGCTAAATATTATTATTATTAATTAATTTCCCTACAACTCACCCCCTCGCAAATTCTACAGCATAAACAAAACAGCAAATTCAGTCTTCGGCAACACAACTAAAATAAATTACCCATATACTGAACAACCAGAGCCAACCACAATGCGTTGGTCGCACAACAGAAATACCAAAATCAATAATAAATAAAAGTGCAGCATTAAATGTTGAAACCCATAATCTAGACCAGGAGCAGCCAGACTTTTTGATCTAGGGATCTACTTCAGAGAAGGAAAATCCTTTGTGATCTACCATAGAACCATAGGGTTATACTGTTTGTTTCATTGGTGAACAATTAATAACGGAACTCATTTTGTGTAGTTTTAATATTAAACTTATATCACATATAAAAACTTATAATCCTACTCAGTGAAACTGAATTTTTCGTCAAATTCCATAATAC
The DNA here is from genome assembly GCA_902151425.1 of Timema shepardi. Classification (NCBI taxonomy): domain Eukaryota; kingdom Metazoa; phylum Arthropoda; class Insecta; order Phasmatodea; family Timematidae; genus Timema; species Timema shepardi. The sequence continues at coordinate 75,616 of CABFVX010000216.1, read as the reverse complement.
ATCACCCACCTTGGTGGCATAATGGCTAACACACTAGTTTCGTGTTAAGCTGGGCTGCCGAGGATGGGGAGGTTGAGGTTTGAATCTCAGTTGGGTGATGGTTTTTCCCAAATGGTTTTCTACTTTCCATCCACACAAATGCGGTTTACTTCCTCTAAATTCAACCTTCCCACTTTCTAGCCCATTAGCATAATTAATACTTTAGCGTATAACCCGAACGGGTAGTAAGATATGGTGTTAAATAATAATAATAACACATAATAAATCATATTTCTGAAAAAAGAGTTTTCTCATCAAACACTTGAGTTTGAAGTTGTTGCAAGACACTGAATGATCTTAAGATAGTTTGTGGAATGAGAGTGCCTAATTACTCTGTCATAAATGAAGGCAGGATTGTAAATGTTCATCCATCAGACGGCTTTGATCTTTTGATTTTCTAATGTTTATTTGAGAAAAATCTGCAAACCATCGCTTTCATTTCTTTTCTCTCAATCTTTTTTAACCGATCGACCAAACTAGCAGCCGTGGTCGACTGGTAGATTGCGATCGACTGTTTGGCCACTTCTGATCTAAACTTTTATTGATGTTACACCACCAAGGTGCTCAAATCTCTCAACATAGAAATCTGCAACCCTTCAACTTAAGGCTATGGGAATCGGCCCACCATATCACCAAATCCAAACAGCTCCCTATTCTCAACTTTGGGTGAATTTCTTTCCTTAATTCTAGTAGTCTTATTAATTTTTCTATCTATGTAATCCAAGTGCTGCCATGTTTTACTTAACATTCATTATTGTTTCCAGCCTGTGGCCTAGGTCAGTTTTTTTATCCAAGCTATATAATTTCCAATACCGGCTTGCTAGGCCTGTCTTAGCTTCATATCTCTTGTAATCTAACTTAAGACTAGGACAAGCACAACGTCTAGTCCCCGGCCGTTAATTCATCACTGTGAAAGGGTAAACCCACATTTCACCAATGATAATTTTTTGGCCATATCGGGAACCAAACTCGATACCCTTGGCTCAGTAGAAAGACACACTACCGACTGAGCTACGGTGTCGAACTGCTGCTATCTATACAGTAAAATCATAACTGAAAAACAATCAGCATAGTATGGTAGTAAAAGCTTATCCTAAAATGTATTTTTTTAAGATCTTATTCAAACATTTTCTTTTCCAGTATCCTTAAGGTAAGTGTGCAGACAATTATATGTTTAAAAAATCTTTTAAATTCACAAATTCAATTTTCAAATATATTCTACAAGTGTGGCCTCTCACACATCCTGGCAACTATTTTGTGCTTGCTTATCTTCACTACCTCCTCACCATGGTACTATGAATATACATGGTAGGTGCGTGCACATCCCCAAGGTCAGCTGATAGCGGGGATGACCTCTGAATCGAGTATAAATTAGTAAATGCAATGGTTTATGCTAGGAATGTGCGAGACTCGAAAATATCTAAAAAAATTCAAGAAAAATATCTCGATCTCGCCTCAAAAGTTAAAAAATGAATCTCGAAAATTCGAGAAATAAAAAACATCATCCCTAAGAAATTATAATATCAAACCGGGAATTTATTATTTCCAGTAATATCGTAATAACCTCAAAAATAGACTGCATCTCCACCCCCCATTCCCCCCCAAAAAACAGACTTCATTAAGAAATGTTATGGTTATATTGTTTTTCAATATCAAACTTTGATAATATAAGCCGTTACACTACAAAATTATATAATAAATGGTGTTCATTGTAGCTACTTAACGCTCTTTTATTCATTGCATTTAAAATGTGTTAGCTATCTAAAGTGTTTGGATGAACTACACTTAAGACAATCTAAATCAAGCACCAGCTCAAATGTCAAAAAGTAACTCTATAAACTATGTATTTAGTTTATTAAACATAATCTATTTTTTTTTTACTTTCAAAGGACATTTTCTCATCTCAGTCTTGTTTTTATTCTTTTTTTATGTTCTCGTCTCGAATTTAAAAAAAAAGAATGTTTCTTGCTTATCCCTATTTTATGCCTTTAAAAGAAGCAAATTTACCATAGATGTTCTTGCAACTGAAGGCATTTTAAAATGATTTAGGCAAGATACATTATTACATTTAACATATATTATTTATATGGGTTAACCACAGCCAAAGCTTCAAGAAATTTATTTCTACACCTACAACAGTTTTTTTTTAAATTCAAAATGGAGTGCTTCATCGTTTGTCTAAAGTGTGTTCTTTCTTCCCTTTTGTTTGATAAAGGCAACAATGCAGAAATAATACTCAATTTTTTACTATTTCTACTTTAGAAGTTAGAAGAAAGAATGTCACCTTTGTGCATTCGATTCTCCCCACATTTTTCCTCTTTCCTTAGGTGAGCTAAAATTAATGATTGGTCTGACATATTAAAATCATCTGTTTCTGTTTACTAAGAAAATCATGGTACAAGTCTTAAAGATTGGAGAGAAATAAATAAGATACTGTAATTCGAAAAATGACCAAATTCCTAATGAATGTGGTTGTACAAAGCTAAAGTTGCATTTCCAACAAATCTAGTGGCAACTGCTCCCTAGACCATACATTTTAATTGTTTTTTTATTTAGCAACATGTCTTAGTACTTATTCAAATTATATGATTAAGTACTAATTACACTGATGGGTTAGGAATTGGGAGAATTAAATATAGAGGAAGTGAACCCGCATTTGTGTGGAGGCAGAGTATAAAACCATTTAGGAAAACCCACTCCCAGTTCACTTGACTGAGATTCAAACCTCGATCTCCCTGTCCTCGGCAGTCTGGCACTGCAAGAAACTAGTGCGTTAGCCAACTACGCCGAGGCTGGTAATAGTTTTAATAAAAAATTCAAGAAAAAACAAATATATAGTACATAATATACCTTTAAACTGGCTACATTTCAAGGCCAGACTTATGACTTGAGTGTCCCTAAAATTTTTGATTAATTTTATATATGTATATATCTTTGATGCATTTTATACAAGGTCATAAACAAATGAAATTCTAATTAATGCTGTTTTATTGTTTAAACCATAGCAAAATAAAGGTACAAGAAAACAACTAAATAGTATCCATCACGCTTCTGTAAGTACACTAGTAGATTGAATTAAGGTTTTTAACATGATAAAGGTTGCTACACCTAGAACTACACTTTGATAAGACTTCAGAATCCTTCGTAACACACAATTTAACATAAAGTAACTTTGACCTGACTAGGATTTAAACTAAAATCTACAGAACCTGGTTAGTCAACACATTGAAGCATAGTGATCAGCAAGTCTTGGGTGAGGGTTGGGCTAGGATGAACTTTTCACACAAAATTAACACAATTAAAAAAAATTATTGTACCAAATGTATTGATTAATATTGTAAAATAAATGAATTAATGATGTATGCATTGCTACAAATAGGAATTTTTCATTTCTTAAATGAAGTAATTCAAATTTATTCAACATTACAATCTCCCATTTGAGCAGATTATTAAGGGGAGCGGGGGGGGGAAATGTCACTGCCTGTATCCCCCCCCCCAACATCACCTGTGAATAGAATTTTAGAGGATTTGGCCACAGTAAATAACTGATGATAAATTAAAAATACTTTCAAACCGTTTTATAATATATTTGGAAGAACCCCAGGCAAGTATTTTTACAATGAAAAGTAAAACACAGCTCACACTTTGCATCACTGCCATTGGACCAAATGTTAATGGCTGCCTCGTGAAGAAAATCAATCGTTACTGCCCAAATCCTCGACCTAGGTTTCATTCTATCAGAACTTAACAGGAGGGAGTGTGAAATTTGCAACACAATTTCCTAAGAAAAAGATAAAAAGGGGAGAAAAAGGAAAATTGTAAAGAATGATAGATAGGAACATGTAAAAGAAATAACACAAAGGGCAAACAGTTTTAATATAATAACTTATAACGAGATAAAAATTCTTTAGAAAATTTAATTTCTATGAAATTTAGAAAATATTCATTTGAAAATGGTTACTCAAGCACCACCACTTCTTACGGTCTGAAAACTGTGATTTGCTTATTTATAAAGGACAAATGTTGTCAAAATAGTCCTAAAATTAGTAATTACACTCATTTTTAAACATGTAAATTATTTCTGCCTTTATCATTAACCAAAGAGTAGTGTATAAATTTAACACATTTGAGTAATTTTTATTATAGTTATTTATTATTAGAAAAATAGTTTCTTACAACGCTTAACTAAGATAGACAGCTGTCCAAGTTATCATAAAATAACTTCATTTAGCTTCAGTAGGCATTTAATTTATTTATAAACTTCTTTTGGGCCCTTGCGACTAACCCCCTTTTCCACCAAATAAATTTACGAATTCACCACTGCACAAATTTGTTAATATTCCTGAAGAACACTATGAAAATTACTTAGATCACAATATTTAAACTTAATAAAAATTTATTAGTGTGTATTTTCATATATACGAGGTATGTTGGGACATCAGAACACATCTTATTAGCGGAAGCAAGGGCGTGTGTAGGTGGGCTTGAGAATAGAAAATATTTTAGTAGAAAAAAAGTTTTTTAACACTGCACCTTACTGCCACCTCAATTTATACTACTTATGCAAATGTGTTATGGATAAGGCAGATTGAATTTAGAGGTGTGTAAAATCATTTAGGAAAAACCGTCCTCGGTACACCAAACTGGGATTAGAAACTCGATCTTCCCTTCATCAGCAGTTCAGTATATTTCAAGTGTGATGCTTTACACCGTTCAATCATCAAAGTGATTTTTAACAAATATCAATTTAAAAAAAATTCGTCTTAAGTGTCAAGTTAAAGAAATCGGCTCTTTAGGCATGACAAGAACTTTTATAATGAAAAGCTTGGATTAACAGACTAAAGTGTCTGAATGAAACTCCTACAGTAAAAAAAAAATGTGTCCAAATTCATACACAAAAGTGAAACATAGATTATAGCTATTAATATTTAGTGAAGAGACTTTATTAGAGACTTTATTGAGCATAAATAATGCCCATGTATATATTTTTAACTCACTGAATTATTTAACACAATATTTGTAATTTATCATAATAGTTCCACTTAACTGTTACAAAATTTAGGTAAAATTGTATGTGTTAGTTTTATTGTGCAATAAATATATATCTATGAAGAAAACCTCTTCGCTTTATGAGGTAATTGTATTATATTTGGAAGAAGGTTCAGGAAAGGTGGATATAAACACATAAAAGGAACAAACACATTTCACACTTTACATTGCTATCATTGGACAAAAAGGTAATGATTGCCTCTTAAAGAAACTCAATCGTCACCGCCTAATCCCCCGACCTAAGTTTCATTTAAACCTGTGCGAACCTTCTGAAATTTTGTATCTAAATTCAAATCTTGCTAAGATTCAGATTCAATTTGAGCTTTCAAGTCTTATTATTAAAGAGATTTATGGTGGATTCAAAATTTTGAATTTAAAGTAAATTTAAGGTTCGGATTCGATGGGTTTAGTTCGAAATTCAAATCTTATCATACTTAAGAATAATTTTAACTTTCTATGGTCTTATACAGCAAACTATTATACAAAAATAGTAATTTATTTTGTTTATAACCTTTCATAAGTTTAAAATATGTTCAGAGACTCTTATAGATATGCTATTTGAAACAGTTTCAAAATAAAATATTCGATTCAAAATTTTATTTTTAGTATATTAGATTCGGATTTGATTAGAAAAAAAAAATTCCGAGCATGACATTTGGAATGGACTCGAAATAAAAAATTATGGATTTGCACAGGCTTAGTTTCATTCTATCAGAACTCATCAGGGAAATGGGACAAGTTTTTCAATTCAAACCAAATAAGTCTAACCTTTTTTTGTGTGTGTTCCAACTGTAACAACAGATAACACACACGGCAGCTTATTGTACATGCTGAAAGCGATATTTTGTAAACTACTCGGCTGCAAAGAATATGAATAAATGCTAATAAGATATAATTTGTGATAGATTAAAGTGATAATATATAACTTTAAAAGGAGGGAAAAGTATTAGTTCCCAGTCATAGTATCACATGAAGTTGTGCGGCTGGTTGTCAAGATTGCTTCTGACGTGCACAGTAGTCATCTGGATTAGTTGCTCGCATGTACTTTAATACTCTTAGTACCATGCCTCTTCAAACACATTCATTGTCTTTGATTTATTTATTCTTACGTTGTTGTAAGTTACTGATGAATCATAGCAAAGGTGTGTTATTTTATTAGCAAAATTATATCAACCATTAAGATGAAAGGAATTGGGAGAGTTAACTTAAAAAGATTCATATGATTTAGTGCAAAGATATTTCCATCCCCCAGATTTAAACCTTGACCTCTTCACCATCTATTTATTACCAGGTTGACGCATCTGCAGTCTATGGAGCCCTAGATTGTGTGATCACTGATTCATACCAAGAGGGACATTCTATCGCTGATATGAGACCATTAAAATTGACTGTATCAAGGAGAAAGATCATATAAAATAACATATATATATTTTATTTTCTGAACAAAAGTAGATATAAACACAATGACATGATTATTTTGTCTGAACATGATTTTAACAATTATTATTTTTAAAAGTAAACTGTATAGCTAAAATTTAAATGACTTGTGCCATTCATTCATCCACACATGAAGCAAAAAATATGCTTTTATATGGTGATCAACATTTTGCTTAACTCTGGGTTAAAGCACACAGTTGAAGTGAACAAGCCTTACATATGTAATTTCAACTGTTTATTTAATTACATTAACATTACAGGTGGAGCTTTTGATATTTGTAGGGAGTGTTAGGTTAAATAAACACACAAATTAAACACGAGATAATTATAAGTGTCCTTATCATGATTCAGGCAATGATAAATATTCATCTTTCAACAAACCTACATAGTAGGGCATATACACTTCTATTAACAAATTTATTTTATGAAAATATTTCCATAAATACTACAATCTTAGTTTTTGATAAAAACTGAACTATACATTCACAATAAATGGATCCCATGCAACATGCTTCATGAAGATTTGAGGTTGAGTTAGGCTTGTAATTGCAAATTGAAATTTTGAGTCTTATTTTGTCAATTTGTTTACGCCAAATTAATTAGGATTATAAAATGTCGTGCTAATTAGCTAATTGTATTACTAAGGTAAGTTCACAATACTCTTGTCATATTTGACCAGACAACAGTTGTGTCCTATCAGCAAAAGTGTATCTCAAGATCGATCCGAGATAAATCTACCAATCTGTAGAGTTAAATAAAAGTTAAACAGTATAAAAAAGATTGAAACTTAAGTGATTTTATATATATAGATACAGTGATAAAATTTTAGTGGACAAAGTTAAATTATTTATATACAATAAAGTTTTCGACTTTTTAATACTGTAATGATGACTTCAAAAGGAGACAAACCCTGCATATTAAAAAAAAGAAAAAACTTAAAATGGTACAGTTTAACAAATAAATAATTAGGTACACTCTGTTTACTCTGAAAGATAACAGTCTACCCCGGCTGGTTACATTATGAGTTTCTTTGAAGCCACACCACAGTTGAACCAGGCAAAGTTCAATTGCTAACTTTCAGGCTAAATGGTACGATTTCAAAACAGAACACAAAATTATGTACATAATTAAAAATTAACACATTAAAGTCATGAATAAGATATACTCAATGTTTAAGTGTTCCGTTAGAAGTTAACTCTAGGAATTTAAAGTAGAAGCATGTGGATCAAAGTAATTTACATAATGTAATTGCTCTTATTCCAGTCCCATTTACATTTCTAATGCAAAATTTATAAATTAAATTTAAATATATACATTGTACAAGAGTTGAACATTACTTTGGGTTGTGCATTTTTCAAATGACACAAGCATTAACAACAAAAAATTGTTTTTATTGTTCTTTCAACTACAGTTTTTCAATGTTTCCTAGACACAAATTCGGGTGCAGCTAAAGTTGATCTATTTTTGTGGTTTCGGTATGAAAGCCAACTTGCGACTCTTCATGACAGACCACTTATGACGTTTTATATAATATGTGATCGATAACAAGAGGGAGAAGATCATAATTGCCTGAAAACAAAATTAAATCATTATTGTTGGAAATTGGGTTTACATGTATTATATAACATTTTAGAAAACAACCTAAAATTATGTAGTAGGGAACATATTTTAATAGGGAAACCAAAATATCACATGAGTGTTTTTATGAATTTTAATCCAATGAGAGTATATAATTGAAATCAAAATTAATACATTTAATCAAGTGTTAAGTTAATGATCTTGGGTCTGGTTGCTATGGTTTTCCTATGATGGAGCAGGTTGGGGCAAAAACACAAACACTCATTTTAAGAAAAAATGTGTTATGAATTATTCCTGGTAGCTTCTTGAACTAAAAATTGTTTTTAAAGTCAGTCAAGACCTATAGGATAGCTAATATCAACAAATTATTTATAGCTAGATTTACAGATTTCACATAAGTTTAAATAGTTAAAATATCCCATCATGTTTTTGCCCTGACCCCGCGAATCATGTCAGGTCTAAACCATTTTATATTTATATATATATAAATAAATAAACTAATTCAATTTTTTTTTACCTTAGGCTGGCTTTATACTTGTGCATAACGCATAACTAATAGTAAATAATACATAGTGTACAACAGCTTATAATGAAACCTAGTGTATAGGTCTTATTTAAATTGTCTTTTATTTATAGATAAAGGCATAGCCTCTTTTCACTACTAGATAATGTTTTTAAACATTTGAAAAACGAGGTTAATTAAACTGGATCTTTTGAAACTTGAATTTAACCTAATTAAATTTTTTTCTGTACTATAGTGGTCAAATATATTTGTCTTCAATTTTATTACTATAATGAATATTATAGTAGACCTACTTTTCAAGAAGAGTGTAAAATGGAATATCTCCTTTATAAATCATACATAAAATATCAAATTCATTGGTACAAAATAAAAATAAAAATTCTTGAATAACAAAAAAATATGGTTACTACAAGGCATTTCAAACACAAACAAAGAAGGTAATTATTTTCATCTGTTTGTATGCTGGCGTTTAGTTGGCTATCTCTTATCACATTCTCATTGACTGATAAGTCTCAAGTCTAATGATTATCTATACACTATACTACACTCCATGCATAACATAAGTTAAAGTTTTAAAAATCAACTGTGTGTATTATGCACTATTCACTATGTATTGATTATAAATGCAATCGTTTAAAATAATGTATCTTTTGCACACTATGTACTATACACTATTTGCTATTAATTATGCATGAATATAAACCATCCTTAAGGATTTGACAGTTCAAAGATCCCATCCTTAATTTGTAATATTAGTTTACTTACCTTTATGGCCATCAGTTTTCTCTGATCATGCTCTGGCTCAGCCGACCACTTTAGGAATGTACATACATCCTTGGCCACTTGGCTAGCAGTTGCAGGCGTTCCATCACTATATTCTAATACCTGGATGACAAAAAAAAAGTGGGGGTGGGGTATGCAATGATAGATAGGAGGCATTCAAATATTATTGTAAGCACTTTAGGGAGGGTATGGGGTTTGAGCTTTGCTTATTTTTGCTGACGAGGGGGTGAGAAAAATACTAAGTCAGAGAGAGGCGGACAAAAATGAAGTGACACATAATAATTAAAAATTTTGAGACGTGGATATAAGGACTTTGGTCATCAGAGTGAAATTAGTTTATGATTTTTATAATATTCCATGTATAAGCTAATAATACTTTTTTTTAATCATTTCAATTAAGTGTAACTTAATTAAAAATCCATTATTTTAACCAAGAGTAATTAATATTTTTAATCATAATTTTATAATTTAAAAAAAAAATGTAACCTGTTTAGTACAAATAAATTTAAATTCAGTTTACAACAATATTTATTGTTAAATATTTCACACAATTAGTTTACACCTCTATGTTAATAATTACTAGAAATTTATAAATTGCATAAAAAATAATGGTTAGTCCTGTGAACAAATTTTTTTTAAAAGTCGGCAAATATAACACAAAAATTGCGAGGTAGTCAGGGGTTTGTTATTTTTGCTTACAAAGTGGATCATGGGGGGTCCAAAAATGTACTTACGTAACACTTGAAAGTCCCCTTATCTGAACATAAAACAAAACTTTTTAAAATGATATTTATTAATAGACATATACTTTACCCATGTAAATTCTGATGCAGAACCCATTTTTGTTCCATTACTGACGGCTAGTTGAGTAAATTATATAAATAATTATTAGGGACACCAAAATATAGCAAGCTGTGTTTTTACAAACTTTTAGCTAACATATTAACATTAATATAAACACATTTTTAAAGATTTATTATATATTTGAAAAATTAAACAAAATTTAATCTTTTCCTAAAATTGATTACTTGGCTTTTAAATGCAAATGGTTAATATATTAATTTTAATTAGAATTAACAAAATCCGAAATACACATATTTTTATTTAATAGTAGATGGCATTGTACCAACCCCACCATTTTAATTGTCTAATAACAAATCAAATTTTCCTGTTCAGAAAAATAGTATTTCCCTCCACCAAAGACCATTCATTGGTAAAGCTGTAACATATGTTTTTGATCTGGCTTTTATGACGGTCAAATTGTGACATAAGGTAGATATTTAAACTTTAAAAATTTGAAATTTAGCCAATCTTCCACAAGTTTGAGTAAATTTTTATAGCATTTTTAGCCAAAAAAACACCTTTAGTTCGCCAAATTTTAATTGAAGAAATCTAATCTTTTATTCATCACAAATCAGAGTCGCAACTAATTATATTATCTTCTTCTACTTAATTTTATGTCTTTTTGGGCGAACATTCTGGTTTAAATTCTACTGCGGTCTACATTTATTCTAAATGTGGTATAGAATTTGGGGAGATCAAAGTAATTTGGGGTTAAGTATAATTATTACAATTTCAAGCTTCAAGAACCTATCTTGAAATGAGCATCTGTAAAAACTAAGCCCGTGAGAATCCATCATTTTAAAATTCAAATCGAATCCAAATCTTGGCTAACTTATACGAATCAAATCCGATGGTTAGAAAGAATTGGGCAAAACAATTTATTTTAAAATAGGTCCAGATCTGAATGGATTAATTTATTTTAGGCTTACTGTGATAATGTTTCAAATCAAATCAATGGGGGATATTTTACTACGCTAAGTTTCCGAATCCAATCCGATAGTAAAATATTTCAAAAAATTTTGATAAATATTTTAGGTTTATTTAAAAAAATAGTGTGAAAAAATAGCACTAATCTCAAAATGTGAAAAATCAAATAAAGATCACACCACTTTTTGTATCCATAATACAATATATTCACCATCACAATTGTCTCCTGTGTGATTTATTTAAGACCTGAACTGAAGTTAGTTTCTCTCTTCACTCTACCCCGCAACTAGTTTCCTGTCTGGTTATATTTGTTGAGTAAGTATGGATTATAGATTCAAATTTTGAGCTAAGCCCACTGAATCCGACGCTTTCAATATTAAGATTCAAAATTTTGAAACAAAATCAGAATTTCAGGTAAAAACTAAAAACCCTGCTAAATTATTATTTTGTTTTGTATGTATGTTACCTCGTTGTAGAGAGCCTGAGCCATACTGATGGCGCCACCGACGAAATAGGGGTTATAGTATTGTCCTTCTCTTAACACTATACCAGCTGGTGGGTCGCAATATCCCGTGAGCAAAGCAAACACATAGTCCTGAAAACACACCAACAACCTAGTGACAAGGTTCTAAATATAACACATTTCAAATGTGGCCACTTAATTGGATGAAGGGTTTAGTGGGGAGGAAATAGAAATATTACAGAATAATCCCCACCCCACATCTTGATGCCACCAGGGTTAGGCTTCATTGGCCTGTTACCAGGGCTGGGGATTTTGTAAGCCAACCCTTTAATTTTGATTTCTACTTTCCAACTCAGACCCCTTCAGAAATGGTTTATGTATATTAATTAGTAAAAACTAACTGACGGCAATACAATTCTCAAATGCTTCATGGGGAACTTCTTTAGCATAATTAATTTATATTTGATCAAATTTGTCAATCCAAATCACAAATTTTGGTCAAAACTAATAAAAAAAAGCATAAAATATGTTTAAAATATCATGAGTTTTTATTTTGAAGCCGAAGACTGCACATTTTTACTGACTCAGATTCCAACCAAAATTGCTTCCTTCTACTGATGGGGGCAGATATGTGAGACTTTTGAGGTTGGGGCACCATGTAGATGCGGTGGTGATGTGGTGCCAGTAGAAGTTTTAAATATAACTTAAACCTAACTAACCAGACCATGGTGACCATAGGAACGACTTCCCATCAAGAAAAATACCTATGGTACTGCTGAAAACTGGGAATTGAACTTGGGACCTCTAGATTAGGAGCCAGGAACACTGACAACTAGACCAACAGGCCAGACAGAAATAATAACTAAACATGAATTCAATGGTCTGGGGTCTGGTAAATAGGTTTTTTTTTAGAAAATAATGTTAGGGCTGAGCCACCAATAAGCAGTACAGTTCAATACAAAACATCAGATTTTTTTTATGTTGTTTAAATCTCAAATATTATTTAAGGATTTTAATATCCCTGCTAATTATATAATACAGTATAACTTTGATAATCTAAACTAATTGGGACTGGGGGTAGTTTAGATTATCAAGTATGTCTTTTATTTTATAAACAAGACGAATAGAATAAAATATAATAAGGCACAGTTCAGTAATTGTTTTGGAATATTTTTTTATCATTGTGGAGGATTAAGACACAAAAAGATGGGCTGTGTAATATTTTGATTAAAAAAATCTAATCACTTTATTTATAATAATAAAACAATAACTAAAAAATCACTAATTAAAATAATCGCCGCAGTGGGCTCATGCACTTTGCTCGTTAAAACATTAATTTTAAATTATGTTGCTTCTTATTTTCTACATTTTATACATGTGTATTTTGGCCTATTTTACTTGAGGTGCGTTTGAATTACCAAACGTTTGGACTATCAAGGTTCTACTGTAACATGTTATCAATCTTGACCAACAAAACTAAGCGTTTACATTTTCTAAAGTGTTCTTCCTACACCATTCTTACTTTAGCTCTATAAACAATGTGAAACGACTTGAATGACTGCATCAAAAATGTGTCCTCACCTCTCCTCCGTGTCGTGCCAGAGTGATGAGGCTCAAGTCTGGAGGGTAAGCTCCGTTGTTCGCAGCCCGGGCAGCCTCCTCGTTAGGGTACGGGCTTGGGAAGTAGTCAGACAACTTACCAGGTCTGTCGAAATAGTTGCCTTGATTGTCGGGCCCATCTTTCACCTGTGTGATGATGCAAGGATTTTAAAGGTCTACATTTATAAACCTGACTGACCAATTACTTATGAGATTGTATTAAAATACTTTTGGGATTTGAATCTGTTAGTGTTTTTTTTTTGTATAAGATAATATTACATTTCATCCAAGTGCATTTTGAGTCAATAATAACCCAATTTGTTTGTATAAGGAGTGCTTAATGCCTTAAAAAAACTCCATGATTATCTGTTGATTATATACTAGAGTTTGACTTTTACTATACATATGAACATTTTATTTTAGCTCAATCCATCTTCTAGAAGTAGGATCAACAACTCACTCCGCTTACACTCTATTACAAGGCAAAACTGATTATGTGACAAGTAAACAGAAAGAGGAGGCCAGGAAAAGTTTGGCTAATGACTTTAATAAAACCATATCTGCCCAGAGATCCTCAGAACAATTAAAAATATCGAACTATTATTAAAACTACAAGAAAGTAAAAAAAAAGAAAGCAATCGTTAATTACAAGGTAAAATGTTTACTTTTCTGTGACACTTTATATTACTGTATAGGCTAGTACAAATATAACTTTTCTAAAAAATTTTAGTGTCTTGCTAGAATTAACTTTACTTTAAATTTACCTCCATTTCTGTTTCCAGACTGTGGCCTGGGTCAGTTTTTTATTCGAGCCATATATTATTCCACTACCGGCTGGCTAGGCCTGTCGTAGCTTCGTATGCGCCTTATAATCTAACTTAAGACTAGGACAAGCACAGCATTACTTCATCACTGTGAAGGGGTAAACCCCCATTCCACCAATGATACATTTTTTGACCATGCCGAGAATCAAACCCGGGACCCTTAGCTCAGTAGACAGACACACTACCAACTGAGCCAAGGTGTCAAATTGCTAGAATTAACAAAAATCAGTGATAAGTTTTATTTTATTTAAAGAAAATAGTTACACTTTATTGATTCATGAATTTAATTGTTTTATTGTCACTATGCCAAATATAGCATACTTTTTTTATCAATAAATTTGAGCTTGATAGTTTCATGAATGTAAATGTTTTTTACTGTCACTAATGTATAAAATATTTTCTGGATTATTATATTTGATATCAACATTCCAGAGAGTTGACTGGCATTAAATTTAGAGAAAATTTAAAATGTACCTCATTTTTATAACATCATTATATAAATAAAAAACTACATTTGAAGACTCCATAATTTACATTTAAAAAATAAATAAATCATATTAAAAATTAAATTAAATTTAGTTACATTTAAATATTCTACTGTATAAACATTACTTACTAAAATACAGGTTGTATAAGTACAAATTATATTTATGAAGGCAATATTAGCTATAGATTATGTTACCCAATAAGACGCTGATCAGAGAGAATTGGCTGGTTAACATGAGCAGAGAAAATAGTGCAACTGAAAATGAGGTTTGAGGCACTGATTGGAGATCAACTTACATCCTCTGCTCTCTGATCAAGGCACTGATTATTGTTTGTGCATCCGGCCCATAGTATAACCTTTAGTTACGTGTGTGACATGTAACAATTAACATTATTTCAAGGTCTATTAAATCAATAACATTTTAGATTAAAAAATTATAATTATGTATATAATGGGTTTTTAATTATATTGGACAGTCTATTTACATTAAGCTAATGGTTGAATCAAGCTTTTGTATTTATTTAGAATGTATTCACAAATAATTTGAAAATATTTACAATTTAGATTTCATTCTTTACTTTATTTTACCATACAGCAACATCAATTTTAACTAAATTGATGGGGTTAATATTTTTAATGCCTAAGGACCACTTTCTGTGGAATCACCCATTAAACCTTATTGTAATAATAACCGCCCCCCACTGATGGACAAAGTAGCCAGTCTTGTCTTATTTGGTTTTGACCGGGTAAGGTCAAGATTTGAATCTGGGCCGGGGCTTTATGACTTTTATTTTCTCTCTCTAAATTGTTTCCCACTCCCGCCTTCTACACAAATAAATGTAGATGCACTCTCTAATTTCTACTTCTGTGACTTATTTAACTTATTTAATGCAAATACGCTGAAATACCTATGATAGGTAGTAAAACTCAAAGCATAGAAAAATAAAAGCTACACAAGAAAACATAGTGAATAACTTGGTGCATGTTGTTATGTAATTAAAAGAACATTACACAACTGTTCACGTACCATAATTTCTTGTGCTTCGGCCTTAGCTTCAACTTCTGTATGAGATACTCCGACCAAGTTGCGGTAAGCAAGATACTTCATACTATGGCAGGCTGCACACACCTGCTTATAAACCTCATACCCACGGCGAATACTGAGAAAACACAATATTAATATTAATTATGTAAAGAGACTGTGACGATACCCACTAAGAATCCTTTAGAGAAGGTAGGGCAGGAATAAGATTTAACTTAATCAATTTGCTATAACTATACAGTTCTAGGTGCCTCTGGACAAAGTCGACATAGGCATAGCCTATTATGGTACCTAGTTATATGAAGACAATTAATGCTAACTTTTATTTTATGAATAACTTCAATAATCGGTATAGGTTGGTGGAATCAATGTATAGAATTTAAATTTTAACACATTACTTCATGGCTGTCAATTCTTTTACTCTCATTTGTCTATTGATGGTAATCTATATGTGAACGGTCCATTGGAATTCACAATAAAAATCAATATTATATCCTAATTTGATAAACTTCCAAGACCTTAAAAATTAGGGCTGCCCCAATACCAATACGACAAAGCCACAAAACATTTACCTAGCATGATCCAGAGATGAAAAGTAGCCTTTGTGACTCCAGGGATGTTTCGGTGGGTGGAGTTCAAGATCAGAGGCTTTCACCGATTGGTCAAGAGCAAAAAGGAGAGCCCCTGTACCACCAGTAATAATTCCTAGAGTTGCATATAGCTGTAAACCAAAATAATTTTCAACCATTTAAGTATGCTTATATTGTTTCAAGGTTTTTATAAGAACTGAGTTAGAAACAATACAGTCAACTCTGGTTATAATGAACCTCTATGGACTATGTCTGAAGTTCACTGGAACTGATTTTTTTTACTATCTGGAAATAATGAATTAGCGACAAACAAAATAAGAGTTCAAATACAATGGTTTTTTTTATTGAAATCCATTGATTGATATTTTAAAAAATCGGTTATATGCGGTTGTTTACTGTATACTCTTTTGGTTAGTATTTTTTTTAGTTATTTGATTGTTGACCAACATAAGAAACAGATTGTTGGCAGACATTAAAGAAACCATGTTTCCTGTCCAGAGTTCAGTTGAGTGAAATATGTGTGTTGAGGAGGATGCTGATATGGCTTGTGCTTTTTATGAGTAGGTAGTTATGAGCTGTTCAAGAAGATAGAAAAGAAGAAAACGGGGTATATAAAGTGCTTCAAAATGGTCTGTATTATGCAAATAATCTTCCGAAAGAACTGAAGATCGGAGACGGCAGTGGTTTTGGGAACTTCACTTGCATGTCTCCTACAGATTTTGAAGTTATTTTACAAATGGTTGGTCCCAGGATAATGAAAAGACACACATGATTTAGATCAACAATCTCACCTACTAGTCCAAATTGCTTGTTTTCGGAAATGTTGGCCAACATTTTTTCGTGTAGCTCATTTGAAATGGATCACTGGAAACATTTCTTCCCTGCTGGGAAACATTTGGCCAACAATGTTTCCGGGAAATGTTTCCTAGTACATACTAGGGCTTTGGAATTCGAGTAGTTGAGTGTCCCATCCCTAGTAATTATATTGGGAGAAGTTACAAGAAAGCTAGATAGGAGCAAATAAGGACATCAGTGAAAATACAAAGTTAACACCTAAACTTCTGCCACCAGTAGTGTACCTACAGTGGGGGTGTGGGGGGGCCTTAGGTCCCTCATACTGTAGTTTGTGGATGCCATGAGATTCATGCAAATCTGAGGAGAAAATAAAATGGGGGATGAGGGTATGACCAGTTAAACATCGTGAGCAAAGAAAATATCAAGTGCCTCACATCCTTGTGTTGATCCTCCCTAGTGACAATAGGACTATGTGACGGTCAGGCCAACTTTAATTTAGGCCTATTTATTTATTATTTTAATAAATTATCATGTTTATAATAGTAGAAATATAAATGATCAAGTAAACAAATACCAATTAAAAAAACTTCCAAAAAATCTTTAAGGTGTATATAATGTGAAAAAAAAAATTGCCTCCGGCGGTTGGGAGCCCTTTACCCCCCGCCCCCCCCTCAATACTTCGCAATCCTGTGTGCGCTACTGGCTGCCCCTGGACAAAAGAGCTATGATTGTGTCTTAAAAGATCAGTTTAAATGTTCAATATTGTGATCCAGTTTGTTCTATCAGAATTCTTCAAGAGACGAACAACGAAGAAACCAAAAGTAAAAGGAGAAAATATAAAATGGCAAAGATTAAGACTATAAGGTCAAAAAGTCATGTTTTGTTGCTAAGTCTAGCTTTCTCTTTGTTAGAAACGTGTTTTCTAATCTTTTAAAAGTCACTGATCTGGTATTTATATAAAACAGCTTTTGGCTAAAATGAAGCTGTACAAAAGAAATCACAATATAGCTTGCTTGGCGTAGACAAAAACAATGATAGCTTATAAGTGATGTGTTGCCTTGGCACTCAATTCACAGCTATGATGACATATGAACATATAATAGAATTGGTTTCATTATTTTTCAAATGTATTAAGTTTAAGTGTCGATCTCACAATTTGTAATAACTTTTGATATTTTCTAGAGCACAAAAACAGCACTTTGATTAGCAAAAAAAATAATTAAATATTTACAGTAAAACTACAGTACAAAGTCTACTGAGGACAAAATTTCTTCGGTAAACGGTTGAACATTATATAATGTATATATAAGCATAATGCACTCACACACAACATTACACTTGAACTAGATGGTGAATGTTAACCTTGTCCTTGGTATCACTGTAAAAACAATCAGGCAACTTGCAGCTAGCGCATGGCACCATGGGTGGTGCGCGACTCGACATTTGAAGTGTTCCCATTGTTACAATGTGCCGGAAATTCAAACAAAAATATTTTCGTGACTTTATGACTAAACTATTGAAAATTTGTGACTTTTCAGGGACTTTCGTGACCTTCTTTGCACTTTGTAACTTTTTCGTGACTTTTGTGACCCAGTAGACACCCTGAAATAAACATAGTAAAGGATGAATATTTCCATATTCATTTAGGTATGCCAATTGCCAACATAAGGCCTTACATATGCTAGGGCATTAGGAATTCTAAATTCCAATGCCACACTTACAAAATTATGCCAACTAAGTTATCCCTATATTGAGCTAGTTCTATCCAGTCTATCTCACTACATCATATCTATTTAATGTTAATTATAATGCTATCCTCTCATCTGTGTCTAGATCTTCCATTTGCACCCCATGTCATGCCCAATGTGATCTGTGAGACTTGACTATATTACCTATGTCTTGTGATAAGTACAAGGTATGTAATTCATCAATATGCATTCTCCTCCAATCTCTAGTATTATCATCGCTGTTTGGGCCTGATATCTTTCTAAGCACCTGGTTTTCGAACACTCTAAATGTGTTTTCGTCATGTAAGTTAAGAGACCATATTTCAAATCCATAGAGAATAACCGATACAATTATTGTTATAGACCGAGTTTTACATTCCATGACAGCAAGCAAGTTGACCGAGTAGTAGCAGTTGCTACAGATATTGAATATTTCAATGGTTACAGTCAACATTTAGGTATGTACCTAATTTTTGACTGTCAGAAGTGACAGCTGCTAAACACGTGTTTTTGCAGATCATATGGTTTGGCGTAGGGATACATAATTAGGTCTGGTAACATTTCAAAGCCGTCAGCTTCAGCTGTGAGCTGTCAATTAGCACCAAAGAAGCCATGCGGTTACTGTACTTGTCCAGACAGTTTAAATCATAACAGTAATTTTTTATTGATAAAATTTTTGTGTTATATATTTCCACTAGTCTTTATGATGTGAAGCTTTATTGGATTATATATTTAATAAGTATATTTCTATATGGTGACTAGGCCTTTATGGGTTCAATATTGATATTAGTATTTATGTTGAGTATGTAAAAAAAAACCTTTCTACATAGCTGTATTAATGCAGACAGATGTGTTTTTATAGCAATAATTTTTTGAGAATTCAAAATGTCTACCAAACATACCATACAAAGTTTAAATAAAAGCAAACAATTAAAAGAAGAAATGTCTTTAAAAATATTGCAATGGTTACGTTTTACTTCTAACAGTGACTACTATTGAGCCTTCTAAAGTAGTCCATCCATACACGAGTCTGACTTGAGAGTCTGGTTCAGTTTCCAACTACCCGAACTCGTACATGGGTGGCGTGTCACGAGCCAGGCTTGGCGTTGGAGTGACGGACAAGCCGAGTCCAGCCCATCAGTGGGGCTTGGTTCGCTACTAGCTTGTTAATGGCTAGCTATTGCCTCATATGTGAGTGGAAGGGGGTGGGGAGATACGAGCCAAACTCTTCTATCCACACTGCAGACTGATTTTGTTAGTAAGAAGAAGTAGGGCCTCTGTCGGCTTCTGTATCTAAATTATTCATGAACCTTGAGTTTTTAGAGTAGGCCTATCATTACCGTTAATAGCCAGCTCTGTGACAGGTTCATAGCACAGATTATTATAATAGAGGAAAGCGTGATGAGTCTTGGGATTCACTCATTCAGTTCAGGCAGGAGAAAGTCACCAATGCCAACTTTAATTTTGTTTGAAAAAAAAGTAAACAGTGGGCATCATTGGTGAAAGAAATGCGCCGCCTTCGGGATACTAAAATAAGTGGTGTGTTGGAGACTTGGCTTGAAGTGATATGATTGTGGAAAACTTGAAATCTTCAAACAACTTTCTTGTGGAGATATAACAGAGTCGCTGTGAAACATGCTCTGATCGTTATAGCATGCCGGATCACAGTAGCTTGTTTTGATCTGAACAAACGAACAAACTTTTTTTTTGAGCTAATATTTTATATTCTCATCAGATATTCTGAAGTAGTACTTTTAGTAATGACGTCACCATATCTGATAAAGTAAGTAAATTTAAATGATTTGTTTCTTTGTAGCGACCAGTTCTTAACCCATAGTTTCCCGTTTTTATTTTTGTTCTCACAAACAAGCCACATTAGTCTAGAATGATCACAGCTGCTGCAAAATGCTTAGCCAAACTCAATGTAAAATGCTGAAATTTTTTAGCAGAGTTGGTAGTCCGCTCGTGCTGGTGGGAGAAAGTGTGTGGTGAAATATGTCCGAGTACAACGTGCAAGTAAGGCTCATTGAGCCAGACTCATACATGGATGGGCCGCTTAACAGGTTAGCATCTCTGCATACTAACCAACCTCACAACATGCATGAAAATAAAACTGTGTTACTGTATTGGTATTGGATCTTTAACCTTTCTAATGTGTAAAGCGTCTTTAGTTGTTCACTTGTGAAGCATACCGACTTGAACTATTGTACCTACAATAGAAATTAAATCCCCCTCATGAAAGGTTTCAGTAACTGATAAAAGTCAAGTTTGAGAGATTAACTGAACCATTTATTAACGTCATTTTAAGGAGTTACATAAAATCAGGTGTTATAACACAAACTTTAGTAGCCTAAGTCTTAACAAGCAAGGGTTTTGCCAACTCTCAACAGAAGAGAAAATATTTATAAGGCCAGAGGCTATAGTATGATTCGAGGGCGGGATTTTATTTTTTTTGGGTCATATTATGAGAAATGTATTGTTTTCTAGTGCACTCATATACACAAGATTCTAAAGTTTCTGATTACCTAAAACAAAACAAACGTTCACAATTAAAATATTCTAAATTGTGAAAAAAAAACTATTAGAGAACTCACCTAATTTGTATTTTTAAGCAAGGGTCCTATAGATGCTTAACCAAAATTTTTATTTAGTCATATATGAAAGGTTAGGTTATGCTCAATTGTTTTTTAGTGAAAACATTTTGCATAAAAAAATATTATCATGCGCCAAAATATTTCCTATGCAGTTGAGATGTTTGGTGATCTACCCATGTGCAGCGCAGTTGAGATGAGTGACTATTTGTTTCAGGTTGTTTCGGCAGAGGACGTTCAAAGTTTTTTTAATAAATAAAGACAGTAAAACAATAGTTAATCATTTACAAAATGTAGGTCAATTACTTAAAAAAAAGAAAGATGAGTGCTAGTAAATGCTCAATGCATATTAATAAATATGTAACACCATTGGGCTAGAATCAAAGTTGTCTCAACTGTTCTATGAAAGTTTAGTCAAAACAAGGAATGTTTTGTTCCGCACAATGCTATGGCATATGGCTGATCATTACCTGGACAATTTGGTTTGGAATTTTTTGACAAGGTTTGTTTTGTTATAAATGTAAACTGCAGAATCTTGTAGTGTATAGATGTTAGAAAACATTATATTTCTAAGAATTTTACCCTGAAAAAAAAATCCGCTCTTGCTTCAAACTATCTCAGACCAGCTAGCCCCAGTGATACCAGTAAAACTATTTCCTTGGTTCTGAAAGAAAGCTTGAACTTGTTAAGTATCATTAAGTTTAGTTATAATAAGCCCATAATGAGCCACACATAGGCTGTATCCAAATAATCAAGTGCACTTAGATTGATGCAGACTTAACGAATGTACACTTTTTACACACTTGAGATCAAAGACTACAATAGACTATTTGAACGGGAAACTGTCCTTCGTACACCCTCGAGTTCACAGCGCTGCTTCCTACCAATGAGCTTAGAAACTATTTTAAACACCATCTATCAGCCTGTTATCACAGATCACATTATTCTAAGATCTCTATCTCTAGCAAACGTAAAAATAAACAGTTGGCAGTCAAACACCGCATCAAAGGGCATGTCAAGGGTGACTTGCTGTCACCCTTGGACCCAAGGGTGTGTGAGGGGTGCAACAACACACTTCGTGACTATTCGGACGGGTCTACACTTGATCACGTGATTACCAATACAAAACTATCAAGTGAACATGAAGGGTCGACAGCACATGAAGTAGACTATTCGGATACAGCCCAGGATTTAACCAATATTCAGAGAGCAGGTATTTGTGTATTAAATGATTAGTATTTGAGTACGGTAAAAAATCTAATAAATCAGTTAACTTACCGCTTTTCGACTCTTACTCAAGCCACTATTTGTGGTAAAATTTGATATCTGAAAAAAAGAGGTTATATAAATCTGTGTCACAAGGTTATTTGGGCCCCTAACCTATAAGCATCATCACAAATATGTATCAAATACAATCTCATACTTTAACGACCATAACTATTTAAATTTGCAAAAATAATAAAGTAAAATAATTTTATATAAATACCCCAATAGTTAAAGAAAAAAAAAAGTTGCCCTTGTACTAGAAGAATTGCATTTAAGAGTATGGTAATATACTTCCAGTAACTGTTTGGTATTTAAACCTTTTTCTAAATAAAAGTAAAAATTCTAATGCAAATCTTGAACAAATTATTATATACCTGATGTCGCACGGCCGCATTATTTGTTTTTAAAAGTACAGCTCCACAAATTCTACCGACAGCAGACGCCATGATGAACAGAAGAGCCTATAAAATATTAATCAAGTTTTTTAAATAACAAAAGTTATTAAAATTATTATTTTAAAATAAAATATTTCACACATTTATATTAAAACAATTTAATGATTTTTTTACTTCTTTGTGATTCTATATATTTTTTTTATTTACCATCCATTTGAAGTATTTATTTTTGTATTTGACCAAAGTATTACTACAATATACGCCATTTGTATTCGTGTTGAGAAGAAATTTTATTTAATTTCTGTACAGACTTCAGATGGTAAAGTGATTCTGTTGATATCACACACATCCTTGGAAATTCCAACAATTCAAGATGAGTGCTGGAATGCCAGAGCTAGGAAGTAAAATAAATATTATAACAAAAGCTGATATTAGATATGAGGGAAGATTATTTACAGTAGATCCAGAGAAGTGTACCATTGCTTTGGCTAATGGTGAGTATTGAAAATGGAGTCCCTACTTTGTCTTTGTCACATAATATTTGTCCAAAGTTTAAATCTCTTTGAGAAGCGTTTTTGTAGGATAATATATATCATTATGACTAATATTATTAAAATTTTTCCACTTTGTCCATCTTTATTAATGAGTCTCTCTTATAGGCTAAATGTCACTTTTTGACATGGGACTAAAAGACACTGAGGCCAAGTACACTTTCTCGGAGGCCACAGATACAATTCTTTTATGGAAAATATACGAATTCGCTTCAGTTTCTTTTTAAAAAAAAATCTTGTTACTTTCAATGTTTCAAGGTGCCAAGTGGAAAATTCATTTCTAATATATAGTCAAATGGGGGTGTTTGCCCTTAAAAAATTCTTATGACTTTCCATATTTCAAGGTGCCAAGTGGAAAACTCATTTATAATATATAGTTTAAAAGTGTGTTTTCCCTTAAATTCTTGTGACTTTCCATGTTTCAAGGTGCAAAGTGGAATATTCATTAAAATATAGTCAAATGGGGGTGTTTGCCCCATTCATTGAGCTACCCGTGGAGCTCTGTCAGTTTGGCACAGTATCAAGCAAGATACCGTGTAAATAGTAATACTTTCTGTAGGCATAATTATTTAATTAGGTCTATGTTTACACATTTTATTAGAAACTTAGGGGGTAAGCTATGGCTAAGGTGTTTTAGACAACAACATGAAATACACACATTTGCGTGGCAAGCTTTTCTTTTAAACACCCTCTCGGGATTAGAATAATAATTATAAGTCAGGCCTACTTTTATAAACTAATTCTCAACTTATTTAATTTAACATTAATTTGAAATGTACTATTTTATCGTAAACACTTAACTCAATGAATTTAAAAGCATTAAATGAAATATTAATGTGGCCATTTTTAACTCAAATAAAAATCTAGACCATAAAGGCCTAAATGTAGGCTCTTTGCCCAAGTGTACTTAAAATTGATCTAGCTCGTGGTTTTACCCTACCAATCCCTACTATGCTTCTACTGGTATCATAATTATCTTCTTTTTTTTTAATTCTTTGCATTCAGTGTCTAGAATCTTGCTCTCTCTAGAAATTAGTTTTGACTAAAGGTGGCAATTAGAAATTTTATCAACTAGGCCTATCTAGCCAGTTCAGGTTCATCCCAATTAAATGAGCATTTAGCCAGGATAAAAAAATAATTGATTTTAATTAATTATAAAATAAATATAACGGTGCTAGTGAGGTACAAAATAATAATAGCATCCAAATAAAAGTAGGCAACCTATTTATCAAGGTCATTGACATATGCCATGCATAATCCAACAAAGCTAGAAATGCTTGAAACAACCATATCCATTTCCAATTTAATCATCACGCAAAGAAAAGAAAATTGGATATAATATCCAATAATTACATTCAAATTAAACACTAACCTATAGACACAATTATAAAATAGCTGTACACTGTTAGGCCTATAGAAAAAGTGTAAAGAGCTATTGTTACTCCTCTATATCGAAGTTAAATGTAACAGGGAAGATGCATCCTTTGGTGGGATCTAACCTTCTTTTTTCTCTCATCTTAGCCTACTATTTTTAAATCATGACGAACTAGGCCATTAATTAATGTACAGTTTTGGTACACACCTGTTAAAATGAAAACCATAATTTTCACCAGTAATCTAGTGACAAGCCCAAAACCATGCTTAAACTTTTTATCTATCCAGTATTGCTAGGCTACTAAAATTGTCTTATTAGCTCTTAATTTTTTTAGGACTTAACATATTTTAGGTAATCGTTTGCAAAATAATATAAGGCATATCTTTTGAATAGGCAGGCAAAATTTAAATACGCACTCTTGATGCGGCTTCAAAATAAAAAACTTATTATATTAGGCCTATAACAACTTATTATGATAACCATTTTGATTTTATACTTTAATTTTTTATTTTTAGGACCAATAAGTTATTTGTAATTTTGATTGAAAAATGTATTCAGATATAAATCCACACTGCCAAAGAAGCTTCCCATGAAGTAGTTTGTTTTGGAACATTTTACTTAGTTGTTATTACTAATATATTTTAGCCATTTAAGGAGCCGAAGTAGGATGATAAAAAAATAATCTTTATTTTAAGGCTTGGCATACCTATTCCCAACCCTTATACCTGTGTTTTAAAAAAAATTGTAAAATATGGGACTAATTTTCTCTGTAATCCCTTTCAGTCCGCTCTTATGGTACAGAGGATCGTGAAACACTGGCGCCTGTTCCTCCTCAGAACCAAATCTATGATTATATTCTGTTTAGAGGACGTGACATAAAGGATATTGGCTATGTGAACAACAATGTCAATACACTGCCTAATGATCCAGCTATTGTGCAGGTAAAATAATTTTGTTTCAATACTGTAAAAAGGTAATTTTTAATTTGGAAAATAAAATTACTAAACCTTTTCTATAGCAAATATTCATAGACTAATGACTTGGTGGTCTAAATGTCGATTTCCAGATGTCTGTTCCTCCGAGTTTGACAACTACTGCTTATCAGCCTGCGGGGTATTCTCTCCCAGTGATGGGCCCGATGGCTAGTGGGATGTCTCAATACCCCTCTGCGTACAGCAGCATGGGTGTCATGTCCGGATTGTCCAATCAGCTAGGTGCCGCAGGTTTGGGTTTGCACGACCCTCGATCCCTAACTAAGCAAAGTGAGTTGGTTAATCCGGTGCAAGTAGCAGAATCGTCAACCCATGAAGACCAAGGTGCGAAATTCAAACTTTTTTTGCTATGCTGCCTGGGCATCCAAAACGCTGCTTGCTATCTTTTGAGTCTGATCCTCCGCTTGGCATGACGGCCGCTAATTTTAGGTTGTAAATAGACGTATCTTCTTTATTTTCTTTTTTTTTACACTAATTTTTGGCAGTGTTTTTCTTAAACTTCATTGTTAAATAGGGTGTTATGAAGGTTTTTTCTGGATCTTAGGTGAGATTTGTTTACCAGGAATTCTAATGATACTTAAACTATTTTACAGTTACTTGCAGGTGTTGTTTCAAAGTCTAGTGTTTCAATCTCACTAGAGACCAGATAGCTGATTATGGGAAGTTTGTGGTTCAAGTCCCAGCTACAAATACTTGGGTGTTTTTTTAAAGTTGGTTCTCCACACTTCTTTTGCAAAAATATGGGTAAATTTCCTCTAAATTCTACCTTTGTCATTCCTAATTTGCTTTGGTACTTAAGTGTTGATAACTTGACAATTAGTAAGAATGTTGAAAACTAAATATTTTTATTGTTTGGTACACTTTTGAGACATGAATTAAGATAAAACACAAATAGATTTAGTCTCTTTTCTGATAATAAATTAAATAGAACTGTTTTTAGATGTGTTATATGACACTAATTTAATTTAGTATGCCATTTTAAATAACTTTTGATCCATTTAGTCGGATATAATATATACGGTGGCTGCATGTTCTAAGGTGCTACTCTTGCAATAGATTAGACTGCCGATGCCAGAGAGATCAAGGTTTGAATCTGGGTTGGGCGTACTGAGGGTTGTAAATGGTTTTCCACCCTCCATCCATGCTAATGGAGGTACTTCTAAATATAACCTGAATGTAAGACAGTGCCAAAATTATTTTTTTAAATTTTGGGTCATTTCCAAACACATGAGGATATTATCAGACAAAACAAGTAATAAAAAAAGTGGCTATCAGTCACTTTTTGTCAGTTTTTATCACAGAAAGTCGTAACTAATGCACAAAACAAAATAGAAACAACACCTTTATAGTTTCTTGAAGTCTATTGTTTGATTACTTAACATTGTTAAAGATTTTTCCACCCTTTTCTAAAATATGTTAATAAATTTCTAGTGGTAGGTATTGGTAGGGGATTTAAAAATTACTTTTCTAATTTTATTCATATGTAAAGAACAACTTAATTTTTGGTTGAAGAAGTTAAGTTTTTTGGGGGATATATAATCAAATGGGTACTAAGACTCAATGTTTTGGGTCGATACTTTGTAAATTGGGGTGTGGTTTTTTTTTCCTAAATGGGTTTCCACTCTCCATGTAAATGTTTGTACATTTCCTCGAAATCTAACTTTCCCAATCCGCTACACACAAATGTAATTGGTAAATAGTGTATAACCTGAACGAGTATTAAAAAATGGTAAATTTGGTCATTTTCCCCTCAAAGTTGGTCAAGGTTATAAATATTTTTTAAAAAAAGCCCTTGTTTTGTTGCGACTGCTGCCATTCTGATGAGTGGTTTATAATTATAAATAGGCTGTGATAATTGAAACTTTTAAATTAAATAGTGTCATAACAGATGGAATCATGTTATCTTAGTTTATGTTCCTTTATATATATCACTATAAATAATTAGGAACATGCTGCATCAATTATCCTAAGTGACATGTGAAAATGGGGTCTTAAATTCGTTCTTATGCCTTGCTTTATTTGCCTCCAGATATGTAACTAATTTTGCATGCTTTGAAAGTAGCTGGGACATTCTTTTATTCTTCTTAATGATACACCATTATTAGCTTTCTAGATTTATTTTTTTCAAATTCAGGGGTAGTTTCTAGATTTAAAGTTTTTTTTTTTTGTTATTTAATTTATATTAGAACAAACATTTGTGATATCGAAGGAAAAAATTTGGGCTTTAATAGGTATTTATCTTTATAAACCACTATTTATAAGCCAAGTCACATTGTTACATGATTCCACTTTACTCTTGTTTTTATTCCTCTCAATCTTAATTATGTTTTTATAAAATTCATTCAAACCAATTTAAGAAACATTAGCTTGGTACCTTTGTATATTCATTCTGAATGCATTAGGAATATAGGTAAGGCATGACTAAATAAATATTTGCAATTTATAGTTTGTGTGTATTGGTTCATTGCATTGGCATAGTATAAAGCCTAGTTTACATACTTCATGAACTTAGTAAATTGGTAGCCTTTGATTTTAACTTTTGTGTGGGACACACTATATCCTTGATTACAAAATACAGGGTTGACTTTTGAGATAGTACAATTTTATTTTCATTCACTAAACTGTTATGATTTTCATAATTTTGTTTGTTTAAAATAACTAAAGCATTTGTATACTGTGGTTTTCTAGAAATTGCCATCAAAGGTAGATAAATGAAAATACAGTACATTTATATATTGATATAAATTAATCATACTAGTAGTTTTTGAACAGTAGAACTTGCCCCATCCATGTTATCATTATTAACGTCTTAAGGCTTTTCATTACCAGGTTTAGCATACCTCAAGTACAGACCCATACTAAATGCAAGATGACACCTACCTCAGCTCGAATTGAATGGACCAGTTTATCATATGAAACTAGTTCCTGTAAGTGTACCCTGTATTTAGCTTAGCGCTGCACTTGTGTAGCCTATTTAGTCTGACGAAACTGGCCCTCGACAATTTTCATTGGATTTAAAGCTGAAATATCTCCCATAAATTCTCCTTGTATTTGAAGTCGTCCTTGGTGAAGACAACATAAATGAACACTCTTAAATAGTACTTATATTCATAAAGTTTTTAATTGAACTCACTGGAGGTGAGATTTTATACAATCTTTGGAGCAGCTGCCATTTTGAAACAGATTACCTGATTGAAAAACTATTTACACAAGCTATTCAAGCTAGGTTCAAAGAATGTCCCTGCCAAATCTCGTTATACACAAGTTATTCGAGCTAGGGTCAAAGAATGTCCCTGCCAAATCTCGTTAAAATTGGTCTACTCATATGACAGTTATCATGGAACAAAGGTCTGGACAGAGGGAGACTAATACCAAATGGTAAAGTTAAAACAAAACCTCGGCAATAAATTAGTATTTCAGACTTTCATTATTTAAATGTTGAATTCAACTCTTTAATGCAAGGCTAGGCTGACTAAGAACTTTTAATATGTTCACAACATTGCATTTATTATAAAATCAAACTTGAGTCGCTAATATCCATCCATTCCTTGCTATGTGTAATTTGCGAGCACTTGCTGTTAAAGTTTAAATTGTTTCTTTTGAATGACTCAAATAAATGGTTACTAGCCAATCACTTATTGCTGGAGTAATCTCTGCCTTTAGACTCTAGAATACAGGACAAATAAATGGTTACTAGCCAGTAGCCAATCCCTTAGTGATGGAATAATCTCAGGCTTTAGGCTCAAAAATACAGGACAAATAAATGGTTACTAGCCAGTAGCCAATCCCTTAGTGATGGAATAATCTCAGGCTTTAGGCTCAAGACTACAGGACAAATAAACGGCTTGGGGCACTTCTGGGACAACTTTCCTAAGTCCATAAGAAATTATCACTTTAGAAACATGTTTGTGTGTTCAACTCCGTTACTTCTTTTAAAAACAAATTAGGCCTATAGTTTAATTTCAAACAAATACTAAGTTACAGTTGGCAAATACCCTAAATATCAGAGATTTGATAGCTGACCCACAACAATGGAACATTAGTACGCTCGTTCTAAAGCTACCCCAAACTACTAGCAACATTGGAGCACAAGTAATATGCCATTCTCGAGACTTGTATTTGTAGAGAATTTGTGGATTGCGACTTAGGGGTCTACATAATACAGACTAAAGATCTTATGGATATGAAGTATTTAGACAAGGCTTAAACTGTGGTGAATTGGTTGCATGGTGGAGGTGGGAGAATTATAATACATGGCTGAAAACATGTTTATAGAGTTGAATGTAGTAATATGTATATTTAGGAAAAATTATTTGTCTAAAAATTCTATGAAAGTAAACATTATTTAAAAACATATGTGAGACTGACTCTTTTAAGGACTAAAATGTTTTAATCTTTATATATTTTTTTCAAACAAATTAATGAAAGCTTGCTTTAGAATAACCGATTTTTAATTTTTAACCCAATCTACAAAAGGAAGTTTTGATTTGCAAAAGGGGGAAAAAAAAAATTAGTGAAAATGGGAGTTGTCATAGATTTAATAAAAGCCTTGTGAAAATTGAAGGGAATTAATTCCAAGTCATCTTTGATTGTCCTGTTAGTGGCTTTTACAGCCTTGGACTTATACAATAGAATATATTTTTGTAGGCCTGTACTATGTGGTCTGGTTTATGGTCTCTCTAGATTTTTTCCTGAGATCATGAAAGATTTAACCCCCAAATGATTTTATTAATATATTATCACTCATCTAATATAAGTAAATTGAACTTTCACAAAATTAGATTAGTAATAACTATATACTGTCTGGTGTTCTTTTGATGTTAGTTAATTCTGTTGTGGTGAAGGTAAAATAAATTATCGCTTTTTTTTTTAGTTGTGTATACTATTTTAGAACCCATTAAATTGTAATATAAAAGAAAGTTGGTGTTTGTTGACATAAATTAATTTATAATTAAGTTTTAGGTTTTTCTTGTTAACTACCAGCTGTTTATCAGTCTCCATTTTTATTTCTTTAGTGTATATATTTGGTGCAAAACTAGTATAATAGAAGTACTGCAGAGTGAAGTGATTAAATTTACTGTATACGGTTTCTGGAGTAGTTAAAAGTAATGGTTTCACTTTGTGTTTTGTTTTATTTGGATAAAGTTTGACTTTTTCAGGCTATATAGACTTCTCTTCAAATTTAGAAAAACAACCTTTAAAGAAATCCGAATAAGTATTACTAAACTAAAACAGCTCAAGGTGGGGGTGTAGGGGTCACGAGAAAAGATCAGTATTTTTGTAGGTTTTTATATCAAAACATATTTTTGGCAAAAATAACTGAAATATTGCTTCACTACAAACATTATTTTAACTTTCTTCCCATGGAAATATCAACAGTTCTTTAATATGTCATTACTCATGAACATAGAGACATTGTATAAGAAACTTTAAAATAAAGAGAAAAAGTTTTGTCATTAAATTAAATTCCAAGACACCCTTCACAGATGTTAAACAACTGTTATCACCACGTGAAGAAAATTGAGCTCCATGTTTGTACTTTTTTCTTTTTTTTTCATGAAACTGACCTTTTCTCACATCTCCATCTTAAACGGATGATTCTTAGTATACATTAGTCAGTATTTGACTGAAAAGTTAAATTTTAAGTATTAATTATATAAGCTATAACTAATAATACCATCAAAATCTCTTACAAAATAACGGTAAGCCGACTATGCAAAGTAGCTGCCATTTTATTTAAATTTAAGAATGCACACTACCCACATCGGTGGCCTAATAGTTTAAGGCACTACTTTTGTGGTAGACTAGACTGCTGATGACGGGGTGATCAAAGTTTGAATCTGTCTGTTAAGGGTTTTTCCAAAATGGTTGTCCACTCTCCTTTCACACAAATTTGGTTACACTTCATAATTCCAAAAACTATTAACCTGATTAGTACATAACCCAAATGGGTACTAACACATGATGCTAAAAAAAAAGATATTAATGATGTCATGATTTGTATTTCTCGCAATTCCTATTTTTAAGTTGAAATTCCATTTTATTTTTAGATTCCTTAACATTTTCACTTTGATTTTTTTTCCGCTCATCTAACCCAACATTAAAAATGTAATTTATCCATTTACTAAAGATGTCATGATACCTGCTTTTCTCAATTCAAATTCTCAAGTTAAACTACAGTTTTTCGATTCCCAAACATTTCCTATTTAATAATATATCAAGCATCCAACCTCAAATAGAAAATTTTTTAGTTTAATCAAAGAATGATTTGGGTTATCAATTTTGGTACTAAAGCATAGTTTGCATAATAAAAGAATTAGGAATTATAATACTTGGCATGTAGTTTTACCTATAAATAACTCCTCACTTAGTCAAACATTTATAAATAAATAAAAAAGGGTGTCATAAATTCCAACCTTTTAATTCACTAAATAGCATTCTTAACTGAATCATATATAGCAAAAAAAAAGTCGGAGATAACCGATTACTACTAATTCTGAATTTTAAATTTTCCTTGGGTACTATTAGCTAAGAATCGAAGTGTAATATTAAAACCAATTCTTGATTATTTTGATACCATCAAGAACACTTTGACATCCCTACTATTTACATACCACATTAAAATGTATTACTATAAAGAGAAAATTATAAATTACTAAACTAAACTTTCATGTTTGATTAGCACAAGATCACTAGAACCCTTAAAGTTTATTTAAAATTCAACTCAAAATTTGCTGGTACTGAAAGGAAATGACAATTCGATAATGGTCACCGGGAAGTATAACCTAATTCTGATTATTGCTATTTTGTGTAAATACTGAAACTTTTATATATTATTTGAAAATCATTATATTATTAACCAATAAGAATATTTTGGTATCCCTAATAAATTGTCATTATTAAAACACCTTAGCTTAATTGGTATATCGTTTGTCTACTTAACTAAGGGTCTTGGGTTTGATTCCCTGCGTGGCAAAAAAAACATTGGTGAAATGTGAGTTAGATGTAAAAAATATATATATTGAATAAGAACTATAACAAAATAAATTAACACTAATATAATCCTCCATATACCTTTGATTTAGCTTAATCAGGGTGGTCACTTGTCGGGAAAATCGACTTATTTTTTTAATATCGAGAATTATGGGGAAACCTGAGAAAAGTGCTAAAATTTTATCATCTTTTGGGCATCTGAAAATTTTAAGAGCATTTTTTCAAAGTGAGACAAAACTAAGCTATATTACTTTTCTTTAACTTGGTTATGAAAAATTATTACTTGACACTATAAGCATTAACGCGGCTGCCTACATATCTTGTCTATCTAATGAAAAGGTACACAATTTTTAAAAATTTGACGGAACGATCTCGTCTAAAGTTTATAAATTTTTCTGGTGGAGATCACTTTAAGTAGCTTCTTGAAGAATCTAACCAGAAAGTTCCTGGAATAGGTCTGGTCTAAACATCTAAGGGTATCCAAATTTTAGCAAATGTATTGGGGAGGACTAATCCAAATAGCTTGTAGAGGAGTCTAATTTCCAAAAGAGGACCACTTGGATTAGGTTCAAGTGGATCCAATTTTCGAATTTTTGTCAGTGAAGTGGAGTTTTTGGATAAAGTTTTTTTTTTCTTTCAATTTTCTCATCCATCCTTCCTAAAAAAGGTTCTGCTGACACTGGCTGTATTACATTTTTAAAGGGCAACATACTACTTACTTTCTAACTTGTCTATTCTCCTTGTGGCGGAGCACAAATTTCAAGTAGAATAATGACTTTATAATTCAGGCCTTTAAAAAGTGTGAAGTGTTTTAAAACATAATTAGTATTGTACTGTGATGGATTTAGTAGGAATCGAAATTAACTAGACTAGAAAAATTTATTTATTATTTATACTTGCTCAGGTACTAACATTTGGTGACATGTTCAACCCACCTCTTTTTTTCGTTAAGAATCGTTTTTTCAAAGTCTCACAATAAAAGGAACAGCCTATAAGATATAAAAAAAATCATTTCCTGTAAAATCTATAACTATGCTGGAATTTCACTGTTTGACTGACCACCCAATAATTAATGGTCCAAAAGAAAAAAAAATTGCTGAGAATAAAATATGTATTTATATGTTACTGTAAATCATGAACACAAGTTATTCCTAGTGATGGGTGGATGTCAGTGGCCTAGATTCTGAATCTATTATGATAATCGGGGAAAGTAAATTTAAGAAAGAAAGATTGATTTGACATTTTTTGATACTTATTTCTAAGTGTCTGGTATTGACTGGTAAACCATCAGAAAGGCGCAGATGGCAGGATAATATTAGAATAGACCTGAAAGATAATAGGATGTAATGAGGTCGACTGTATGTAACTAGCTCAAAGTAGAGATAAGGTTTGATGAGGTGGACTGGGTAGAATTATCTCAAGATAGAGATAGGGTGTATTGAGGTGGACTGGATGGAACTATCTCAAGATATGGATAGGGTGTAATGAGGTGGATTGGATTTAACTAGCTTGAGATAGGGTAAACTAAAGTGCAAATAGTCTGGCTAAGTTGGTCTTAATATGTTAGAAAGTGCACAAGCTCTAAAAATCAACTCATTTTTAAAATGTCTATAATCTTAAAAATTCTTAACGATTTGAGGATTCTTAAGGTTCCATCTCTTAATAAAAAGAACTTTGCACCTTGGTCAAAATAGTCTCTGCGCCCTCACTCCGCGTTGAACTGTGGTGAGAAGTTCCAGTGTTGTAGCATCTGTTCTAGACTTGATTACTGGCTCCCCTCGATCTGGCACTCCCCTACTGCTGTCGCGCAAGTCTCCCACTATGGACCAAGGGGTACAGGTGAACCAACCAGGGAACACTCCCATCAAGGATGACATGAAGCAGTCGCAGGTCAGACCCATCCAGCCCTTGGCAGCCTCCAGAGATGGGTATGCATTCTTTACACCTTTCTAAGGGTGCTACATGGGAGAGCACTGAGAACATTACAGACTTTGGAAGTTCTTAATTACTAATGAAGGGGCTTAATAATTTTTAGTATTGTTCCTACCAAAATGTAGGTGAAAGTTCTGACCAGCTATAAAGTTTAAATTGTTTTAAAAAAAATGTGCGATATAACTTATATTCAACACACTATATAACAATCCCACATTATCTTTAAATAGGATCACATTAAGAAAATTTTAACTTGAGTTTATTTGATAGAGGAAGTATAGAGCTACGTTTCTAACATTTTGGTTCTATGTCAGAAAAACAAATTTTCGCTTGACTCGTTGAATAAAAAAAATCTTTTTAATTAATCAGAAATCTGCTGATAATTTTCGCCTACATTTTGCTCAAAAAAATAATTATAATATATCAAACATCTTTTTAAATACTGAGAGATTACAAAACGTCTGCAATGCATCTCAATACTCTACCATGCAGACTATTTAACTCGGTTTACAAAGCGTCTGCAATGCATCTCAATACTCTACCATGCAGACTATTTAACTCGGTTTACAAAGCGTCTACTTGTTTTTATCAAATTTTAAAAGTAATATCTCATAAGAGTTAATATCTTAAATTTTATTAATAATGAGATCTATCATTTAAAAAAAGAAATGGAGACTATTGTCTATTTTTATTTCTTAGCTAAGAGATATCTAAATCCTGCACATCCCTAATGTCTATAATTTATACTGTGTTTTTGTCAATTTATTCTCCTCTTTGTGTTGAAACTTCCAACACATGTCTGTAAGTTGACCTGTACATTATGATGCGTGTTCAGGAGGTCAATAAACCGGGGAGGTGTTATTGGTCAGCCAGCGCTTCACTCCCAGCAGCAGACACCTCAGTACCACCCCTTGGCACAGAGGGAGCACCAGAAGGACCGTGACCAGCCACACCCCTTGTCTCAACGTGAGCAGCAGCAGTCCCATCCTCCGCATCCCAGGGACCAGGTACAACTTCTGAGGGTTAAATATGTTGATTTTCATAATATAAAATGGCTAATTTTGTGATAAAATTTAAAAAAGAAAATGGTGTAGATAAATTATCAGATGGTATGTACATACATTGGACATTGTATGCTTGATTGGAACTAGAAAATTGACCTTTCAAAAGACACTCCTTTGTATGAAAATGTATCATTGAGAGAAAAAATAGTAATTTGAAAAATGTAATCTAATAACTAATTTGCATTATGGAAGTACTGCTTCTAATAACTAATTTGCATTATGGAAGTACTACTTCTAATAACTAATTTACATTATGGAAGTACTGCTTCTAATAACTAATTTACATTATGGAAGTACAACTTGTTCAGGTTATGCACAAATCTACCAATTACACAAAGGTTGAATTTAGAGCAAGTATACCCACATTTATGCTGAAGTAGATTGAAAAACAGTTTTGTAAAAAAAACCTCATTACACCCGTCTGGTATTTGAATGCCCATCTCCCTGTCATCAGCACTAGTCTTAACAAAAGTGATGCCTTAGACCATGCAGCCACCGAAGCAGGTTACTAATTATTAATCATAAAAAAAAAGTTAGTTATTGGTTCTGATTAACAAAATTAGCACAGATTTGGACATGCTCCGGACTTTTATAAGCCTTTACTTTCCTCTCAAGGCTTTGTTTAGCTTACTACTAGATCTTCACCAAAATTTAGAACAGTTAACGCTTTTAAGATGACAGGTACTTGTGTCCTTTATTTCTATGAAACACTTAAAGGGATATCTAAACAGTTGCACCACCTGGCTGATTTTACTGATAGCCTCGCTAAAATAAATATTTGTTGCACAAATAATCTATTAAAAAATCTGGAGGAAAATACTATTAGGTGAGGCTATGGTCCCGAAATTGGTATGTGATTAGTGAAAGTTTGGGAAAAACTAATATATGCAAAGCATATTTTAACTTTTTGCTGGTTTAATTCTAATCAAGAGCTACTTGAATAAATAGGTAGCAGCTCTGGTCTAGAAAAATGAGATTAACGAATGTGAGGTTCATTGTGCTTGAAATTAAACAAATTACAGAAAATTAATAAGGAACTATGAAGAAGAATTCTCACTTGACACTACTGCCAGTGGGGAAAATAAGGGGTGGATGGCCACCATTTAGAAGGCAAATTTTCTTTGGGCAAAAACTTCTAGCTTTAGAATAAAGTTGTATTTGCACAGGCATTTTTTCACCCATTTAATTCTATTCAAGAAACTGACGCATAAGATGCTGGTTTTGACTTGTATTTATTTTAACTAATATTCGTCTTTGACCTCTAAACTGATATCAAGTAGATTCTCTCTGTCCTGAGTAATGAAAAAAAAAAATTTATAACTAACCACAAAGCTAGTTAGTAATATTGAACTGTTTCCAGCCTGTGGCTGGGCCAGTTTGTTAAACTTGCCTCAATCTTCTTCTGTCCTTCCCCCACTCTTCCTTCCTTACTCTAGTCCATTTTTCTCTCATTCATACTTTCTGTTATTTGCTCCTCCCATCTTTTTCTTGGTCTCCCTTGCTGTCTTTCACGTTCATACCACCTCAGTCTTACTTCCCCTACTATCTCATATACCCTTTGTAGCCTGATTCTTGCTCCAACATATTAGTAATTTATTTCTCATGGTCACCTGATAGAATGCTCCTCAAAAACATACCTCTCGTATTCATTCCTATTGAATATTTTTAAGTATAGGGGATTTGAATTGATGAAAAATATGAGAAAATATGGGTGGCATAAAATTGCTCTTAATTAAAGGGTTGAAATTAATCAATTTTAACTACGGTCACATACAAGTAAGAAACACTCTCAACTATACAGGGATTCCTCTACGCTCCTTTAGCCAGCTTGAGTCCTTCAACACTGGGCTTTGCTAGTGTTACTGCTGGGTGATGATAGGACTAACCACAGCGATCCTTGTGATGAAGGACTCAAACTGTTAAAAGGAGCACAACCATTTTATCCTGGAGGTTGAGTGTTTGGATGTATTATTTGTCTGTGACCTAGGTGTAAAGCTTAGAGCTCGCAATAGAACAAATTTCTAGTAACTGGGAGGTCGTGCTTCAGATCATGGCCAGCTCTATTGGCGGTATTTTGTCACATACAATCATTGTGTAAATCACCACCTTATTGAATATGTATTGCTAAAATGTGCCAGAAAGCCTTCTCGCTATGAATTTAACATTAAGGGCCAGTTTCATAGTCAAGTTTAGTACGCCTCAAGTGTGACACTACACTAAGTTCATGACGACACCTACCTAAACTCGAATGGAATGGGCCATTCTCGCATAGGAAACTGGCCCATTCCATTCTGATTTAGGTAGGTGTCGTCATGTACTTAGTGTAGCGCCGCACTTGAGGCGTACTAAACTTGACTATGAAACTGGCCCTAATTTTACTAATGCATAGTGAAATAGTATACATATAAATCTATTTTCTAAAAATTTAATTGGAAACAACAAACCTGCATTGGTGGCCGCATGTTCTAAGGTTCTAGACTAAACTGCTGAAGACTGGAATATTTAAGTTCGATACCGGTCTGGTGTATTAAGGGTGATTTTCCCTAAATGTTCTTCCAATATTACCTCCATGCAAATGTGAGTACACTTAATCTAAATTAAATCTTCTTAATCTGACATATTGATGTGATTAGTATGTATAACCTGAACGGATAGTGAAAAGGTGTTAAAAAATATGAAACAACCTACATTAGTTGTTGCATAGTCTGACCTCACTTATTTTAGACTGAATTGCTGGTAAAGGAGAGATAATTGTTCAAATTAAGGTACATTTCTTCTAAAATTCTATATTCCTCAATCCTATTTCATTAGCTCAATATGAGTATAAACTAAATGGCTAATAAGGAAAGGCAAAAAATGGTGATAAGAGTTTTCTTACCTAGATAAATCATCAGTCTCAAGGAACACTCCCTCACCGTTTACAACAGCAACAGCAGCATCAACAACAACAGCAACAGAGGCAGGGTGGATGGATGAACCGTGGGGGACAGCGTCGAGGCAGGGGAAGAGGGGGCCCACCTGGAGGCTACAACAGGTCTTCCAACGGGCAAGGTCCTGCTAAACCTAAGAACACCCTCAAGTTTGAAAGTGACTATGACTTTGAGACAGCCAACACAGAGTTCGACAAGCTCATGAGTCAACTGATAAAAACTAAAATTGGTGAGTTGCTTTCATTGCTCTCCAAGGGCCAATTTCATAGTCGGACTGAGTGCGGTGCTTTATGAATACTAAAAAGTTTACGAAGCTTCCTAAACTTTTAACTTCTCATTGCATGAATATTTGTTCTCGTCAACTTAGATTCGAAAGTAAAATTCCGTATTCGACATTTACAAAGTTTGCCAAAAAAAATTATTTAAAGTTTGTTTAAACTTTTTTGTTTTGTCATTTTTATTGGAAATTAATGTTGGCTTAAACAATCTAATAATTAAATTACATTTTGCAATAAATTAATTTATTGTTTTAATACTAAATATAATATATTATGTTTAAAATATTGTTTTGTAAATTATATTTAATACCTAAATATATATATAGCTTTGCAAAGTCTAATATCTGGCCCTAACACTGTAAATTCAATATTTTTAATTTAACACAAATCATAGCATAATATAATAACCAGAAAAGTTTCCAAATCAAATGTCAAGCTTTAGAAATTTTATGAATCCAAATAAAATATTTTATTTTATAGTGAAAACATTTCGAATACAAATAGAATGCTAGGTGAACACTTCTTTTAGGCAAGGCCAATAAAAAAGTGTGAACTATAAAAAGCACATTTAAAGACTCGTTTATTAAGATAAAATGTAAATATTAGTCACATTATTTACTTGAGCTGTGTAGACTCCACTAATTATTATGAATTTGTATTTTTCGACTCTAAACAATTTTATTTTAAAATATTAAATTGATTCGGACTCGTACAGTCTTCAAACCTTTTGAATTTTACAGCGGACCCAGAACCTCTAGTGAATGACGCTACTAAGGTGAATGATGCACCCAAGGTGAATGGTGACATTGAGAAGAAGGATGACTCTGGCAACGAGACTGGCGTAGGAGAAAATGAACATGAAGAGGAACCGCAAGAAATTTACTATGACAAGAGCAAGTCATTCTTTGACAACATCAGTTGTGAGGCTGTAGAGAGAAGCAAGGGGTATGTTTGATGCTTAAAAAATAAGTTTTCAGTCAAAAGCAGAATTTGGTTTATTTTTTTAGAGGTAAATTTCATAAGTTTTTAAACTTAACTTTTGAAATAACAGGGTGACCACAAACCCGGAATGGTCAGGGAATTTGAAAGCCAAGAACAAATCTGGGGAAAAGCCAGAGAATTTGACCATAGAACAGGGAAAATTAGGCATTATTGTTATTTTATTGAAACAAAAGAAACATTATTTTATTTTTGTTAACTCTTTTCCATTATTGTATATTAAGGCAATCACAGATAAAGTGAGCTAATAATGTTAATACACATTGTGTTACTTTGATTATTTTCTTAATCCGAACCGAGGTAATCCAATGGACATATATGTAAACTTTGTTTAGGTTGAACGTGAGGGCTCATTCAAATTCACGAGACAATATCCAATCACGTATTTCATTACGTATTCACTTGCATGAGTAATGAACAAAAAAATCTAAAGCAACAATGTTACCTCTACTGTTGTGATTCATTCCTTGTTAATCTTATCAAATTACATGCATTTGAGCCTTGACGCCTTTGTCAACGTGCTCACCAGTGCATGTCACAGACAATATCAGTTCAAACATGTGCGCCATTGAAGACTGGTCCTTACTTAGTGGCCATCAGTTATATAAACGAGTAAAACATAAGGGAAGAATTAAAAAAATTATTTTTATGATTTAAACAAATAATCAATATAGAATAGGTGGGTTGGTAGGCATAAATTAAGTTTTATCAGTGTCTGACTCAATTTTTTTAACTTTTTTTTATAATTATTGGTGGTGTAATTTTAATGTCCCTAAAGACATAAGTGTGAAACCATTTTAATTGTTTTATTTTTTTATTAGATTTTTATTTGAGTGTTGTTTCTATTTTTAAATTGTGTTTTATAAGTGTTATTTCTAATTTTAAAACGGATATTTCCATTGCTTAATTTTTTTTTTTTTCAAAATTATTTACCTTTATACAAATGAATGTCATTAATATTTTAAGAACATGTGTTTTAATACTTTTAACATTTTAAAATTATTAATATGCTCGAATCTAGAGCTTTCAGAAATATTAGACTCGAATGAAAAAACCCAAGCTCGCAGACCACTACTAGTTTGTAATTGCAAGTTGTACAGAGATTTTATTAACCATTCAAATATGAAATTATATGTATTCGATTCCAAATTTTCACTTTTCTATTTGAAAATACTTCTGGTAAATAAATCACCCGCTGCCTTTGCATTGCACTTGGAAAGGAGTATGAGAGCTATAAATAAAAAATAGCAAGATTAAAAAAAAATTAAGCTTCCCAATCGTGAATATCCTAAATGATATCAGTTCACATCCTTGGTTTAAAGTACTTCATTGTCTACTGAATACACGTATTATATAAAACATAACCTCATTCATTGTGGTTTACCCCCATATAGAATTTCTCTTATGTACCCAAAAATTGTTGGTTAATAATCCAAGTTCTGAATCTATATCTGAAATAATTAAAACTACTCTCATCTAAAAGGGTTGTGCAAAGTCCACTTTCTTGGAACTCTAATTGTTGTTTAATGTTTTAAAAAAACATTATTTTGGTTGTTTATATATATATCTTTAAATGCATTAAAATCCTTTATAAATGAAGCTATTATCACAATGTACAATTCATTTACTTCAGATATTTTCATTTTAATATTAATCTATAATGTATATGACATCTCGTAATGAAAAAATCTAACACAAATTAAGTATTTTAGTGGTCTGTATTTTTATTTGCGAAACTTTGTTTTTGTCAAAGCCAGAATTTTTTTAGAAGGGAGCTTTGCTCAACCCCAATCCAAAATAATGTATTTAATAAGTTTTAAATAAGAAATGTATCTGTGTGTGTATGTACATGTGTGTGTATATATATATTAAATTTTACGTATCCTCTCTTGAATATCATTGCTCTCAGACACAAACTTAACTAGCCAAGTTGCATGTTTTTGTTTTATTATTTTTAGTCGATCTCAGCGTACAGACTGGAGAACCGAGCGAAAACTTAACTCTGAAACATTTGGTGTTGCATCTGCCCGCCGTGGGGGCTACAGGGGCAGGGGATACTATGGCAACCGGGGAATGAGTGGTGGCATGTACAGACCTGGCAACTACAGGGGCGGATACAGAGGTGGTCAACAGGGTGGACCTCGCGGTGGGGGCAGGCCTAACCTTCCCGGGGGTCAGGGAAATGTACCGCTGCCACAGCGCCCCATCACGGCACAGAGTGAGTACAATAAAAGACACTCGTTGCTCTTACCATGTTGAAACTGGTGACCAGTCATGTGTGCTGACCCTAGCAGTGGGACCTGAAAAACTGGAACAATTATTTTCAGATTAATGTTCACGTGTATGGGGCTTATTCAAAAAATAAATTAAACCATAATTATAATCACGAGCTGTTTTCTGCCTGTGGCCACGTCCGTTTGGTAACGTGCCTCATCTCCATCAGTCCTTCCGCCATTCTTTTTCCTGCTCACTCTTCCATTCTCCTCCTCTCTGTTCCTCCCATCTCTTCCTTGCAGTCTCTTTCCTACATACTTTGTATCCATTAATCTTCTTACCATCCTCCCCCCTTCCATCCTCATGATGTGTCCATAATATCTCATCCTTGCTTCCTCAACTATCTCATGTACCCCTGTAAATCATAATAAGCCTAAAAACATTTAAAAAAAAAACAAGACCTGGGAAGATTCGTATATTCCACCTTAATTTTTCGATTATGATTCATTTGTATTTAGTACCATAATCAATATTAATTTTTATAGGTTAAGTTTAAATATTTAGGAACCATTTTAACCAGCAATAATGATATTATAATGTAAATTAGGAAATGAATACAGTCAAGAAATGCAAGATATTACTCAGTCGGCAAGTTAACATCATCGCTTGCTTTTAAGGAATGTAAAA
This sequence comes from Timema shepardi, assembly GCA_902151425.1. Lineage (NCBI taxonomy): Eukaryota > Metazoa > Arthropoda > Insecta > Phasmatodea > Timematidae > Timema > Timema shepardi. The sequence continues at coordinate 32,643 of CABFVX010000216.1, read as the reverse complement.
CTGAGAATATACAAAGCAATCATTTTACCGGTTATTCACCAAGAGTGTTAAACATTATCTCCCACCTTACATGGAAAAAAACTAATTTATGGTGTTTAAAAACAGGGTGCTTAAGAAGATATTTGTGGGATTAGGCTACAGTGGAGTGAAGGTTACATAATGTTGAGTTATATACCCTCTATTCATAAGACAATGCTAGGATAATCAATTCTATAGATTACGGTGGGCAGAACATGCAGCACAAATGGGAGAGTCTAGAACCATGTTCATAATACTGACTGGGAAGACCTAGATGCAGATGGGAGAGTAAAATTAGAATGGTACTGAAAGAGATGAGGTGGACTGGGTAGAACTTGTTAAGATAGGGATAGGTGAGGTACTTATGTAAGTGTGGCAATGGGCTTTCAATATCTTTCTTTATACCATTGCGTAAGTAATAAACTGTTTCCATCCTGTGACCGGGTCAGTTTATTAAATTGCCTCCATCTTCCTCTATTATTTCACAATTCTTCCTCCTTTAATCACTTCCATTCCTCACCTCTCACTTGTACTGTAATGTGTTTTACAAAACTACCACAATATATAAACAGTATAAAACTTTATATGGCCATGTTTGATTTGTGCAGGATTACTATAACACTTGCGTTATAATGCTTGGAGCACACATTTACCAGAAAAATATAATTTTATCGAATTTCTGGAATTTTTATATTTTCACTAAAAAAATTCATAACTTTTGTAACAATGGCCAAAATAGAATTCTTCTTCAGTTCTTGAGTGAATCTCATTTAACACAGTGGCCCCTGTTGAGCACACTAATATCAATTCTCAAATTCAATATGTGATGCTTTTTCACTCTTTTATTTCACGTCCTTAGCCAAAGTTGAGTCATGGTTATGCACATGCGTGAGAATTTGATACGTTAAAGGAAGAATAAACTAAAAAAGTTTCTTACAACAATTTTCAAGTGTGCTTGTGTCAGGCTATCTTTTAATGTGTAAAGATTTCATCAGTGAAATCTATCTCGGATCCCACTGCCCAAGAGCCCATTAACTAAGAAATATCTTATAACCCTTTCATGGTGATACAATTTCAGAATGCGTATGTGTCTAAAATTATTGCATCATGTCGGGATAGTAATAAATTAATCTTTGAAATATCCCTCAATTTTTTATATATTTTTTATTAAAAAATTGGAAACTGATTCTGGGATATATAAAAAAAACTAATGCTCATTATCAAAAATAACTAATTCAGATTCTTTTGATAGTGGTCAGGATTGAGGAATATAATTTGATGAAGAATCAAATATGACATCCTTAAACACTTTTGACAAGCCCTTAGTAAAAATGGAACTACAAGGAACGCTTCTTTTTTCTTTTTTTATGTAATTGTCTTATATTTGGAAGAAAGTAGAGGAAAGGTAGATAAAAAAAATGCAAAAGGAACTAACACAATATTACTTTTACAATGAAAAGAACACAGTTCACAAAGTCTTCTCATTAACACATTTCATGTTCCTTCTTGATAAATTCTTTATAAATTAAACTAGATCGGGGGATTGAGTAGTAATGGTAATGTTTATTCAGTGTAAAGTGTGCTCTTCTTTTCATTGTACAAGACATATTGTGTTTCTATCCACCTTTCCCATACCTTCTTCCAAATATAATGAAAATGGAACTAGTAATAGTATTTAATACTCTGGTACACACACACACACACATTCTTTTGTGATACCAATATGCAGCAAAACTTCTTGGTTACCTTGTGTCTCCTCATCACCATCAAATTCTGATTCTGTTCTAATCTTCACTAAGCCATTGTTGCCAAACTTCTGGGTTTATACTACTTTCTGCAACTTACCAAAGAAACACGTTCACAACTTACCAAAGAAACACATTCACAACTTACCAAAGAAACGCGTTCACAACTTACCAAAGAAACACGTTCACAACTTACCAAAGAAACGCGTTCACAACTTACCAAAGAAACGCGTTCACAACTTACCAAAGAAACGCGTTCACAACTTACCAAAGAAACGCGTTCACAGGCACAACTTGAAAAATTGACAAACTTGCTTGCATGGTAACTTACTGTGAACTGACAGCTCCAGTACTGATACTAGGAAACTAATTTCCTTCTACACATGAAACAGTTAGGAAGGTAATGTGAATAAACACTCATCGGGTGAGGCTTCCTCTGTGGTAATGTTTTTCTGGATGCAAGTATTAAAGCTTTAAATATATTTTCAGGATTAATCAAATGAAACTTATTTGGTAATTATGCATTTTTTATTTTCAGATAAATAAATACTGCTAGCTGTGGGGGAGAAATATTCAACTTGTGTGGAAATAAGTTCAAAGAATGGATCAAAACATTTTTGGATCAAGTCTTTCTTGTATGATGTGAACTTTTTTATTTGTTAGCTGTATCGAGTGAGCATTTATTTAATGTGAGGCAGTTCTATTTTTATTTTTAACTTATTTTTTGGTGGCATTACGTCATGACAGAAGAATCTTGGATCATACGGGTGTCTACTTTGATTTTACTTTATTTTAAGCATTGCAAAGGTAACCTTGTATGATCCTGACTGGAAAAACAGTGATAATTGTATCTCGTTGATAGATTTAAGATAATGCATGTCTCCAAGAAGGAAAGGAGTACACACGAGGTCATTTGAAATGTATTGAGTGATCCATGAAGTGGCTTGCTACTTATTCCTAGTTTTTCCATCAAAGAAATAATTGTTTTTGAGATTTTCCTGTTAATCAGTTAATCCTGATCTCCCAGTGTATTCGTCAACATAATAGAATTAAGTGGTGACTGACTGTATAGTAGACTATTATGTAGATCAAATTCTTAAGTGGGAACTGTGCTGTAGATTATTTTGTGTTTATAACATCCTGAAAATGAGTCATTTTAAGTCTTTTTTTTTCTCTTTTCCCCTCCCAAAATGAGAACTGAGATTTTGTTTTGGATAAATTTGTGTAAACTGTAAACAAAAGAAAGACTTTGTGGTAATTAATTAGATATATATATATAAATCTCTAAAGTATTTTTACAATTTCTTTTTATATATGTATAGATGAATCAGAATGCTCTGCATATGTTATTAGTTTCTTGACATTAAGTTCAAAAAAAAATGTTGATTTGAATTGACAAGAAATGTACTTTTTTTTCATCAGGTAATCAGTTATTTTTTGTTTATGTAACGAGAACTTGTATTATTTAACAGTTAATCTCTACGCACAATGTGATATCTTGATCTGTGCATTTTGTAACATTGTGGTATTGAGAAATTATGTGCTGCCCCCTTTATAAGTAATATGTCTTATGTTAAAATAATCAATTTTTGTACACCATTTGAAAAATTATTGTTCTGGATAAAATATAGAGGCAGCACTTGCTCTTTACTGGTGCTCTAGTTTTTTGTAATGTCTACTTTTTATATAACCTTGTAAATTCCTTACTTTCCCATTGCCCTGGCCTTTTTTTTAGAACCATTTCATACTCAATTTACATTTAGTAACGAACCCTATTTAAGTTTATCTCTTTAAATAGAATAAACCAGATGCTATCATTAAAATGTTATAGCATTGGTTCTCCATTGGGAAATTTTATTGGTCTAGTATAGAAATAAGCCTAAATAGATGGTTTTAATGTTATCTGCTTTAAGGGGGTTGGAAGGGAATTAGAATTAAGGTCTATTTTTATGACAAATAAACCTTTTGATTAAAATAAATATAAGATGGGTACTATTTATGTAATGAATAGATTTAGCAAAAATTTCTACACAAAATATCTACAGTTCAATTGTCATGGACTGCAGAATTTGACCACTATGTTAGCTCTTATTTTTAAGTTTATATACAAATGGCACATATACTAGAGAATGCTTAATATTACTACAGTAGCCCCATGGCTTCTTTGGTGCTGACTGACAGCTTTAAAAAGTTACCAGTCCAAATTACGTATCCCTACGCCAAACCAGATGATCTACAAAAACATGTGTTTAACATCTGTCACTTTTGAAATTCAAAATTTAGGTAAATACCTAAAGTTTGACTGTCAGAAACCAGCTTTGAGCTGTCAGTCAGCACTAAATAAGCCATGGGGCTACTGTATATATCAATTGTTTTCAACATAATTTGCACAATTTCTGTTATCCACTCCTCCCATCACTCTTTGGCATCCTCTGGTTTAACATCCTCATTACACACCCATACCATCTCACCCCTATGTCCTCTAGTATCTCATGTAATCCCACTCTCCTGGATAATTTCATTCCTACTCTTTCTTTTCCTGGTGACAGCTAACAAACTCCTCACAGACTTTATTCCCATGGCCTCCACTTTCTTAGTCTTTTACAATCAATATATATGTTAATGCCCCATATGTACCATTGGTACAATGTAGGCCTTATGCAATACTTCCTTACAATTATAGGGCACTTATCTTCATGGCAAGTCTCTTTTATACTATAGAACTCCGCGTACTGACCACTTAGATACTCGCATCCTTTGCATCACTGATGCGTAAAAATATTTTACAATCTGCACCTTTCTCTATCCAACTTTATAGCTTTTCCAACCCTTTTCTTCCTTGTCATTACCCTAATACTTTGCTGCATTAAATTTCATTCCACACTTTCATTTAATTCTTATAGCTGTTCCTGTGCTTCACCGTCCTTCTCCCACCCTAACATTAAATTATCAAAATTGGGAGTTCACTCTTTCCTCCCAGAGTTTTTCTGGCACTTTATCAATGACCATTACCATTACAAATAGTAAAAATTAGAGAACTCCTTACACCTCTCATTCTATCCTCATACATGTGATGCTTTCTCATTACATTCTCTTTTCAATTCAGCCTCAATTTTTTTTTCAAACTTTATTTATATACACACTTTCGTATGCCTTATTCATATCTATAAATACCATAGCAAGTCTTTCCCAAATTCATGCTTTCTTCCATCAGCAGTTGTATGGCGAAGATCAAGTATATTGTAGACTTCTTTTCCCTAAATCTGTGCTGCTCCTCTCTCCGCCTTGCTTTCATTTTATTTCTTAGTCTCTTTTCAGTTTCTTCACATAAATTTTTGTACAGTGGCACATCAATATTATTCCTTAATTTGTGCACCTTACACCTCTTCCTGTCTCCTTTCTTGAATAAAACCTTAATAGCCCTCTTATTTGTAGAAAATAACTGAACTAAAGAAATATTTTAATTATTATGGACAAACTGTTTTTTTAAACACCAAAATACACACTTAAATTCATATTTCCTTCCACCTTGCCTGAAGGGAGGATGACATAAAAATAAAATGCAGATTACCAGTTGACCATGTGACCTTTAAGATGGTATATCACATTTAGCTTCAGTTGAAACTCTTTGGAGTGGATGGAGAATTACTTTTTACCTCATCCTGGCTCCACACTAATCTGAGCTAATTTCCTCCAATTTATTGTTTTGACCTTTTTTTACTACAAATTTAAAGAAGCAGGTGGGGCCTCCATGTGTGTGCAGAACACACTTGTTTGCTAAGGTCTACTTTATAGCATCTAGCACCAATAAATCTAAAAACATATTTTGATAAGGTGAAACCTCATTAAAAACAACACGTTTCTATGGCAACAACCACTTTAACTCTCAGATAAAAATTATCAGGTACTTCTCCCGATAAAATGTATTTATCAATCTGGCAGATAAATGCTATATGGCAATCGTAAGACCCACTTTTAACTTTCTACCAGATATAATTATTTATTAACCCGGTTAATATTTATCCAGGAGTCAAGACTGGCCCTAAATATGTGGCAGGATGAAACTTGAGCAAAATTAGATTATAACAGAATAACATAGGTATTCATTTTTAAAATCCTGATCTGATATTTTATCATATATTGAGCTATGCTTTATGGAATTGATGATCTCGTCCTTAGTAAAAAGTTAGTTTCAAATAAATTATATGGAAATAATATCAACTTTACAATTTATTAAAATTTCGCTGAATGCATAATTTCACTTTCACCATACTGAAAATAAATCTCTTAACATCTGGTTAATTAGAATGGTAGCAGCATACAAGGAGGGTCAGATGTCCACATTTGTAGAAACAAACATTTAGTTTTTAGATGCGCAATGTACTTCTAATGCCTTTGTCAGTATAAATATTTTATTTTGTTTATAATTCGATACATAGTAGTAGCTCCACAAACGGTAAATCTCGCTCCCTCCATGTTTTAATAGTTACTATATTCTTACTAGTAGTCTTAGAACAGTAGACCTCGCTCCCTCCATGTTATAGTAACTACTATATTCTAAGTAGTTCTGTGAACAGTAGACCTCTTTCCCCAGCATGGTATTAAAGTTTCTATCGCACTACTGCTAGTTCTTTGAGTAGTCCTCCTCGCTTCCACCATCCTACTATCATTACCAAAGTCTTAATATTTCTCTTTGGGTTTCAAGTTGAAATATGTGCCATAATTTCGCTTTGGATTTGCATTATATACTCTTTCTTCCTTGGTGATCAAGTGAATACTATATTATTATTATTAGCACCGCGTCTTACTACCCGTTTGGGTTATATGCACTTATGCATGTAATGGTAGGGTGATTGTGAGATGAAATGAAGGACCTACAGTTTAACGTGGAATCCGAACCACGGTGGAGGCCTGGCATTCCCCACATTCACAAGATGTCTTGTCAGAGGTGAAGGAAGGGCTTGGTAATTAGATAAATCTGTGCCGGGACC
>CABFVX010000216.1:0-24474 GCA_902151425.1 Timema shepardi | reverse complement strand
AGGACCTACAGTTTAACGTGGAATCCGAACCACGGTGGAGGCCTGGCATTCCTCACATTCACAAGATGTCTTGTCAGAGGTGAAGGAAGGGTTTGGTAATCAGATAAATCTGTGCCGGGACCGAGGATTTAACTCCGGCCGCCAGCATAGAAGTCTGACACCTTACCCCTAGACCGCCAGGTCACCAATAGTTCGATTTAGTTTGATTTATTGAATGAGTGAAGCGAGCTCTCCGTTTTAACTCTACCGATTTGCATTTATCTGTTTATCTGTGGTGGATATCTTTATGATAACTTTTCACTGCATTAACTGATTAAATTCAAACTTTGCACAATTGTTATTTGTACTTTTACACAGGCATACATTGAATTTTCTCAAAAGTGAATGCCCTTCATATTTTTAATATTCAATGTGACCCTTATGATCAAATCAGTTCGACACACCTTTTTATAATCCCTACTTAACATAACACACGCGGAGGGATTGGGATTGCTGCTCCACAACAGATGGTCATCATGTGAAGTGATGGATGACACGTCGGATTGCAGTCCTTGTCACGTGTCTCCGGGGACGTCATACTCTTAGAAGGGGCAAGTATTTAAACTGCGGGGAGGTCTTATCTCGCTCTCAGTAAGTTTCCCTAGCGGACCTTCTCAACGACACCGTTTCGTCAACAACACCAACAAAGGTAAGTATCGGGAACAGATCGATAAGAAACATAGCAATACAGTTGAAAGTTTGGTTCTTGTTTATTTATTTTATTTTCTGCTCAGCCACATACCCGTTGTTGAGGAGAGGGGTGGGGTAGGGGGAGTGCTAATGTATACGTGGTGTTACACGAGGGGGGGGAGGGGGATTTAAAGGCGTTTGTACATCACAGTGTTAAGTAGCACAGATCTTATACTTAAACTCTAATATTGAAAATAATAATTATTATTATTAGCACCGCGTCTTACTACCCGTTTGGGCTATACGCACTCACGCTAATGTGTAATGGTAGGGTGATTGTGAGATGAAATGGAGGAGCTACAGTTTAACGTGGAATCCGAACCACTGTGGAGGCCTGGCATTCCCCACATTCACAAGATGTCTTGTCAGAGGTGAAGGAAGGGTTTGGTAATCAGATAAATCTGTGCCGGGACCGAGGATTGAACCCCGTCCGCCAGCACAGAAGTCTGACACCTTACCCCTAGACCGCCAGGTCACCTAAAAAAAAAAAATTATTGTTCATGTTTTCAGAGCTAATAAACATTCTTATAGATAACTTCCAAATCTGAGTGGAATTTAATCTTCACCAATTTTTTTTTTTTTTAGTATCACAAAAGCTCTTGACGTGAATAGCTTATAGCTACTTAACACAGCTTGGAAAGGGAGGGGGGAGGGGGATAGTTATAGAAAATAAGAAAAACAGTCACGTGGCTTATGAATGACCTCACTTTCTTTCAGGGGTTGCCCACATATTTGCACTAAATATGTTGGGATAAGGTAGTGGAATTTAGAGCACGCATGTCAAACTCGTTTGATCTTAAGGGTCATGTAGCCATTGCTACAAGGTATATAATACACTCAGGGGCGTCGCATTAAATATATTTGGGGGTAGAAGGGGGAGACAGTGAACTTCCCATCTCTAGGAGCTCTGAAATCAGAAATATTCCCTGGTGTCCAAGGATAACACAAGGACAACGCTGATAAAATCGGTAACAGAGGGGCCAGGGGGTTCTCTCACGGGGAAATTGTAGAATTTGAACCGATAGTTGAGCCTTGAATGAAGGCAACTCTGTTTTTAAAGTTGTTAATGATGGATTTTTCAAGTTAAACGTCTTATTTGTTTTGACATTCACTATCATTGCGTGTACAGTAGGCCCAAGGCTTCTTTGGTGGTGACTGACAGCTTTGAAAAGTTACCAGACCAAATTATGTATCCCTACGCCAAACCATATGATCTGCAAAAACATGTGTTTAGCAGCTGTCACTTCTAACAGTCAGCTGTGAGCTGTCAGTCAGCACCAAGGAAGCCTTGGGGCTACTGTAGAAAAACTAACAAGTTTCGGTTCGTACAAACTCCAAGCTGTATCAAGTGATAAACTTAAAACATTATCTAATCTTCTGAAAGAAATTGCATCCTTGTGACTTTATAGCCGGTCAAGATATTATTTTCAATGTTAAATGCATTTACGTTTTATTCCGTGCGTTTTAAAGATACAACGTTGATACAAAAACCATAAATTCTTAAATAATTCTAAAAACGGCCCCACAGTGTCACAAAATTATAATTTCTTTCTTGAAGTAGTTTTTTTTGTTGTTAAACGTATTTTTTTTAAACCCTCAACAACTTAAGCTATTTGTCTTGGTCACGAAAATGTCCTGTAGGAGTTCTTCCTGCCAGGATGTAGATTGAAAAAGTTCATGATAGCAGATGTCTATACGGAATAGGAAACAAGAAAAAGGTGAAATCAAAAAGCAAGTAAATGTTTTCAAGGTGCAAATATTAAAGTGACTGTGTAAACTCATCAGAGGACAAAGGACGTATAAAAGAGCCTTCTCACGGTGAACTAATTTTTCTTCCTTCTCTTTCTATTTCATACATTGGGGTCTAAGTGTAATGGTGCTTGGACTATTATTCCATTCACGGTAGGAATTACTCTCTGAAAGGTCTTTTTTCCTAACAATATCCTACTATATAGTAGATTTATGGTAGGGAAAAGGGCCTTTCAGAAGTCAATTCCTACGGTGAATGGAATATACTTAGGTACGTCAAGTTAAGATGCAACCCGCTTCGCAAAATAGCTTCGAAATCTCCAAATAGTCAACGTCGTTAAAGCTACTAGTATCTAGTAGGCTAGTAGTAGTAGTAGTAGCAGTCTTAAAACAACTAGGCAGTGACAACGCTACTAGCTGACTTGATTAACTAAGCTTGCTATACATTCTACTACAGAAGATGTCTCCTTTTAATGTTTGATGAATCATGAAGTTGGGAACTTTTTAAGAGTAAGGACCTACATTTGGGAAATGTAATATTGATCTATATAAGTATCCGGTAGNCCCCCCTGACCGCTCCCAGCGCGACGCCCCTAACAAACATTCATTAGTAGACTAAATATCACAACATTTAAATAATGACATATGCTACTTTCTTTTTGTTTTGTTTTTTGGCATTCTTCAACTCTATGTAGATCCGTTTGTCCCAGTAGCACATTAATTGTTAATTAGGCGCAGCTGCAAGAAGGTCTGTCTGTGTGTGTGTTACCATTCTATGTTACATAAATACCAGTGGCGTCGTTCTTAACAACATGTCGTGTGTGTGGTTCTATTTTTATAAATATGACTCATCTGTTTTATTTCTGCGCACCCGCCTCGGTGGCGTAGTTGGCTAACGCGCTAGTCGTGTTGAGCTCGTCTGCCGAGGACGGGGAGATCAAGGTTCGGGTGAGCTGAGGGTGGTTTTTTCTAAATGGTTTTCCACTCTCCCTCCACGCAAATGCGGGTTCACTTCCTCTAATTCAACCTTCCCAATTACTAATCCACTAAAGTAATTAGTACTTAAAGCGTATAACCCGAACGGGTTCCATCAGAAATAAATATTAATAGGTATAATCATAAATTCCAATTTTATCTCGATCGATGGATGGCTCAAAATTTAAAATAATAATAACTAAATGAATGTATTGTAATATTTGATTCAGTAAAATGCGTGATGGTTTAACTATATCATATAACATATTGATATACATCTTTCTTTGTTATTTTACACACAAATAGTTATTTAATTAATATTTATTGAACTTATAACCTGGTTATAAATATTGTGGTGTGTTGGCCAGGTTTGAACCATGGATCTGGAAGGTAAAGTTGCTCTTGTAACGGGTGCGTCCACAGGCATTGGTCTGGAGTACGTGAAGGCGCTTCTAGCCAATGGTGTCAAGGTCAGTAAATACAGAGCTTTATAAAGTATCTCCCTAGTAGAATAATTTTCCTACAGTGCAGTGAAAAACACATTCGACATACTGTAATATACAGAGTGGCCCACGGAAAAGTAACCTGCCTCCTATATCTAGTAGACGCCTCACTTTGAATTATAGGAGGTCAGTCCCCTTCCACCCATTTTGTGACATGTAGAATGATCAAGTGAACTGTTTGTATAAAGCTTTATTGACTCATTTTTCATGTCACAATATGGGTGGAAGGGGATTGACCTCCTCTAATTCAGAGTGAGGCTTCTGCTAGATATAGGAGGTTGGCTACTTTTCCGTTGGCCACTCTGTATCCCCTGCCATTCGACATATCGGCTATTTGTCAAACATATAAGAAAGCTGTATCACCTAACCATCACGGGTGTGACAAATCAGCTGCAAATACAACTATTCTTTCAGTTCATCTTTCATTAAATTTAATTTAGTTGTTATGGTCTATCTATTATCTTGTTTTAGTATTACGCGTCTTTTTATCCGTTTGGTCTAGCCATAATTTACACTAACTAATATAATACCTACAACAGGATTAGAAGGATTAATTCCAAGCGAGGGTGACCCGGCGGTCTAGGGGTAAGGTGTCTGAATTCTGTGATGGGGTCCAGGGTTAAATCCTCGGCTTCGACACAGATTTATCTGATTACCAAGCCCTTCCTTCACCTCTGACAAGACGTGTATTAATCACATCTTGTGAATGTGTGGAATGCCAGGCCTTCACCATGGTTCGGATCCCACGTTAAGCTGTAGGTCCTTCATTTCATCTCACAATTATCATACCGTTACAAATTAGCGTAAGTGCGTATAACCCGAACGGGTAGTAAGACGTGGTGCTAATAATAATAATAATAATAATAATAATAATAATAATAATAATAATAATTCCAAGAGAATTTACCAGCGTGTGAAAGAGTATTGAAATCACTTTCTTCTATTTGTCTATTTGCCCATTTTTCTTTTAAATAAATGAGTTCCATATTCGATGTAACGAATGTTTCGGTAAATAATAATTTTAAATTTAAGATATACATATCAAATTAGTCACACAAATATAACTTTCTATAACATTATTAACTTATATTTTTCTCTACTCCATATTTAGTTGGCCAGAATTACCAAAATTAAACGATGTCACTAACGAATGATGGAGAGGTTTTTTTTAACTTGTTTAGGGGGAAATAATAAAAATGCGAGGAAAAAATTGAGGAATAAAATGATTTTTTTTTAAATCCATGATTAACATTATTATTAAAAATAACACAATTGTTAGATCTAGGTACTGAACTTTCAAACAATCTTAATGTAGGTTTTTAAAAACGATAAAGTCTCTCCTTAAAAAAAACTGATGGCATGTCTTGATTATTTTAGCACCTTGTTCAGTGTCCCATGGTTTGAAATGTTTTTTAAATCAGTGGATTAAGGGGTGAAGGGTAACTTAAAGGAAATGTACCTATCCATATTAGTGTGGAGAGGGGATGGGGAAAACATAGTTTGGAGAACCAATCCCAGTTCGCCCAGCCGAGATTCAAAACTCAACCTTCTGGTACCCGGAAATCCAATCCATTCTATTCCTGAGGCCGACGCATTTGATCACGTGACCGAGGTGGCGGTTCCCCAGCACATTAACTCTTTTTAAAACATTTATTAATATGACTGTTACCCATTTTTGGTGGCCGCATGGTCTAAGGTGTTACTCTCGCAATAGACTAGACTTGCAGATGACGGGGATATCGGGGTTTGATCCTGGTTGGGTGCACTGAGGGTGGTTTTTCAACAATGGTTTCCCAATCTCTCTACGTGAATGTGGATACACTTCCTCTAAATTCAAACCTTCGTTATCCCTAACCCATTAGAGTAATTAGTACATAAGCGTATAGCCCGAACGGGTAGTAAGACACGGTACTAAAACAAATTATTATGATGGAAGTTGAAGATTTTTTAATTATTGTTGTGTTTCAGCACGTGTCCATTTTGGACATAGATGAGACCAACGGTGTGAAAAATGTGAACGAGCTGAATGAGAAGTACGGGGCGGAAACCGCCATATTTATACAAACTGACGTCACCAAGAAAGAGGACTTCGAAGGTGAGATTATAGTTTTTAGCATCGCGTCTTAGTACCCATTCGGGCTATGAACTTATATACTAATTACGCTAATGGTTCAAGGGACTATGAAGATTATATTTAGAGGAAATGTAATTGAATTTGCATAAAGGGAGAATGGAAATCAATTTTAGAAAAACCACCCTCAGTACACTCGAATGAGATGCGAACCTCAATCTCGCCTTCATCGGCGGTCTAATCTACTGCAAGGGTAGCGTTTTAGATCACGTGGTCACTGAAGCGGCTTACATATTTATCAATTACTCTAATGTGCTAGGGATTAGAAAGGTTGAATTTAGAGAATATATACCCACATTTTCGTGGATAGTAGAGAGCGAAAATAATTTTTTTTAATCAGTATAGCCAACCGGGATTTGAACCCCTGATATCTCTGTGACCGGTAATCCCGTCTATTGCGAAAATGACGCCTTAAACCAACGAATTTCAATCTTTTTTCACCTCATGGCACGCTGAACGGGTTAAATTTTGTCAAGGCACACCATCGTTTTTTTAAGGAGAGATTATATTATTTAAAAAGCTAGTATTAAGATTGTATTTAAAAGTTTAAGTTCAAATTTCTTAGTCGATTTAATCAATAATGTAAAACAAAATTAAAGATTTATCCAAAAGGAGGTATTTTTGGAGGCTTTTGACAAATTTTTAGACGAACTTTAATAAATCAAATTATACATATTTATACAATGCCGATTTTAGCGGCTTTCAATCAATATTGGTAGTCGAAATTGAGCCGCCTATTAATAACTTTATTGTATATCACTTTGTCTGCACTCTTTGCTTACTATTTATTTAGGTATAAAATATTTGTAAAAATGTTCTCTCCTCTCCCCAACACAGCAAATTTCAGAAAGGCGGTGGACACGTTCAAAAGCCTGGACATCGTCATCAACAACGCTGGTATTCTGGACGACAGTCGGTGGGAGCTCGAGATAGCCCTCAACGTCGTAAGTACTGTTCCTTTGAGCATGGTCTAGTCTCGACACCTTAGCTCTAAAGGTCTTAGGTCTGATTCCCCGACACAGCTGAAAAATTTATAATGATTGAAATTGGGGATTTTTACCCTTTCAAAACCGGTAGGGAATAGCTTTCGAGGCTTTTTTTTTCATAACTAAATTAGTTTGTAAGTCATGTACCTACATAATTAGTTGGCACATAAAGTGCACCTTTAATTTATATCTTCTAATATATACCTTAACGTTTGAATAAGATCTGAAGCTGTCTCTTTCGATAGATATTATAAATAACTGTAAAATGTTCAATAATAATTTGATAAAATGCTATCAATTTTCGACCCACAAAAATTCGCTTGCAATTTCTAAAAGGCTCTTTCTATTAAAATTGTATTGTATATATGATATTGGGGAATACAAATAATTCCATATTATAAATAAAGTTTATATTGTTTGCGCCCTGGGTATATCTAAGGGCTAGTTTTGGAACAAGGAGGTAGGAAGAACTTAAAGCTGCGAACTATTATTCAGCCAAAACTTTGTTCATATGGATCGCGTGCCTGATTCAAATATGGGATGATAGGAATATTGTGAGTTAAAGTAAGTATTTTTTTAGTTTTTATAGAAAAAAAATCAAATACTTCCTCAGTAGAAATTAGAGTTTAATTTTCTTCACATGTTGCTATCAACAGTTGTTGAATATCTGTCAATGGTGTCCTAGAATCGAAATACAACTTTTTCTCTTCATTTAAAAAGTTTCTCGTCTAATGTTGTTATGCTCATGACAGATATTCAATAACTGTTGATATCATCATGTGAAGAAAATTAAACTATTTATATACTGGAGTAAAATTAGATTGACAGGAATAAATTGTTTGCTACGAAAACTGCAAAAAAAAAAACACATTTTCTCGCGTCTCTTTCATTTGTAGCTTTTTCTTTTTCAGCTAATATTACTACCTGATCAGGTTTTACGCATGTAGGTAGTTTTCTCTCTCTTAGCGTGGGTATCAGAGACCCAACCCTATTTGATAAGCCACATGTTTCTCTTTTGGTCCACCGGTATCACGGGGTTTTAAAACAATAAATAAATAATAGAAAAAAATCCGCCATAGCTGTGATCTGAGCTATTGAAAAACTTTCGGCATAAAAACAGGCTTAGTCATCTCGCTAACTATAGTGTTATAATAATACTACAAAGTATATGATAATATACTATTGTAATACTATACGCTAGAGATGTGATGCTTGAATTCCTAGAATCTAAAGGAAACCGAGAAATTCAAGATTTGAAAAAATAAAAATCTCAAATAATTTCTCGAATACAATTATTATTGTTATTAAGCCTTTGACTTCAAAAATATTTTCAAACAATTGGTAAAAGGAACTATATAGGCGTTTATATGTGGTTGTAAAAAAAAATCAAATCACAAAAAATGACAAAATGATATTATTAATTTACTAAAAAAAAAGTTTTCTTCTTTGTTGTTTACATGACATGATATATATGATAGACAAAATATCATTTGACAGTAGTACTAACTAAAATTGTACATTTTTAAAGATTCGAGTATTCAAAATAAAATGTAAGCTTCGAATCCCGGATCCGGTCTCGAGAAGTATAATACTTAACCCATCACTACTATAAATAAATTAATTAAAACTAAAAGTGCTACTTGCTTATTATTATTATTATTTATATTTATATATTCAGACCCGTGGTGTAATGGCCAGTGCACCTGGCTACGAATCTGGAGGTCCAAGGTTTGATTCCCGGCTGGTAGTATCTTAGTCTCAAGAGGAATTATCTCAACGAGCCACAATGGCTTGTAGATTAGACGTACATTAGGTTTAAAACTCCCACAGGCTCACATCTCAATAAATAGTAGCATCTCATCTTCTCGGTGTGGCTGGGTGAAGACAACCTCCTATGATGTACCCCGGCCAACGCTCTGTGACACCAGAGTGGATAATAGTCTACACATAAGGCGACAGAATTAAATGTCATGTAGCTTCCGGTTAGTATCGACAAACGCTAATATGAAAAAAACTAAAAACATAATCAATACTTTTTAATTATGATTGTGGTCCGCCATGTTTGCTGCATTAATCATATCTACCCGCGAGTCATGAAAGGTAGTTTCAGAGGATGATTGTTAATTCTGGGAACAGAAACTTAACCAAAGAAATGTTAGCACCGGGTCTTACTGTACGTTCAGGTTTTTTTACATATGTTATAATTACGATCATGTGTTTGTGAGAAGGAATGAATGAATTTAGATAAAGTGTATACGCATTCGCAACTATTTAGGAAAACATTACCATCAGTACACTCGATTGGTATTCAAACTTTGATCCATCTCATTAACTAGAACGTTATATAAAAGGTACTACTAAGGTTTCAATATTGAGTTGTGGCGTCAAAACAGGGAAATTAATGAGGAAATATACGACTGGTTTGGAGACAACGCTATTCAATAGGTCCCAGAAGCTTAGCCAGAGCTCCAGGCGTGTTGAATACCTGACAACCACTAATAATAATAGTAGTAGTAATCTAACTCGATGTTCAAAGTCTAGTTATTCCAACTAAAGTGTCCCGTGTGTGTTTTGTTATCCAGAACGCCGTGGTGAGGGGCACACTATTGGCCCTCCAGTACATGGGCAAAGACCAGGGAGGCAAAGGGGGCGTCGTAGCCAACATCGCCTCCATCTTGGGTCTAGCGGTGGCCGCCGGGGCGCCAGTCTACACCGCCACCAAGCACGCCGTCGTCGGCCTCAGTCGGTCCTTTGGGGTCAGTCCCAACCTCTACAACCAACATTTAACATTCAGGAGTTAGGTGTAAGATGGTGTGACTGACTGTACGGTCCAAGGTTCGGTTCTTCGGGGTCAATACCAACCTTTCACCCTATTCAACCAATATTTAACAATCAGGAGCTATGTGTGAGATGGTGTGACTGATTGTACAGTCTAGGGTTTGGTCCTTCAGTGTCTACTACTACTACTATTAGCACCGCGTCTTACTACCCGTTCGGGTTATACGCACTTACGCTAATGTTGTAATGGTAGGGTGATTGTGAGATGAAATGGAGGACCTACAGATTAACGTGGAATCCGAACCACGGTGGAGACCTGGCATTCCTCCTTCAGTGTCAATACCAACCTTTCACCCTCTTCAACCAATATTTAACAATCAGGAGTTAGGTGGTGTGATGACCCTGTTTAGGTTAATGTAACCTACTGTTTCTTGAAAGTACTTGTAAGATATCCCAACCAAGGTGTACACAAAATAAGCACCACCTATTATGTAATAAAGTCCTCTAGATATATAGTGAGCCTTTCTGTCCATTCAACATAATCTGGTGTCTGAAGCAAGAGAAGTACTATATCTCTGCTCACAAGAATACTTGTCGTAACCTCCCCGTCTTGTGTCCAGATGCCGTTCCACTACGAGTCGGACGGGGGTCCGTGTCGTGACGATGTGTCCAGGGGTGACCGACACCCCGCTCATCTCCGAGGCTGGACACCGTCAGCTGAGCAACGACTGGGGCAAGGAGATTGATCATGAGCTAACCTTCTTGCCAATACAGAAGTGAGTACAGTTAAATCCTCGACTTACGCGGTTAATTGGCTCTGGAACGTTTAGAGGCAAGTTGAAAACCAGCGTAAGCTGAATATTTATAAAGTACGATATATTTTTGACATTTATATCTGTCTAAAATAATATAGATATATACAAAGAATGCCTATAACACTATCAGTTGTGCATCAGTTTATTGGGAACGCCATATATTATGTTTCAAGTGGCTCTTGATAGATGGTCATGCTGGTCTTGAGTGAAAGTACTGCAACCGCAACTATAATCCGTGTAAGTCGAGGACTTAATACAGAATCAACTAAAAATATAAATACTTATTGGCAGTGCTAGATTTATAGGAGGGCTCAGGGGGTTATAGATCAGGGAAGCAAAATTAAAGGGGGGCAAATTTTACAAATATAATATATTGTATAGTTTAAAAAAAATCACCATGGCAATTGAATTTTATTTTGTTTCAACACATTTAAAGGCAAGTTTTGCTGGGCTGGGGTAAAGTGGTGTTGAGGGGGGAGGGTAGGGGGTAGGGGGCTAGGGTGTTAGGGGGGACGGACCACTATTGAAATGAAAGACAATAGTTGAAGAGTAGCTGAACGAATTAGGTTTGAGTTTTTTTAGTGATCATCACAGTCAGAGTTAAGGGTACGGATAGGCTACGTGCAGGGTTATGTTATACTCTTCCCTATCACTATCATTCATATATTACTTGTCTGTATGGTGTTTGGACTATATTCAGACGGGGCGGATTCGTCCGCGCGGAAATTGGTAGCTGTTCAGACGTCACGGAATCCGTGCGGAATATAAAAGGAAATTTAAATAAAACATCATTACTATTTACAAAACCAAAACCTTGACATTTATAGTACGGATAGTACAAAAGGCCGGATAGTCGTGGGCCTACTGTTCTTATATAATATAGATATCTGTGATAAACGCTTTTAATAAATATCTGTAATAAAGAGCAAATTTACCAAGTACGTTATTTTTAACCGATAGTTATGGTCACTTGGTGTTCTAGGGGTAAGGTGTCGGACTTCTGTGTTGGGGTCCGGGTTTAAATCCTCGGTCCTGGCACAGATTTATCTGATTACCAAACCCTTCCTTCACCTCTGACAAGACATGTATTAATCACTAACTTGTGAATGTGGGGAATGCCAGGCCTCCACCGTGGTTCGGATCCCACGTTAAACTGTAGATCCTCCATTTCATCTCACAATCAAGCTACCATTACACATGAGCGTAAGTGCGTATAGGCCTAACGGGTAGTAAGACGCGGTGCTAATAATAATAATAATAATAATAATAATTTAACCAATAAATCCGTGGCGTTAGCGAATAGTTCCACCAATTACGTCCAAACTAGTTTTTTTTTACCGTGTTGAAATATTCTTCACATTCCATGTCTCATACGGTAGGCCTTTTCTCCACCTCGTTAACAAAAAAATTCTCTATCGAAATGCTCCATAGTTCACTCCTCTGCATACGTCCAAACCGCGCAAAATCCGTTCGTCAACTGAACGCTCTCATTGAAATTCATGGAACTCAAGCCGGGCGGTCGCGGTCAGTGGAGACCGCGCGGACGATTGCACCGCTCCGCCTAGTGTGAACGACTGTATGTAGCTCAATACAGCTCGATACCGCGTGGACTGATCCACCCCGTCTGAACGAACTCTTGTGTAGCGTCTAGGTGGCAAAAATATACATCCACCACTGCCTATTGAACTGTAATAGTGGTAATGAATATAATAGTACTAATAACTTTAATTTTTAAGTGCATAACTTTAATTTTATTTATTTCCAAGTACATCAACAGACAATAAACGAGTCCGAAATCTTAGCTCAGTCGGTGTTTTCTCATTGATTTAAATCCCAGGATATATTCCCGGCATGGACGATGAATTTATCATTAGTGAAATATGTTTTTCACCCTTCCACAGTGATGAATTAACGGCTAGGGGTCTGGATGTTGTGTCTGTTCTAGATTTAAGTTAGTTGATAAGTCGTGTGTTGATATAATCAGCCGATTTATAGAGGGCTCGTTAAAAATCACAAATAATAGAAGATAATACTGCACATCTGAGATACATCATTTGTAGCTCAGTTTGTGTAAAGATTAGCCAGTACTAATGTACCGTTGCCCAGTGGACGCCTGAATGTACTAATCGTACTTCCTTTCCGTGGAGGCTCTTTCCATGTCCCGTTGAGATGAGGTGAGGGTGATAATGAGTATGAGGGTCAGGTACCAGTGGAGACACTTAAATCTAATTTAAGCCTAATTAATCAACCCTGGCGACTGTTGGGATATTTCCTCTTTCGGGAAAAATACCCAATATACCAGCCGGAAATCGAGCCCGGGTCACCTAGACTCGTAGCAAGGTGCAATGACCACTACTCCTTGAGGCAGGCTAAAACCACAAATGCATAGCTATAACAATAATGATAAAATAAGATTTAAGGACCAAAAAAAGGGCCAAAACTTCGAAGAAACGGCTTAATACAGCCATTAACATTTATATAACATTATATTATTTGTGGGGTGACCTGGTGGTCTAGAGGTAAGGTGTCGAACTTCTGTGCTGGGGGCCTGGGTTCAATCCTAAGTCCCGGCACAGATTTATCTGATTGCCAAACCCTTCCTTCACCTCTGACAAGACATCTTGTGAATGTGGGGGAATGCCAGGCCTCCACCGTGGCTCGGATTCCACGTTAAACTGTAGGTCCTCCATTTCATCTCACAATCACCCTACCATTACACATTAGCGTAAGTGCGTATAACCCTGTGGCAAAGTAAACCATCCCCTTTAATTATAAACCATATTTACAATTAATTAGAGTAACAAAATATATATTATTTACTCTTATTCTGTTGAAGTACGTACAGTTGTGCCAACATTGAATTTATTTATTT
This sequence comes from Timema shepardi, assembly GCA_902151425.1. Taxonomy (NCBI): domain Eukaryota; kingdom Metazoa; phylum Arthropoda; class Insecta; order Phasmatodea; family Timematidae; genus Timema; species Timema shepardi. Next base: position 10,936 of record CABFVX010000216.1, on the reverse strand, counting down.
TCACTTCCCAAATAAAATAACTTTGAGCTTTCTTTAACATGGTAAAAGCTCAACAAGATGATTATAATTTTAAAATATACATATATTTTGGTCTTACCTGTGTATAAAACAATAATGTATTCAGGTTTAGTGATTTTTTTTTATAAATAAGGAGAGTAGTTCACATCACAGGCTGACCAACAAATAATTTTAGATTTGTACGGACTAACCCGCAATAGTTATCTAACTTTTCAACTAGAATGCGCGCTGATAGAAGCTTAGCTAGACGGCTATTTAATGAACTACTTGAATATCGTTGCAGCAGGGTTTTTATTTAAACGAATTTTAAATTAAGACAATTTCAGCCAGATTCAATTTCACCCCAAATATTCGTTGATTCATTAAAGTATTTCTCTTTACCATTTCCTTTTACTCAATCTCTCATCCATGCGTCACTATTCTAGCAATATTCCTAGTTCTAAATGGTATCACCTCTTTGGTGTGTATTTGGAAAGCTTTGTTTTGTTTGTTTGTTTATTGGTTTTAAGAATTGAAGGGGACGATTAGTTTTTGTTTTATGTTTGGCGTCGTTTTTAAAATGGTAATAAAGCTGGGATATTTAAGTTTCCAATAAAGAGGCAAAAAGGGACACAGTGCTACAAGTTATTACAATTTTGAAATATAAAAGATTTACACAAGAGAGTTGAATTTAACTTGGAGAGGAAGTGAGAAGTTTATTCATAATTTTAATTAAATATAAAGATATGTAGTTTTCAACTACAAAATGGCTATGGGTGAGAAGTTTCCAATTTTTTTGTTTTGTTGCTACACTTTTAATCAGTCACTTAGTGACTATATCTTAAGACAACTTACAAATAGAAAAATGTAACTATGAGCAGCAAGGCTACTTAATAATTTTAAGTGAAAGTATGGTATAGTAATCAATACCTTGTTAACAAAACAAAGTTTATACATATTAATATAAAATTTACAAACACCAAAATTTTAACTTTGTTTCAGGAAAATTATGTTACCTTAGATATGTAAATTAACGGAGCTCCATAGGCAGGATTTGATAAGACTAAAATTCAGAGTACATAAATAACCAAACAAATAACATAAAATAGTTTATTTATTTATTTCATGGTGACTACCCGGTATTCATTTTGTTACATTACAATATTATATAAAATACAGGTGTAAGTTCATTTCTTATGTGTTTTACCCCAAGCATTATTATCAACCAGCTTATTGTTGTGTCATGTAATATTGCTACGGCAACTGGACAGGCAAAGAGAAGGGATTTCCTAATCATGTGTTTAAACCCAGTGGTCCTGAGATAAGGTTTCTCGTGCAACTGAGCTAAATAATATATATTATACAACCTTAGGAGAATTATATATATATTTTCACAACCCGAATGGATAGTAAGACGCAGGGCTAATAATAATAAATAATAATATATTGTTTGTGTTAAAGGAACTTGTACATTCTGACGATATTATTCTGTTGGCAGGCCTGAACACGTGGCTACAGGCATGGTTCATATCCTCTCCAAAGGCTCCAGTGGAAGTGTCTGGGTGTCCGAAGGGGGTCAACCCGTGTATGAAGTCATCATCCCAGATAGAGAATCCATCAAGGCTCCCAACTAAACCCAAGAGAAACGTTCGCGTCTTTTCTCCTTAAAAAATACCATCGGGAGACTATTTAATTTTAACAATCACCAAGTTTGAATATTGTTACTTCGATCCTTTACCGAGTCTAGGAAGGGTATTAATCAATCAGTCGCATACCCAGAGGGGCTCAAGTGAGAGCACTGAAGATGTAATGAATGTAAAAGTTACATTTTAAAAACCTTCCTTCCTCATTTCTTCCAAGAAGATTTTTTTTTTGCTACAGCTTTGATCAAATGCCCAGGACAAATTAAATTTCTGGGTGCGCCACTGTAATACATTAGATGAGTAAAAGATCTTTAAATGTGATAAAATAACAGATCGCATCACTTCATTTGTTTGAATATCTTCATATTTACTCCACAACTTTTGTTTTTACTTGGGTTCCATGACCCAAATGTAGGTGTGTTACTCTCACTCACTCGAAATAAATTATAAAAATATTCCTCCAGAGAAGACTGCACCTCGTGTACTTGCTAATAACAGATTTCATAACACAATTTTTTCATTGTCACACCCTATTAATTTTTACAGTTGTATATACTTAGCTAACAGATTACAGTAAAACCATGAGATATTTAAATTGGACTTTAATTTAAAAAAATTTAAAACCTTCCATCTTAAAATTAAATTAGTTGAAAAAATGACGAACACTCGAAACGAAACCGTGACCTTTGGGTAAGTGCGCCAAAACTCTACCACTTATAATTATTAGCACCGCGTCCTGCTACCCGTTCAGGTTATACGCACACTAATTTGTAATGGTAGGGTGATTGTGAGATGAAATGCAGGACCTACAGTTTAACGTAGGATCCGAACCACGGTGGAGGCCTGGAACTCCACACATTCACAAGATGTCTTGTCAGAGGTGAAGGAAGGGTTTGGCAATCGGATAAATCTGTGCCGGGACCGAGGATTGAACCCCGGACCCCCAGCACACAAGTCTGACACCTTACCCCTAGACCACCAGGTCACCCTCTATCACTTAGCTATCTAGGAATTGTCACGAGATCAGACTCGTTCTTGACCGGAACTAAATCAAAGTTAAGTTCCTCCTTTTTGGAAATTACATCCTCCCCCTCCCTCCACACACCTGGTAACCTGTGTCTTTGGATCAATGATAGTGCCAAGTATCAGATGATATCCACACGTCCATCACAAACTCTGCCTTAAACTATGAAGAATGACCTTAAGTTACGGGAAAGGAAGGGACAATTTAGAGTAAATGTACTCACATTTGCACGGAAGAAGAGTTGAAAACCCAATAAAAATCATTCATTACACCTAACTTGTATCTAAACCTTGACCATCATAACACCGTAAAACGAAACCAAATGAGCTAGACGCTTAATCCATTTGTTCACCGATACTAGTAAGAACTATAATTGAACTCAAGGTCATAAAACATAAATCTAATTATTATTTTTTCACCACCATAAAAATGTATAGACACTTTATGATTATTATTACTATTATGTGTTCTGTCTTACGACAAGTCCATTCCTTTTGTCAGTGAGCTTAGACCGACAATGCCTCCTCCTTCAGCTCCCAGAATTTTCTTCTTTTCTCCAAGTCATCTAATATTTGAATCCTCTTTCTTCCTAAGCTCCTTTTTTCCTTAACCTTTCCTTCTATGACGTCGTGCAGAAGATAGATTCTCCTAAAAATATGTCCGATTCAGTTTTCTTCGAATAGAAGAATCACATCCAACTTATGAACTAAAAACATTTTAAGTAAAGGCCATAGTAAATTAGTAATCCTACCTTCTATCTGGATCACAATCTGCCGTTTTTAATGGATCATTAAGTCTCAGCAACCACCCAAACTAAAATAATCGTTAATTTTTCCCTATTTAAACCCAGCCGTTCAAATAAAACTACCCGCTATAAACGTAGAAAAATGGTAAAATCTCAAGGGAATTCGTAACCCACTGAATAAGTTTTAACCTCTCAACAACTAAGTTGACACCTACTTCGGTGGTTGCGTGGTCTAACGCGCTACTCTCGCAGTAGACTAGACTGCCGATGACGGGGAGATCGAGGTTCGATTCTCGGTTGGGTGTACTGAGGGTGGTTTTCCCCAAAATTAATTTTCCACTCTTATTCCACGCAAATGAAGTCACATTTCCTCTAAATATAACCTTCTTAATCCCTCAAACTATTGGCGTAATTAGTATATAAACATATACTCTGAACGAGTAGTAAGACGTGGTGCTAAAAACGAAAACTAAGTTGACGACACTGAATCCTGTTTCCTGTTCAGCTTACTGCTTCCTGGAGAAGATGACACGTGGCATAGAAACATTCCAGTGTTTGTAAATTATTATAAATATATCAGAAGAATGGTAGGTTGCGAAGGTAAGCACAGAGTTTGTTTGAACCAGTGGTCTACAAACTTTTTGTAGGGCTTGACCCCAATTTTCTACTCTGGAACCATTACAACCAGGGGCACCCGCAAGTGGTGTGTAGGGGGGGGGGGTAAATTTTCTCCCCCTTCCCCCGAGATTCTAAGATTGTGTAAATATTAAAAGTAGGCTATTCCCGGCCCACAATGTTCTTAATTAACGCTCAAACAGCCAACAAAGTGCTATATTATTATTATTATTATTATTATTAGCACCGCGTCTTACTACCCGTTCGGGTTATACGCACTTACGCAAATGTGTAATGGTAGGGTGATTGTGAGATGAAATGGAGGACCTACAGTTTAACGTGGATTCCGAACGACGGTGGAGGTCTGGCATTCCACACATTCACAAGATGTCTTGTCAGAGGTGAAAGAAGGGTTTGGTAATCAGATAAATCTGTGCCGGGGCCGAGGATTGAACAACAGAGTGCTATAGAATATAACAAATAAATTAATAACTAGCGTCCGCCACCACCTGCTGACTTTAGTGCTGATAGTTTGGCATCTTTTGAGGCTTCAATTGAATACATTTTTCTTTCCCCAAACCCCCAACCCTCCGATTTGGCCTCCCTTGAGAAAAATCTTGCGGTCGTCTTTGATCACGACCCCTTAATAACCTACAAAAACTTTAAATTTTAATTTTAAAATTACTTTTTCAATTTGTCTTACTACCCATCCAGTCCATGCTTATTTAATTATATCAGTGGGATAGGTAGAATTGAGAAGAAATGTATCCTTATTTGTGTTGAGGGATAGAAGAAACCCGTTTATAACAAAAAATTACCCTTAGTACACCCAGCTGGAATTCAAATCCTGACCTCACCATCACTGACCTACCAAACCAAACGAGCGTGACGTTAATTAATAGGGGTGAGAAGGCAAGATAGTGCAAACTTTTTTTTCTAAACTAAATAAAATATTTCTCCAGTAGGCCTATACACATAGAGTTTAATTGTATTCACATGTTGATATCAACAGTTGTTGAATAGCTGTTATAGAGCATAGCGGCATTAGATTACAAACTTTTTAAATGAAGAGAAAAAGTTGTCATTCAATTGTAGGACACCCTTGTCAGATATTCAACAACTGTTGATTACACCATGTGAAGAAAATTAAACTATATGTTTCTACTGGAGAATTATTTGATTTTTATAAATTATTTTGATATAAATACTGCCCATGACTCGCATTCCCTGCCACCCCACCGTAATTTTACGTTTCCACTGATGCTGGTTTGATATTTCTAAGAATGGAAGATCAACGAGCCCAGCGGGTATTTTGGGAGTTAGTTTAGCAGCTCTACTCACCCAAATACGAGATTGTGTCAGTAAACTAAACGCTTACATTTCAATTTGAATTTCTCAACTTCCTATTATCATTATAATTACTCAAAAAGATGAATATAATGCTATAATTTCAACAACTATTATGACCTCACCTGGAACAAGTCACGAAATGGGTTCGCGACCCGATGGTTGGAAACACTTGGTTTTAAACTGTAGCTGTTAATTTTTCTCGTCACTCATTAAAACATTCATTGGCCAGATATCAACGAAAGTACCACTTTTTAAAGTGAGTTAAGTAAATCAAAACCCATGTATGATTGGTCAAATGGGGACAGAGAAGAGAATATGTCATAGCTACACTACGTTTACCGTGAAAGGTAGCAGTATTTTTTATACTTTTATATAGTCATTACGCTAATAGTTCTAAGGATTATGAAGGCTATATTTAGAAGTAGTGACCTGCATTTGCGTGGAGAGAGAGAGAGAGCAAAAAATAATTTTGGGAAAACCACCCTTAGTACTCCTGACCAAGCTTCGAACTTCAATCTTCCCGTCATCGGTGATCTAGTCTACTGCAAGAATAGTGCGTTTCCTCGGTGGCGTAGTTAGCTAACGCGCTAGTCTTGTTGAGCTAGACCACCGAGGTCAGGGAGATCGAGGTTCGAATCTCGGTCGGGTGAACTGGGGGTGGTTTTCCCAAAATTGTTTGCCACTCTTCTTTCATGCAAATGTGGGTTCACTTCTTCTAAATTCAACCTTCCCAACTCCTAATCCATGAGTGTAATTAGTACTTAAGCGTATAACCCGAAAGGTAAGTAAGACGCGGTGCTAAAAAAAAAAAATAGCGCGTTAGACCACGCGGCCACCAAAGTGGGTGGTAACAGTCTTACCTGGATGGATTACACTATAGTTCTATCTTATAAAGCTACGCCATTGTGAAATATTTACAGGTACACTTGCTACCTTACATAATGAACAAAGTGTACATTTTTAACAAATTACGATTACTCTGTAAACACCTAGGGAGACGTCACTGGTATGTATGTTCTAGGTTTTTTTACTTTTAGATTAATGGATAGTTGCATCGATGGCTGCAGATGATCACGCCAAAATTAATTCAAAACTTTGTATCGGGAAAAATGTTCTATAGAATGAAACCTTACTCGAGTTTCTATTCAAAGGTTTACTCGTCAAAGGCTATCAACTTCCGGTGTCTAATTTTTAAGTGAAATGTATATTTTCTCTCCTCACAAATCGACGAACACTTTAAAACTGACACCTCTACCTGCTCTTTATCTATTTGTCGCACCATAACACTTAAGTAATAATTGAGATACTAGTTTTAACCAAATATAAATATTTTATTTTCCAATTTAAATACAATCATTCACATTTCGGGGTTTACAAGTTGTTGTAAATATAGCAGTATTATATAGAGTAGTCAAGGCACACACAGCAGAAAAACTGGAATTTAATTATGAAAATTATAGTTTCTTTGGAAACTACTATTTTCGCCAACATCATGGACATTCAACCTTTCAAATGAGTGTCTATTTGTTAAAATCGATTTGTCCATTTTTTTACTAATTTCAATCACCAGAAATTGTCTTATCAAATTATATAAATATAGGTCACGACCTACTCCCCGTGGGCTTGATCTGTCAGTGTTAGGATAGCTTGCGTGAGGGGTAAGGTGGCAGGCTAGGTAATTTAACTGTGTGGGATCGAAATAATATGTAGGTTTACTATTTTTGGTTTAATAAAAGTTACTAAAAGATAATACAAAATATGTTTAGTCGTAAGATAAAGAAATGAGGAGACTGGATACTCGCGCTGTTAGAAGAACTGGCTTAACTCGTGACAGCTAAAGACCGATGGAAGTGACTGACACTGCGAGTGAACCCTACAGAACTCGATCTCGGGACCCTGAGATCGACGACTACATTTTAAGCACAAGTTCTACTGATGACCCGAAGGTGTAGTCTGATATGGTCCTGCGTCGGGCAGAGTAACTGTCTGCGATATCGATGGAATTGTGACAGTCCCGATGCCAGAATATAAAAGGCTATTATAGCATGATATGGCCCCTTTCCTTGCCAAATAGTTCAACTATTGTTATGAATTGTCAGCGTTCTCTTTTAAACTTTCTAGTTCGTTACTTTATGAACGCTAAAACAGCACTTTTCAGCCCGTGCGTCCACTCGAGTTATGTAAATCAAAACAAACATTGCTGAGCGGTTAGGATATGTATATATATATATATATATGAGTGTGTGTGTTTGTGCGCGCGCGCGATCGTGTGCTTAATGGCCTGCAAGTCTATCATGTTGTTTATGACACACTATAAAAATGTAGGCTCCTACTTAATTTAAAACATATTTAATTCAACAATTTTATAACCACTCCATAGTATTAAAACCATCTTATTTTCCCCCTCACCCCTTCCCACAGACCCTCAAATTTCCACTTCAGGAAATGACACGAGGAACGGGGGTTCGTTGTTTTTAGAGACCCAAACACTGCCGCTGTCGCCTTTGTTCAGAATATGGATCATGGCGTTCGCCACGTTGTCAGGCCTGCAAACAAAAAAACAAAAAGTTCAGTAACTCCTTTTTTATCAGGGAATGGGATGTTAAGGTGGGATGGAAGGGGACGTGAGAAAAAGCCAGTGTATTTTTAAGTTTTAATTGCAAATTTTTTGTTGTTGTCAAAATATATAAAATATTGCTCCAGTATGAACACAGTTTTTCTTCGCATGATGAGCTCAAAATTTCTTGAATTTAATTCCATTTAAAATGTGTCTCATCTAATGCCGCTATGATCATGACAGATATTCAGGAACTGTTGATATCACCATGTGAGGAAAATTAAATTTTATGTTTGTACTGTGGCATTACTTTATTTGTTTGGGACGAAAAAATTTTTGCCATAGAAACTGCAAAAACAGTGACCTTTTCTCGCGTCCCCCTCCATTCCGCCTAAATAGCACCCCTCACAGCTGAATAAACGGAATATTAGATGCAAGATTGTATATACTCTGACCAGGAAACTTGACGGTGTTGTTTCATGCACGCTTCAATTTACAACAGCATGGTAAGAATCATTATAATAGCGGTTTAAAAAAAACTAGAATGATTTATTTTTTCTAAACCAGCATTCTCGCAATAGACTAGACTACCGATTACGGGGATAGCAAGGTTTGAATCCCAGACGAGTGTAATGGGGATGGTTTTCCTATATTGTTTCCCACTCTCCCTCCACGCAAATGCGGGTACATTTCTTCTACGTCAAACCTTCCTCGTCCCTAGCATATGACCATAATTAGTACGTATGCGTATAGCCTGAACAACCAGTAAAATGCATTGCTAATAAAAAAAAGTTTCATTATTTGAAGATAAACTATTAAGCCACATCGGTGATCGAACGGCAGACTCTCAACTAGGTATACAGACGCGTCACCGACTGAGCTATGGTCTAAGAGATACACTTTGGCTGTAAATAGATATATTATGTCATACTTTTGAGCTATCAAAGTTTCGATCTTCTTTGATAATTGTTCGCCGAGTTCGTTGTCCATCTGTCTTTTGGGCGACTCCGTAAGTAGTTCTGTTTTAGTCGCTCCTGGGCACACCGTCAGCACTCGTACCCCTGTCTTGTCGTAATGGACAGGTTCCTGCAACACATCGCACCGTAGGGTCAGCCCCACACACATGGACGTGTCTGACTCTCCAAATTTTCATCCTCACTAATCATTACTTATTTAAATTATAGTAGATGTTAAATAAAATCCATGTGGTATCTTTTCAGGGCCCTTTTTAAATCACTTATCGATACACTAAAGAGATAAAATTTGTATGAGCACGTCGGGGCAGGCCATCTTTATGAGAATAATTCAAGATGGCGGACGAAAAGTAAAAATGGAATTGTATGAAGCTAAAATTTGGTATGAACGCTGTGGAGCATTACATCTTTATTAGAATAATCCAAGTTGGTGGAAGCAACATACAAATGGAGTTCTAGATAGCTGAAATTTTGAATGAATGCTATGGAGCATTACATCTTTATGAGAAAAATCAGAAACTGGAAATATCCAAGATGGTGGATGCGACGTGCAAGTTGAGTCCCATTTGGATGATATAAAGGTCTCAAAATTGTTTAGTTGAGAGAAAAATCACGCAGCAAAATTTAGGTAGATCCAAACTTACACACACTTACCTCCTGTTATATAAAAAAAACTAAAAATGTATCAAAACAACAGGGAACCGACTATATAATAAAGTAATGTGGTGTACGTTCGTATCTTCAGAGTTTTTATCGAACTTCCCTAAATGATACAAAGCCGTAACTTAGCACACTGATTACTTAAATTTAAAGGGTTATTTATTTTGCAAGGAGTTGGCCTTAGAGGGGATTCAGCACACAATGGTCACGTGACTAAGCGTTATAATTTTGGTCTGTGTTGTATGACATCTTTAAGAGAAAAATGCGAAGATTTAAAAACATAAATTACGTTATATTGACACAAATAACATAAACATATATAAAAACAACAAGGAACAGACCTTGCACCAAAAACAAAAAATTCACCTGTTGGAGACAGTTCTAACACATTTTATAACATAAATGGAGCCTATTCTAACATAATCCGATTAATACTTAACTAAGTATTCAAACACACTGTCTCAGCTGAACTTAGTTACTTACTCCATGGCATAAATAGCTTGAAAGTTCATTGGCGCGCTTACAAAAGTACGCGACCTATCACTATCTTGAGCTAGTTATATCCAGTCCACCTCATTACACACCATCTCTATCTTGAGCCAGTCCACCTCACTACACCCTATCCCTATCTTGAGATAGTTATATCCAGTCCACCTCATTACGCACTATCTCTATATTGAGCCAGTCCACATCAATACACCCTATCCCTATCTTTAGATAGTTATATCCAGTCAACCTCATTACACAATATCCCTATTTTGAGCTCTTTCTATCTACTCTACCTCAATACACACCATTCCTATTTGCAGCTAGTACTATCCTGTCCCCCTCATTACAACCTCTCCTTATCTTAAGCTAGTTCTATCCATTCTCCCTCATTATCTCCTACTCCTACCTTGAGTTAGTTCTATCCAGTACACCTCATTACACTCTATATCCTTCAGGTCCATTCTAATACTGTCCTCCCACCTACGTCTAGGTATTTCCAATGGTCTCTTCCCATTGGGCTCAGCACCTAATACCCTGAACACGGTTCTAGATTCTCCCATTCTCCATTCATGTCCTGCCCACTGGAATCTATGAGACTTGGTTATCCTAACAATGTCCTATAATGAGTGCAGGTTATGTAACTCATCATGATTGAACTATTTTCCCCCAAAATAGGAGAAAGGCTAACGGCCTAGACTGTGCTACCCCCTATGCGAGTATTAATAGGGTTCAGTAAGTTCTGGCTGGAGATGACTCACCATGCTGACGGACAACAAGGTTCAACAAGTGATGACAAGCCTATAGTATGTACCTTGAGAGACTCACCATGATGACGGATAACAAGGTTCAACAAGTGATGACAGGTCTATAGTATGTACCTTG
>CABFVX010000215.1:365551-381437 GCA_902151425.1 Timema shepardi | reverse complement strand
AGCTTGGCTAGGGAATACAGAACTAACCAGTCGTAGCCTAACAATTTAATATAGCTTGAACCACTCGTAGCTTGGCTAAGGAATACTGAACTAACCAGTCGTAGCCTAACAATTTAATATAGCTTGAACAACTCGTAGCTTGGCTAAGGAATACAGAACTAACCGGTCGTACCGTAACAATTTAATATAGCTTGAACCAGTCGTAGCTTGGCTAAGGAATACAGAACTAACCAGTCGTAGCCTAACAATTGAATATAGCTTGAACCAGTCGTAGCTTGGCTAAGGAATACAGATCTAAGCAGTCTTAGCCTAACAATTTAATATAGCTTGAACCAGTTGTAGCTTAGCTAGGTAATACAGAACTAACCAGTCATTGCCTAACAAGTTAATATAGCTTGAACCAGTCGTAGCTTAGCTAGGTAATACAGATCTAACCAGTCGTAGCCTAACAATTTAATATAGCTTGAACCAGTCGTAGCTTAGCTAGGTAATACAGATCTAACCAGTCGTAGCCTAACAATTGAATATAGCTTGAACCAGTCGTAGCTTGGCTAAGGAATACAGAACTAACCAGTCGTATCCTAACAATTTAATATAGCTTGAACCAGTTGTAGCTTGGCTAGGGAATACAGAACTAACCGGTCGTAGCCCAACAATTTAATATAGCTTGAACCAGTCGTAGCTTAGCTAGGTAATACAGATCTAACCAGTCATAGCCTAACAATTTAATATAGCTTGAACCAGTCGTAGCTTAGCTTGGTAATACAGATCTAACCAGTCGTAGCCTAACAATTTAATATAGCTTGAACCAGTCGTAGCTTGGCTAGGGAATACAGAACTAACCGGTCGTAGCCCAACAATTTAATATAGCTTGAACCAGTCGTAGCTTGGCTAAGGAATACAGATCTAACCAGTCTTAGCCTAACAATTTAATATAGCTTGAACCAGTTGTAGCTTAGCTAGGTAATACAGCTCTAACCAGTCGTAGCTTAGCTAGGTAATACAGATCTAACCAGTCGTAGCTTAGCTAGGTAATACAGCTCTAACCAGTCGTAGCTTAGCTAGGTAATACAGCTCTAACCAGTCGTAGCTTAGCTAGGCAATACAGCTCTAACCAGTCGTAGCTTAGCTAGGTAATACAGCTCTAAACAGATGGAGCTTATCTAGGGGATATAATGCAAACCAGGCGATTCTCGTCTAATGTCATAATATTAGCACTAACAGCTTTTACATCTAGGGTACACAACGGGAATATTTCATTATATTGGGTGCACTGAGTGTGGTTTCCCTAAATCGTTTTCCTCACCCCCTCCACGCAATTGTTAGTACACTTCCTAGAAATTAAACCATTCTAATCCCTACATATTAGTGTAATAATTAGTACTGTATATAGGTGTATACTATATATCCCAAACGTGTAGTAAGACGCGGTGCTAAATAAAACAAAATTGGACTCGCTTCATTGGCCGAATGGTCTAAGGCGTCACTCTCATGCTAAACTTGCCTGCTGATGATGGGGAAATCGGGGTTCCAATAATGGTTGGGTCTAATGAAGATTGTTTTTTCTAAATGGTTTACCACTATCCTTATAAGTAAATGCAGGCAAATTACCTCTAAAATGCTTCCTTCTTCATTCCTAACCCATTAGGATAATTATCACATATGTATATAACTTGAACAAGTATTAAGACGTGGCGATAAATAATAGATATTGGACTTAAAAGCATTTATTCCGAAGTAAGTAATGTGATTTTTTTTTACAATGGACTTAAACAAGTCTTATTCTGAAGTACACATTGTGAAGAGTTCATAACATTGGACTTAATTGCGTTTACTTCTAGGGTACTCATTGGGAAGATTTGTAACGTGAAGCGTTTGTAACGTTGAACTAGTGGCTTAACCTTACCATTTTACTTTTGTGTTACACACTGTGAAGCGTTTGTAACGTTGAACCTTACCATTTTTACTTCTGTGTTACACACTGTGAAGCGTTTGTAACGTTGAACCTTACCATTTTTACTCCTAGGGTACACACTGTGAAGCGTTTGTAACGTTGAACTAGTGGCTTAACCTTACCATTCTACTTTTGTGTTACACACTGTGAAGCGTTTGTAACGTTGAACTAGTGGCTTAACCTTAACATTTTACTTCTGGGTTACACACTGTGAAGCGTTTGTAACGTTGAACTAGTGGCTTAACCTTACCATTTTACTTCTGGGTTACACACTGTGAAGCGTTTGTAACGTTGAACTAGTGGCTTAACCTTACCATTTTACTTCTGGGTTACACACTGTGAAGCTTTTGTAATGTTGAACTAGTGGCTTAACCTTACCATTTTACTTCTGGGTTACACACTGTGAAGCGTTTGTAACGTTGAACTAGTGGCTTAACTTTACCATTTTACTTCTGTGTTACACACTGTGAAGCGTTTGTAACGTTGAACCTTACCATTTTTACTTATGGGTTACACACTATGAAGCGTTTGTAACGTTGAACTAGTGGCTTAACCTTACCATTTTACTTATGGGTTACACACTGTAAAGCGTTTGTAACGTTGAACTAGTGGCTTAACCTTACCATTTTACTTCTGGGTTAGACACTGTGAAGCGTTTGTAACGTTGAACTAGTGGCTTAACCTTACCATTTTACTTCTGGGTTACACACTGTGAAGCGTTTGTAACGTTGAACTAGTGGCTTAACCTTACCATTTTACTTCTGTGTTACATACTGTGAAGCGTTTGTAACGTTGAACTTTACAACTTTTATTTCTGTGTTACACACTGTGAAGATCTTGTAATATTGTACTTAGCCGTTTTTACTCCTAGGGTACACAACGTGAAGCTTTTTTTTTTAAACATTGGACTTAACCACTTTTACAGCTGGGGTACACAAAGTGAAGATTTTGTAACCTTGGACCTTATCACGTTTACTTCTGGGTTTCTCACTGTGAAGATATTGTAACAATGGACCTAGCCGCTTTTACTTCTAGGGTACACAATGTGTAGATTTCATGACATTGGAGGGGAGAAAAGATAAATTTTCTTTTAAAAGGTAACATTTTAAATCCTATTTTTTTACATAAAAAAAAAAGTGTTTTTAGAAGATTGACTTTTTTTTTACATCACTTCTATGTGAGAGCGTATGAGAGAGTAAGTGCTTCTCTACGACAGCCTGTGGGAGGCTGAACAGTGATGGATGGACTCCCGATAGTGTCTTTACAACCTTGCGGGGGAGTGGGGGAGACGCGAGACTGGTTCCTGGTTTCACCGACAGGGTAGGAAAATATATTGTCAAGTTGAGGATTTGTGACATTAACTGATTGGATTAAAAATTTATTAGATTAAGAGGTGGAAACACACATCGGTGGGCACATGATCTAAATATAAGGCTCATATAGTTTGATTTGCTGGTGATATGAAGATTGAATCTCGAATCTCAGACGGGTGCAATAAGAATATTTTTCCTTAAATATTTTACCACTCTCCTTTTCGCAAGTGCTGTTTAAGTCCGTTCACGATAGGTTTTTACCTGGATGACAGTTCGAAAATCATATGTTTAGGTTTTGGGTTGCTGACACTTGTACAAGATCACTGTTTTGTTATAAATGTAAAGATCTTTAATTACCTATTATATATTACATTTAAAATAACGTAAACCTAAGTTTTCTCATACTATATCATTTTTTAAATAATTTCTTTTTATCCAACTCTAAACAATATTTTAAACATAATTAAAAGTACTATCTCTTCGTTTTGCAACGTTATTGATTTTGTGTAATATAGTGTACACATCAAAACCTTTTAATACAGGCATCGTATTTACTTGGAAAAGAGAAAATAGTTGTCATTTTTTTACACACAATAAATTATTTTATGATTATTTTATCTTATTTTGAAATATTTAACTGAATAAAATATTTTCATCAACTGCGTGCCTGCATCATTGTAAAAAGCTTGTTTACCGACATGTTCAACTATATGGTTTAAATTCGTCAGTCACCATTTTGAAACTATGTTCGTTAGAAGTTTTTATGAAAGTGGTGTGAATATTTATTTTTAAGTGGAATGAAACGATAAATAAACTGTGTTCGTCCTCAAATAAATATATAAATAGTATTGGCCTAAATTACTGTGGTTAACTATCACATTAATATATTACCATCTGTTTTCATTACAGTCATCCAAAGTGATAGATGTCAGCTGTTGGCGTAGTGATATATTAGGGATTACTTCTAGTAACATTTCTAGCTGTCATCCAGGTAAACTTAGGTCATGAATGACTTATACATTGCCTATAGATTTTACCTTCCTCATCATGGGTAGGTAGCCTTCATGTATGGATTGGGGGACACGAGGACAAAGGAGTAAGTCTCATCTGGTCTGATTTACCGGAGACTTGGTGATTGAGGTTCAAATTCCAGCTGAGTTTACTGATTTTTTTAAAACTTTAAATCCAAATAAAAATCTTAAGACAGTAAAGATAATAACATGACACTATTATTAATGCTAGAATAATAGGTATTCGTTTGGAAATCAACGGCTTCATTTCTGGTCGTGTAATGTATCCCAATGTCATTTGTTGAACAATGATCGCCCATGGCAATTAATTTTAGGAACCCTTAAAATCTGTGAGGTGCATTTCGATTAAAGACTTTATAGTAGATCAAATAACGCCTCTGTGCTCTAGTGGTCAGAGTTCCTGGCTATATATTCAGATTTATCAGGTTTGATCCCCACCCCTTCCCAAATTTATCTGTAAAGCAATGGGTCTGGAACGGGATCAAACTCCGTCTCCTGAAGACAAATGAAGAGTTACTTGAATAAGAAGATTAAGCTCCAGTTTAAAAAAAACTGAGACGAATAGCTGGAGGAATCGTTGTACTGACCACATGACACACTCTATCCTCAAATATTAGCACTATCATCGCTAACGGTGGCGGCCGCTTGGTCGGTAAAGCTCACTTGCGGGTTCACACGAGAAAGGTTTTTGTTCAGAGTAGTTTAAATGAAAGTTTAAGGCTGTTCCTCAATTGAAGATTTCACTAAACAGAGCTACACAACATTTTTGTATACACTATTTTGTTTTTAGTAAATAACCCTGTTCCAAAAAAAGCATTTTGGTGCCGTATGATAATTTTTGGCCACCCCGTATTCCTGTACCCTTTTGGGTTATCCGTTAGAGGTTACCTGCCAGAAAAATTCTAGCTTTGTTGGTCTAATGAGCTCCAAGAGTTCGACTGGGCTTTTCTGTAAAACACACCCCTCACCCCCCCATTTTGGAGAGTTACTTGGGAATTTTCTGTCACGAAATATTCCGGTACCCTTTTTAGCTAAGAGCTACTTGTATTAAAATTTCATTTTCTTCGGTCAACTGAGCTTTAATATTTTTTTTGTTTTTGTTTTTGTTTTGAATCCTCCCATTTCAGTTTCAACACGATAATTTTCTTACAAAAAATATTCTGGTTCCACTATGGGCTTTTATGCAAAGTTTCAGCTTCCTAGATATTATGGTCTTTGAGATTGTTTCGACGTTTAAAAAAAACATTTTAGAGTTCATTATAGGAATTTTTGGTCACCAAGTATTACTGAATATCTTTTGATTAGGGGATACCTGCCTGGAAGATTTCAGATTTCTTGCTCTATGTGGGTTGAGTTTTTTTAGTCTTTGGAACCCCCCCTCCCGCCCCATATTAATTTTTGCTCACCTTGTATTCCTGCACTATTTTGAGATTGGGGCTATTTTCCAGAAAATTTTCAGATTCCTTAGTGTCTTGTGTTTTTCAAGATTTTTTCGGCTTTACAAATAAACTGGTAATTATTATATTGGAGTAGATGAACGTTGCATAGTTTGATTGGAAAGTGCGGGGTCTGTGTACTATTTACAGAACTACTACTAGTAGTAATATTATTAATTAGTTATACTTGGGCAGATAACATGTACAAACCGTTGTTTTGTAAATAAATGATGTAATTAAAGTTGTTAGCTATTGATTAATACATCCTTTGACTATTATTCAAATGTGTGTGTGCCATGTTCGATGAATTGACAACTGGCCATAGAATAAATACATTTATAGTGGTCTCTGTCTTCTTCCTCTTTCATATGGGTGTCAAGATATTTCCTATAATTCATACTTGTGTTTCCAATAGTTAAATATTAAATCGTTAATTACTATTGTGCCAAATATACCGTTAGAAAAAATATACAAACCAACATTGTGTCTTTAACCCCAATGCTTCTCACTAATCTTCCGCGCTCTACGTATTTAATTACGATATGGAATAAGGATGAGGAGGGTATGATTGAGAATAAATGTAACTACATTAACGTAAAGGAAGGATGATCGATCATTAAAGAAATATTCACTATAGTTAAAAAGTCTCTAGACCAAGTAGGTTTAGGGCGTCAAGTTGGTTAAATATGTAATTTTCCTCTATAAGTTAGGCTACCCATAATTACCCGCTATGATAATATATTAATAACATTATTATTGGACGTAAGAGTGGGGGTACAGGGAGTAAATGAGATAATAGAGGAAACAAGACTGGGATGAAATGGGCATGTAATGAGTATGGAGAGCTAGAGAATTCAAAAGAAAATGATGGAAATGAAGTATTTAGGAAAAGGACCTCAAGGGAGGCCAAACGAGGTGGGACCAGATAACAGAAATAGTGCAAGTGATAGGAAAATAATAGAAGCAATTAATTGGTACCAACACGGTGGTCTACATATTAATATTTTTTTTTATCTGGTGACAGGGATGTCGGGTTGTGAATCCTTTCTGGTTGTAATGAAGATATATTTACCTAAAAATAGATCCCCATACTTCCCCCAAAAAGTGTCGTAGCGCTTATTCTAATCTCTGACTTCCTTATCGCAACCAGATTATTATATTTATTATACATGCTTATCATCCGAACGGGTGGTAGGACGCTTCGGAAAAATAATTGGTAAAATAAAAAGTTAACGCTTGCGTTTACAGTTGGTACAAAGATGTTGATCGAATTAATTGAAGAATTACACCTGAACACGGGGATCAAACCTCGTGGTCAGGTGTCATTTTTCAACCTATTCGATTATAATCGAGATAAGGCTCATGTCCATAGTAATAATGATTCATCCTCCAAGCGTTGCCTTTCATTTATACTCAATTTTATAGCATCGCTTTCTCCCATCAAGGGTGTTGGGTAAGACAGAGTCCAGTTTAGAACACTTACCTCAAAACTGAGCAGCCCGCTATGATCCTGGTCCAGCGTGTTGAACACGTAATGAGCGTACTGGCTCGTATTGGCTGAAACAAAATAAAATCGAGAGCTTCCATGAAAACTGTCATTATGGTTTAAAGTACAATTTCTCATTAAAAATAAAGAAATATTCATGAGTAGCCTTTTTCTATGCTAGTTATCACGTGGCCAGAGGTGTAAGTCTCGTTTGGTTGGCCGGTGATCGGGAATTCAAGGCGGTTGCTATAGTACAAGCGTACAGTTTTTATTATTTCTTAAGGGTACACTTCAGCAGAGAAGTTTCACCTTTTGTTTTATTAAAATTAATTTTAAACATATTCAAAAAAGAAAAAGTGCAAACCAACCCAATATAATAATGATTATAATACGACATATAGCTAGACTATATTACTTTCTCTTCCATGCGAAGAGCACTGCTGTTTCATCTCCTTCAGCAATCCCCTCCACAACTCTACTACTAGAGCCGTGTCATCCGCGTACATTTCAAACCCAGTGTATGGGGCTTTTGGAATGTCATTCACATCCAAATTGAAAAGAACAGGATCCACGAGGAAACCCTAAGGCACTTCAGTCCGGATGTATTTGACTTTGTTTGTGGCATTCCCAAAGGCTGAAGACAAGGTATTTTGGGAAGATAAGATTTTACACACCTAACTAGGTTATATGGAAGGCATAGGTAAAATATTTTGAAAATGAGTCCTTTGTGCCGGACATGGTTGAAGGCTTTTACCACTTCAAGAAAAACAGCACTGGTCAACCTCCTGATGTTGAAGTTCCTCCTGACCATCTCGACAAGGCAGACGTTGCATGTCTGGCCCGGAAGCCGAACTTCTCGTCCATCAGCATGCCACCCTCACAAACATGTCTTGCTAGTCTAGTCAGTAATAGTCTCTCGAAAACCTTGCCCAAACCGCTGAGAAAACTAATTAGTCGGTAATACAAAGCTAGGGCCGGGTCCTACCTGATTTGTGGAAACAGAGGACGTTGGCGCACTTTCAGATCTCAAGTAAATGATTTAGGAGCAGGACAGCGTTGAATAACTCTACAAGGAAGTTTACCGCCTCCAAGGGCAGGTTTTTGGGGACTACGTTTCAAACGCCATCTGGTCCGGGGGCTTTCTTTAGTCTTGGAGCGGCTAGTGCTCGCAACATTTATTGTCTAGTTTGTGGTTTCGGATTCATATAAGGGTCTGTAAGAGACTCCACCAATTACCTCTTTCACGTAGGCTATGTACACTGGGTCTGACGGCTGTTCAGTTGGTAAAAATTGACCCTCTAAGTGCTGAACAAGAGCATCGGTCTTCTACTAGTAGGAGTTGGCCACACCGTTCCACCCAATGATCGGTAGCCTTAGTGTGGGGATCCGTATCAAGTATCTCGTCATCTGCCAAAATGAACTGTCTTGTACGCGCACGCTCTTATTCTTGTCCTCACAGACATTGTTCTGGAATTCTTGGCCCATCTCGTGAACCGCATGGACTTTTAGGTTCCCGTTGGCCATGTCTAATTAGTCCCTTAAGTTTTACCATGCCTTCCTTAGCCAATTTTTCTCCCAAACGTGCCTGAGGATAGAATTGGGAAAATAAGACTGTGATGCCCTCTTAGCATGGTGCCTCCGTGTCGAAGCTTCGAGCACTCTGTTGGTGCTGGAAGTTATGAGCTCAGCACTGTAATCGATTTCTGCTGCTGTTTGAAAGGTGGGGGTGTGTCCCAACCTATCTCAACACACCTGTGAACCTGTACCAGCCTCATGTTGGGTTTTTAGGGTGGGTTGATGAAGGTTCACAAAAAACTGGATTGTGATCTAGGTCCATCCTTACTTCAGAACCAATCAACGTCTGATCCCTCTGGTGACAACTAAGTCTAGGACGTCCAGGAGGTAACGGGGAGTGTAGTGGAAGTGGGCTAAAACTCAGGTAAGTACCAGTATGCGTTTTTTCAAATATATGTTTGGGCAGTAGCTCTCAGACAATACAAATATAATCTATCAGAAATGCAGATTTCTTGTGATAAGCTCATGTTAAAGTCAATCGCCTGATACATTTGATCTGTACTTAAACTCATTTTCTCAAATGATTTGTTAGCATACAACATATAAACATACTTTTTCCAGATGATCAAACTGTTCTGGAGTAGTTACGTTTCCATTTACTGGCAAAGACATTGTTGATTGGATAGATGACAAACGAGCAAGTTTCAAGACAGTTAAAAAAACCCATCATAAGCGACTAGTTTTACCACAACCGGCCAGGTCAATAATGTGAGGCAAGTTGAAACTCATTTCTTTTCCGAGCGATTATGCAGTTAGATGGAATCCAAAAACAAGATTTTTTTGTTAATGGACTTGAATAAAACTATACACCTTTGCGGATGTGAAACTCTCAAAGCATTTTACAAAAATGAATTCCAAGTACAAAAAAAAAGTATCTGTTCTTTAACAGCTATTTACGATTGCTTCAGATATCGAGGTCCATGAATTATATGGGGTACAAGTCAAGAATCTCCTTTTAATTATTTTATTTTAAATAGTGGAATTGGCTATAAACAAAATTCTGTATTTTATAACATTCCGTAGAGTCATCAAGCCCACCGCAAATATACAGTTCTTTATCGTCTTCAATCTAGATATTTTTGTTTAAATAGTTGCATACAAATTTAACAAGGATCAGATGGTTTATTTTTGATATTAGTGAAAAAGTTTTTACAATTTGTAGAGACCCTGAAACAATGATTTTACTTGAATATTTTTCTTTGGATCAAATTTAATTTTCTACAAATTTAATTGATATATCATATCTGTAGAATATTATGTCTACTATTGATACAGAAGCTATCGAAATAAAATCTCTCATTTGTTTGAAAAACTCTTTAGAAAAATATCAACATTTTGGATTTTTTTAAAACTGAATGAAGTAAACAAGTGCCACTAAAAAAAATACAAGCCTTTTTATATTTTGAGCACTTATTGTATCTTATAGTTTGAAATTATGCATGCAAATAGGGGGAACAGGACCGATCACTTAACCAGCTGGCGGCATGAATTTTCATAGAAAACATAATCTCAGCTAGACGAAACTAAAAACAAACTGATGCCCCCATAGTTTTCAAATGATATCAGGCCTAGCACCTGCACTATATGCAAATATCGTGAGATATAGTGTATCAGAGTGACATTTGATGAAATCCTCTGGCATTATCGCAAGAATAAAATTGAAATCAACCGAATATACTTAATCAACTCTAATTAAATTATAGTAGTATTCTGATAAGAATACATATCTATAGAATACAAACACTTTGGATTGTTCAACATTAATAACATTTTACCTTTTGACTAGTATTATTTTATAAGCTATATATATATATATATATATATAAGTAGTAACTGAAGATCATATGATTTAATGTATAGATATAAATGTATGAATATTATTTTAGTAAATTTTAAAACTGTCCCAAATGTTTCTTCCTATCTGAAACTAAATGTACATTTTTATCACGCCGTCTCATTACCAGTTTGGACAATTGTCAAAAAGACTGACTAAAACGTCGAAGCATATGTAGAAATAAATTATTTGTGTCATGAAAATTTAAGTTTATATATTTTTTTCCTACTATTCATCTTATAATTTCAAATTTTAACTGCCCTAGTGTGATAGGGATAAATATGTTAGAATACTGGTTAAAGGTACCCAAATTTTCTTGGAGGGAGACTGATAAACCATTAAGGAAAATAAAACACCCCAGTAGGGTCTTATATCTGGCTGGAATTGGTCACCTGTCATAGGCAAATCATACCAAGCTAGTAGTTCTGTGCGCTTAATTTTCCAATATTATTACTGTTACTACAATCTAAGCATTTTTATTTGGATTAAAAGTTGAAATATCTCCCATAATTTCTCCTTGTAGTTTAAGTGTATATTTACTTTCTCTCGATCCATAGAAGAGAGAAGTATTATGATCGTAAAAAAAAAAATTGAATTAGAGATTATGATAAATGTTTACATTTTCATGACCCCTTGAAACCGAAAAATTAGTTTTTGATATGCTGTCTGTCTGTGTTTGTATGTATCTGTCTGCATCTGGGTTTATAACCAAAACTATTTTATAGATCGGTCTAAAATCTGGTTCATAAGGTTCCATGGAGGAGTTTTGGGAATTAAATATCTAACCAAGGCACTGTTTACCATAACAAACAAATAACATCTGTGGCAACTATTCTTTTGCCACGAAAATGACTTTAAGGATACTTTACTTAAGGAAATTTTCCAATTTTGGTAAAATATTTTCATCTATTTGAGATATGAAACAATTTATCATTGTAAGATTGTGGTACTATTAAATATAAAAATCTTTTACTTGCAATTTTAACAATAGTTATTGAAATATAGGCCAATATATATGAGATTTGAAATAGGACCTTGATTGTTATGCTTTTTGGTGGACAGAGATCTTCCTCTTTTCTCAATATTTTAGTAAAAGTGTAGATATTATTTTGTATTATATTATTATTTTATTTATATTCTTTGATGGAGTATTCCTGAAACAATGTACTTTTTTCACAAATATTACCAGTTTTAAGAATGGTTTCTATCTCATTATATAAAAGGCGAAACGAACCTGTGTTTACGTGGGCTAAGGTGTCAGTCTTGTACTATCTAGTTTTCCAGTGACAAAGAAGTTGTGGATTGAACCCACTCCCTTACTTATTCATCACAGTAACTCCACAACTATCGGGTATGTAAATGGTTAGCTCGATTGAAAAAAAGTTTATAATCATTGTTTGGATTAGGCTCAAAGAATGTCCCTCCTAAATTTCCTTAAATATGGTCTACACATTTGACAGTTATGGAACCAACATCCGGACAGGCAAATGGCAAAGCTAAATGTTAAAGTTAAAACAGAACAACGTTTTGCTTACTCAATAAGCCTGACATTTATTTCGTAGGCCCAACGATACGGGTAAATAGTTATTAATTAGATTTCAAATTTAATCTTTGGTGTAAGTTTCAGTTAATCAATTAACATGTATATTAATATCTAGCTCGATCACCTTTAAGTCATTTCTCTATGAATTACCTCCTCCTTCAGCCTATATAGGTTAAAATATCGACAGCCAACAAGTACAGTACATTAAATTCAGCTTTCATTAAAAAATAACTCCAAAAAACTTTGCCAAAGGTTTTAATTAATACATTTTTTAAATTAATACTTTAAACTTTTTTTAACTAGATTGGAGGTGAAATATAGAAGGTTTTTTTAAAGTTGTCAAACAAGTTTATTTTCTAAGTAAGAAGGAAATCAGGTAGTGGTAAGGTGGAAGTAGATCTTGGTCGTAAACAGTGAGTGATGATGAAGTAGCTAAGAGAAAAGTGACTATGCAAATATTTCAAGTCAGCTCGGGCGATAAAGAGGTTTTGATGGCGCCAGTTCAAAGAACCATGATTTATATTCTTTTTTATTTTTTACTCGATATCCCGGTATAGAACGCGTCATTATAAAAATAAAAAATATATTTTTGCTGTGCAGAGTGATTATAATTTTTTGAACATAAATTATGATTAGTACTTGTAATCGTACCTAGGTGAAAACTCACCAAAGTCAACTTTCTTATTAGGAACAATCATAAGGTTAGTAGTAAAGTCAAGTGANGTGGTGATATTTTTTTCAAATATACAGTTCAAGAGCTTTTTTAGAGATCTCAACAATTTTTTTAAACATTAGATTCCCTGTCATAATAGTGTTCATGCATGCACCTATCAACGTAAATTAAAGGCTATATAATTATATAAACGTGTATAATTAATAGTCTATTAATATTGCTCTCATCTTAAATTAAAATAAATGGTACGACACAATCGCACAAACTTTCTCATACAGTGTATTAAATCTTATAAGAAAAATTTGAAAAATTGGTTTTTAGTCAGTTACCTTTGTATAAGTTTTACTCATAAAAATAAATAAATCACCATGTTAATCACAATAATCACTCTTTATATTTAGATTTTAAACCAAATTGTTCAAATATATTTTTAAAAAATGATAATTTTCAAAACTAAATTATTTGTTAGCTACCCTAGAATTATTTATTTGTAAAAATACAAACTTATTTCTATTTATTATGAAAAACTAATAAAATATTACTATTATGAATTCAATCTTCTAGGTCCATTTCCAAAACATTCACATTTAAAAAAATTAAACCAACCTTAAATTAATTTATTTTATACAATACATTATTATTGATATGTAAAATAGCCTTCCGATATCAATATTGAACCAAATCGCTAAAGCCCTTTTTTAAGATACTAAAATTAAAGAATATCAGTCATTAGTAAACTATCCATAAACAAACTCACCCCAAAAGTTAGTATATTTATCTTTATTTGTCATGTTAATGTCAAACACTCCCCAAATATGCTTTTAAGAAAAATCATTATAGCCATTTTCAAAATAGTTGGAATTTCAAAAATCCCTCCTCAGTACACAAAAACAAACTATACAGGGCTATTTGTCTAAAAAAATCCCAAGATACTCATTTGGATCCAAATCGTTAGATCAGTTTGAAAAATATTTCGAGTTTTAGAAAAGTCGTCCATCGGCAAACAACCAATAAATGAGTTTTTGCCTCAAAAACCACTACACACTGTTAATTTTCATGTAAGTTATTCCCTAGATAGCCATTTTAAACCAAATTGTTAAGGCCATTTGAAAAATCAGTTGTCAGTAAACTACCGCCCCACCCCTCCCCCAAAAGGTTCACAGTGTTAATTGTTATGTCGAAAAATATCATGGTACCCATTTGTAACAAAATTGTTAGAACCATTTATAAAATATTTCTTGTTTTTGAAAAATCAGTTATCAGTAAACTACCCATGAATGAGTATTTACCCCAAAAACAAGTAAATAATGTTAATTGGTTATGTAATTCACTACCAAGGTACCCATTTAGACCCAAATCAGTATATACATTTGAAAATATAAAGTTTAAAAATAATTAGTCAACCAATTTTTGACCAAAAACCAATTACAAGGTGCTATTTGTCATATTAAACCAATCCAAGAGATGCATTCTAAACAAAATCATTAAAGCCTTTTTCACAAATGTGTAACTAAAATTAACGGTATGGTACGCCACACGGACTTTCTCACTCCATTGTTTAAAAATTGAGCTATTTACGCAAAAATTGTGCTATATATGAAACGAAATAATATACAATAGCTATCCCGAGAAAAAATTGCTCTATAATTACTTTAAACATTTTCTATCTCTCGTATTTAAATTTTATGATTTTATTTTTAAAGAATTAAAGTCCTCACTAGTATATTTGTACAAAAATAAAATATTGATATTGGATCCAAAAAGGTTAATAATTCGTATTAAAATTTCTATTTCCGGTTACAATTTTTGATATTTTATTAGGGGTTATACATCTTATGGTTATTGAATTTTTATTAAATTCTCCATTTATAAATTTAGACCAATATAAAGGAAAATATTGACTATTGAGTCTAAAAAGGTAGAGAGAGATCATTGCTGTAGAAACATTTCCCCTAAGAGGTTAAAGAAAAAATAACATGAACTTTTTGAGATACTTATTTATATATTTATTAATTAATCTATGGAATTAGATAATTATTACGTTAAAGCTTCAGTAGTAGCTCTGTATATACTAAAGCTCACAAAATTATATTAATATATTTGCCAATATCTAAGAACCTATTGGTTTTATCAAGATATATTCCAAATGAAAGTTTTTAATTTTTAATAGTACTACAATTTTGTGATGACAAGCTATTTAATATCATAAATAGTCGCAGAGATAAGGAAATTTTTGCTTCTGTACCCAAAAAGTAATTTTTATATAATAATGAAAATAGCCAATTTCTTAATCAACGACTATATACTAATTTTAATCAAAATCGTTAGAGTCGATATTGAGAAAATGGATTTTTTCTCTTTTCGTCTTTTATTAAACTACTATTAATCTTAAGGTTAAACAGACAGACAGACGGCATTGCAAATACCACTTTTTAGGGTCCGGGTGGATCATCAAACGTTGACATCCATCAACATCTCGAGTTAGATTTTTTTTTGCGGTCGCGATACTTCAACTTTAGTGTTGGAAAAGTTTAATATATATTTGCATTTTGCTTGAAAATTATTGGTTTTATAAAAATAGGTTTCAAGTAAAATATTTGAATTTTAAATATACCTACATATTTGTAATGATAAGCAATTTCTTATCTCAAATAGTTTCGGATATGTGATAAAAAAAACAACAGAATTTACGCATCAGACCGGAACTCTTGAAGTAATTTTGCCGAAAATATGAGAGTAACCATTTTGTTTATAATATTTATCAATGTTTAGAAATTAAATTTATTCAAAATCGTTAGAGCCGATTTTGAGAAAATGGATTTTTTCTAATTTTGCCCTTCAGTAAACTACCCTTAATTTTAGGGTTAGATATCCAATTCCAATCCCTCCTCGGGGAACCTTATGAAAACTCTAGATACCAAGTTTTAGCCTAATCGGCAAAATAGTTTAGGCTCTAGTCGGGGGACAGACAGATAGACGGACAGACAGAGAGACAGATAGACGGACGGAAATTCAAAAACAACTTTTTCGAATTCGGGGGG
>CABFVX010000215.1:266587-365522 GCA_902151425.1 Timema shepardi | reverse complement strand
ATGAAACGTCGAAATTCATCAAAATCTCGAGCTCGACTTTTTTTACGTTCACAATACTTTCTCTACCTGTAAGATAGTGAGAAAGTAAAAGTAACCATTTTGAAATATTGATAACATTCACAAACCAACCTAGCATATGCATTAGTTAAGGTGGGGATGTAGGAAACACGAGAAAAGGCCAGTGTTTTTGAAGTTTTTATAGAAAAACTTTTTTTTCTCGCAAAAAAAAAAATTTCTTCATTACAAACAGGTATAATTTTCTTCACATGGTGAAATCAACAGTTGTTGAATATGTGTCGTGAGCATAGTGGCATCAGATGTGAAACTTTTTAAATTAAGATAAAATGTTGTCATTAAATTCCAGGACACCGTAGAAAGATATTCAAGAACTTTTGAAGTCACCATGAGAAGAAAATGAATCACTGTGTTTGTACTGAAGCAGTATTTGGTTTATTTTGACATAAACAGTGCAAAAACACTGACATATTTTCGCGCCCCCTACAGCACCAGCTTAAATTATTGAATGGTGGAAGGCGAATGAGTGATATCAAATATAAAATTTATTTTTTCTATCAAGGATTCAAAACCTGTCCAAGTACATTAAATTTATTTTTTAAACAAAATTTTATTGCACAACCCTGACACTAGGCTTCCCTATATTTCCTCTAAGCGTGTTTTACTCTTAACACAGTGTATTCTTATCAATTTGTGTCAACAAAATGATCTCAGATGATCATATAGCTTACATATAACAACCCAAATACAAATGTATATTTTATGAGCAAACACACCAATATATACGGGGTGAATATTTATAAAATTACAATTCAAGGTCGTGAATCGCAACAAATTTACATTAATATTTTCGTATTAGCTTCATCTATCGTTATAATAAAACTCTTTTGACATTCAGTATGACATTTTAGTTATTTAATTGCTATTAACTATTTTGTTTCTATACGAATTTTATGCGGAAAAAAGTTTTTGATGTAGGACCAATGATTACAAATATGTGATTTTCTTTACTAAGTTCTTTACTTTTCTGGACTCCTTGGAGATTGTGATTATCAAAAAGTCAAACTCGAGATTTTGATAACTATTTACGTTTAATTAATGACACCTAAGAATAGAAACATTGTTTTCTCGATGCCCTTGGTGTGACTGTATTTCGGACTAAAGCCGAAACCATTTTAACAATTGGGCTAAACTTGGTATCCAGGGTTTTCATAAGGTTCCTCCGAGGAGTTTTTGTAGTTAAATATACAACCTTAAAATTGTTTACTGAAATGCTGAGAAAAAAAAATCATTCAAAGCCCACTCTAACGATTTTGATTAAAGTTTGTATCTATATGCGGTTTAAAATTACAAACAAAATTGTAATTTTCATTTCCCCATTAAAATTACTTTGAGGATACCATAGGAAGCAGAAATTTCCAATTTTGATCATATCACCCTTAATATTTGAGATGATAAATAACTTATTGTTGTAAAGATGTAGTGCTATAAAATATACAACTGTTTAATTTGAAACATAGTTTTAAAACTCCAATAGTTTTTGAGATTTAATCAAATATACATGTTTTTTATTCACATCTGAAAATGAAATGGTTTTTTCTATTTTTTTAAGCATCACGTTATATAACCCATTCGGCTTATACGCTTATGTACTAGTAACACTAATGGGTCATAGATGATGAAGGTTGAATTTAGAAGAAGAGTACCTGCATTTTTGTGGAGAGAGAGTAGGAAACCATAAATTTATTGTTATACTCTATGATGGAAATTGATGTTCTTTTTTTATTGGTGTTTTTGTAGCAGTGTGTGTTATTTGATTAATGCTCATTCGTGGAATGTGATGGGCTTTTTTACTTTCCTTCAACACTTCAGAAAGAAAGTATTGTGATTGTAAAAAAAAATAAACTGAGCTCCAGCTTTCGATAAATGAAGGGGTCCCTCTATAAACGTTTCAACTGACAAAATTTAAGAAAGTGATGTTTCAGTGTAAAAACGTTCCTTATTACCTGGTCTGTAAAGTGGTATCATCTGTCGGCTGATTTTCTAACTATTTCTATTTATTTCTAATGTTCAAAATTGTCAGCTAGTGTAACAACGTTTCAAATGCAAGGAAGATGGCGGACGTACCTTCAAAATCACCAGAATCTCTCCTTGTAAATAAGCTAAATCGTGGTAAAAAACGTAAAATAAACTATAATGAGTGGAAACAGGTTAAAAATAAACATCTCAAGGATAGTGGAATGGCTTATTTGGGCTTGAAAGGCATTGCTAAACCTGCTAAAAAGCCTCCAGATGTGGTGAGTGTAAAAACGTTACTTCTATTTAGATTAGCCTATGATAGTTTTGCTTGGATTTACTTATTCATGAAAGTCTCAAGTCTCATATTAAATACAACAATGTGCATTATACTATAAACATTAAAATAAAGAAATAGTATAAAATAATTATACAAAATATGTAAATATATATATATATATATATATATATATATATATACAGTCATCTACAATAAAAAATAAACATTTTTAAACAAACATATTTTATCAAATTTAAAACAGAGAAATAATATAATATTAAAAAAAGAAAATAATACAGACATCAGCTAAAAAGCAAGCTTTATCTGGGTTATCTTTTGTTTATCATTGTGTTAGGCCTAGCTCTTTGTAATTTTCTTTTAAAGCCTGTTTAATTTCAATCATATTTTCCCAAGGATGACCTATGTTCGGGGAACTGCACATACAACGGCTGTTCATGGCTTAACGGAAACCTCACACAGAAACTGATGCTGTATAATATGTTTTATGGAGTTCCTTACAACCAGCAGCAGCAGTTTCTGGCTGAATGTATCAACCTCCGAGAACCTCAAAGGAGAACTGTTTCAGAAATTATATCTAAGCGCCACTGCACAGTTAAGTACACCTTACCCACTTCGGGTAAAACTTCAAAACTACAGGTATGTCAAAAGCAAATTATTAATACTTTTGATGTAACCAAAAGAAGACTACAACTTCTTATAGAAAAAGTAAAGTCTGGAAAAAGTGTTAATGATGACAGAGGCAAACACAAAAATAGACCACGTAACCTCCTTGATGCTGACAAAGCGTTGGTGGAGGAACACATTCGTTCTTTTCCGAGTCAAGAAAGTCACTATTCCCGTCACTCCAACAAAGCCAAGTATCTGAGTCCTGATCTGAGCATCAGTAAAATGTTCAATCTCTTTAAGAGCAAATACCCAGAATCAAAAGTTTTGTTGCATACGTATAGGTTAATCTTCCGGGAAAAGTTTGATCTGAAATTTGGGCTGCCAAGATCTGATACATGTAAGACTTGTGATAAGTACTTCATTCAGATGGCTGCAGCACATTCGGAGGAGGAACAGAAGAAACTGCAGGTGGAATCAGAACTCCATCACCGGAAAGCTGAGAAAGCTTACAATACACTCGCTAATGACAGCAAGGATGCTCAACAAAATCCTAATTTAATTGTACTATGTGTAGACCTTCAGCAGGTGATTTTCACACCAAACCTAGCACATTCCGATGTTTATTATCAGAGGCAGTTTTCTAATTACAATTTTTGTATTCACAATATGGGGACAAATGAAGCAACCATGTGTATTTGGAATGAAAGTGTAGGGAAAAGAGGTGCATCAGAAATAGTATCGTGCATTATTCGTTATGTTAAAAAAAACTTTGAGAAACTCCTTCCGTATGAATTACGTAAACTTATTATCTGGTCTGATCGATGTGTTGGCCAGAATAACAACTGGAAGATGGTTGCACTCTGTCATTACCTGGTTTCATTGGGTTTCTTCACAGAAGTCAACCAAAAATTTTTGGTAACTGGACATAGCTTTCTCCCATGTGACCGGGATTTTGCCCTCATTGAGAAGCACAAAAAGATATCAACACTATACATTCCAGATGACATAGTCAACATGATACGCTCTGTAAAAGACATAAACCCCTTCATAGTTGAGGAGATGGAAGGACACTTTATCGATTTTGCCCCTGTCGACAATCAAATCTACAAGCATCCCAACTTGAAAATCAGCGAGTGTAGATGGATACAGTTTTCAAAGGACAGTCCAACTGAAATTCGTACCCGAAAATGCCATAGCATACTTGATGCCTGGAGGGTCTTCAATGTCCTCAAGAAGAAAAAAGGGAAAACAGCGAATGTCGACAACTTGTACCGTAAAGTTCAACTATCAGAACTTAATAACCTCTACCCTGGACCAAAACTGCCAATAAATTCTGCCAAGAAAGCAGATCTTGTCAAGATATCTGAGTATCTACCACCAGAACATAGAGCATTCTACCTTTCATTGACATGTGCCGTCTGAAAATAATATTGCAAACAGACTTTTAGTAGAAAAGAAAGATTATTTTTTGTATTTTCTAATTAAAATGATATTAAAGTTTTTAGAGTCTGTTTACAGATCTTTAGGCCTTTTATTGTTTTGGTTTTCTTGAGGGCTTCTTTAATTTTTATCAAGAAAGACATTCCTTAGCGTTCATTTTTATAATAGAGGCCTACAGTTTCTAGTTTTTTAAACTTATTTTAAATTTAAAAGATATTAAAAAATACTGTTTTTATTTAAAAAATCACCTAGGCCTACTTTGGTTTTCTCGAGGCATTTTTATTTTTCAAGAAAGACATTTTTACTACTTTTGATGTCTATAACATAGGCTTACATGTTAGTAGCAACTTAGTAACAAGACAGTGCCATTAAAAATATGCATTGTATTTATTTTTAAAAGAATATTACAGATTGTATTCATTGTGTGTTTGTTATTTTTACACCCTTTGTCTTATCATTAGAAGTTTGACTTGGAGGCTATTTTAAAATGAAGGGGGTGGGGTTGCCTTCATTAAAAGGTTGAAGGACCCCACCCCTTGTTTTTGAAAAGCCTCAAATATTCTTTAAAATGGGGTTTATATTACTGAAACGAAAATGTAAACAAAATAAAAACGTTACAAATGCACATTTTGGTTAAAGCCTTTATGGTGTAAATAGGTTACAACTGTGCACATGGAACGTTTTTTCACTACAACAAAGTAAAAATTACTCTTATAAAGGTAAATATACTAATTTTAAAGAAGAAATAACCATTAACCTTTTAAGGTGGGCCGTATTAATGATTCTGAGCAAAAATGGTAGGAATATTTTACTAAAATTATGAGTATAGTGTTTTTCTACTTTCCTGAAAAATTTGTCAAATGTCAGTTGAAACGTTTTTAGAGGGACCCCTTCAAATGTCGACGTTTCATGAACCCTTGGAACTGAGAAGTGGTTTTCGTGATGACATCTGTCTATTTGTCTGTCTGTTGCCAGTTGCCAATCCCTGGTCCAAAGCAGTGGTCTTAAAACCAAATTAGTTGGGAAGGGGGAGGGGGGAAGAGGCAGCTCTACAAATTTTGAGCGTGTTGCGAGCCATGACCAATATAACCAGGTTTGCTTGATATTTTTATTTATTTTATTTTAAAATCACTTATTACTTACTATCCATTCAGACTATATAACTTTTAATCGCGTGGACAGATAAGGGATGCACCTGCATTTGAGTGGAGGGAGTGAGGGAAACCATCTAGAAAAAAACATTCTCTGTACACTATCTGTGACTAAAACCAGGAACTCCACTTCACCGGCAAACCAGATCAGATGAGCCTGGTGTTTAATTCGTGTGTCCATCGATTTGGCTAAATGTACAACTAAAATAGATAGAGAACGCACATTTTTGAAGATTTTCATGTGTGCTAGTTAAATCCTAGAGGTAATAATTTTTTTTTACTTTATGTAAATAATAATTAATATTATTAAAAGCTATAGAAAATTATAGTACTGTTTGAAATAGTTCTTAATGATTTGTCATTCAATATTATGTAAACTTTTTAATTAAACAATAGGCTAGTATATTCTAGTTTATTTGGACTCACTTGTGAGCGGAGAGCAAAGAATAGACTGCTAGCAATTGGCTGTCGCCAAGTCACATCGAGAAGAATACTGTTTCCAGAAGAGGGAGAGTTGTGTCTGTTAGCATCTGTCAATCAACACTATCATTATCTCTTGTATTATTATTCGACTGCAAGCCGGACAGTAATATAAAAGTGTTGCAAGCAAGCGAGATTATCAGATCCGTCAGATGTGTCAAACGGCCGTGATTTTACGAACCTTGGTATAAGGCATTATTCTTGCAATAGACTAGATTGCCGATGAAGAGGATATTATGGTTCGAACACTTGTTGGATGAAGTGAGAGTGGTTTTTTCTTAAAAGTTTTTCCCTATCCTTTCCCATATGTGTGGGTACATTTCCTCTAAATTCTACCTTTCTAGTTTCTATCCCATTAGTATTCTAATTGGTGGCTCGGGGGGATCTTTCACACGGCGCCATGGGAACCGAGTGTTCTTTTCAGAATATAGGAGTGTGCTGCTGATTAAACAGGGTTGAAAACGCAAACGGAATATTCAAGGTTTTGATTATTAGAAGTAAATCAACGCATAGACTGATTAAGCAACAATTAAACAAGTCATTAACTTAAATAATAGCCATAATTAAGTTTGTAAATTGATAAGCTAATAAGAAAACATAAAATATAATTAAATTAAATACATAAATTAATAGCTAAAAATACATAGTAACTATTCAAATATTTAAAGCAGTCACAAAAATGTGTATTAATAACACAGTTCACCATAGCAATCAATGTCTACATCGCCCGTGTAATTCACTTGAGTCGCCACTGGTCCCCTCACACAGAACATTGAGCTATCCCGCGTTACACGAACCCAAGACTCACTGATTCACTCGCTGAACATGCTAGCCCACCACTCCCAGGCACGTTAACACTCACTTCACTGCCCACAGCTCGGACTGGGGCTGCCCTGGCTATCGCAGACCGTGCATATGTAAGGGTCACAGTTAAGAGTGTTTGATCCTCGATTTCTAGACTATTCTAAACGATTCGAATGAAACGAACCCAGTCTCTTCTAAACGTGTCCCTTTTCTTTCATTTTCATTTTCTCCTCCCCCTAACCCCTCTAATCCCCCTGGATGTGATGCTGGCTGCATACCTGCTAAACACGTGCCGCACGTGCAGACGAATGACAAACGTGCTGAATCCGTACTCCTAGCAGTCGGTAACTAATATCGCTATAGTATAAATATGCGGATAATCCAAAAGACTAGTATGGACAAAAAAAATAAAATAATTAAAAGGTTAGTATGAACGTGGCGAAAAAAAAAATCAATGGTTGCTTACACATACGGTCTCGGTGGTCATGGGGTAAAGTGTTCGCCCCACGACCCAATCAATGTCCATGAGTTCAAACCCGGCTGAGGCTGATAGAGGAGAAGTAAAACCATCGGTCCTATGTCAATTGTGTTATGAAAAATATCCCTGGAATGTAAATGAGATACCTTCCCGTTTCCCGGCAAATTTTGTGGGATCTTTCCCGCTAACTCACATAAATTCAGTATGTAAATCAACATGAAAATACATCACATTTAAAACTTCCCAAGTACATGTGCTTTTTACCAGATGTTGTGGGCGGTTGATCCGAAGGGCTATGTGTGCACGTTACTCTAGATTGATAGGGAACGCATCAAGACCAACCTTTGGGCTGTATATTCACCAAGATTTTAAAAGTCTTACTTACGAGAGTAGAAGGTACCTTAGATAAAATGTGCCCACAGTGGCTCCGAGGGGATTAAAAATCCACTGTGATGAATCACACGTGAAAACACCTTTACCACTTCCCTTCTCATCCCCATCAAGTCCATCCGAACAAGAAGTGAATCTCAACCTCCCCTTTACAGGAGATCCAGTCTATCACGAGCCTGATGACTAAGACTGCGTGTCCAGCTAGTGAACCAATATAGGAAGGTGAGATGTGTATGTGTAGGTGAGATGGTCGAGTGGTTAGAGAGAGAGATAGTGAGTCTAGTGGAGTGGGGGTGGGTGTAGGAGCTGTTGGTATGATAGAGAAGTTGTAGAGGGTGGAGGGAGGGGCTCAGAATAGAGTGTACTGTATCCCACGGATGAGAGCTGCTAATAGCATTTCTCTTCCTTGGGGTTTATCACTACCCTTGTTCTCATTTTCGAAAGCACCCTGGCTTAGCAAAAAATACCCATCACATACACCTTGGTAGACTAACGATACCGTTACGCAACAATACCTTCGTATAGAAAAACGAAGAGAGACAATGAGATGGGAAAAAAAGGGCGAAAAAGAGAGAAAGAGAAACGTATAACCTAATAGGTAGATAGAGAGAGTAATTGATAGAAAGTGTAAAAATGATGGCGTTAATCCATTTTTAGTGTTCACGTTACCGGAAAATTAATTAGACCCAAGGCTTCATTCCAGGCTTAATACAGGATGACGCAGAATAAAGCGCTCCAAGTGTCCAAAGCAGTTACCAGCTTTATCATATAGCGAGTTTTTTTTATTTCACCTAGTAATTCATGCCTTACTACCCGTCCGGGCTATCCTAATATAAGCTATGGTTGATTTTCATAGAATGTACCCACATTTGCATTGAAATTAATTCAAGGAAAGAACATCTTCAGTAAACTCAGAGGAGAGTCAAACCCCAGTCCTCCCCCCCCATCAGAGATGAACAAGACCAGGCGATATTTACAACTTAGTCTATGTATGCAACCACAAAATTGGCGGCTATTATAAATACATTTAGAACGGATTTTTTTGTGGTAAAATTTCACTAATCTTGAGTATCTAAGTCTAACTGTTCATCAATAATAATTGCTAATACAATTAAACATTCTATCCTAGTTACTTACCCTCACCAATAGGCACGCAAACTAAGTTTCTGAATAATCTAATCTCTGGTATGCCATCGACAGGTAGGTCAGGGTTTGAATCTTACCCGGGTGTACTGAGAATGGCTCTACCTAAATTATTTCACACGCTCCCTTTACATAAATTCAGGTATATATATTCTAAAATTCTAATTTATTCATCACCACTCAATTAAATTAAATGTGCATAGCCCGGACAAGTAATACAATAGGGCGCGATTTTTATTAAATTTGATCCTATTTTTATGCATCGATATTATACTAATTAAAGAAATTCGTATCTTTCCTTCAAATTGTTGAATTAAAAAAAAACCAGTAATAAATAGACTTTTGCGAACTGAATAATTTAAACCATTATTTGTTTATGAAACAATACAAAAGTGTAGGATTGTAAACGTAAGGCATTGATTAATGGTTTGCTATGAATAAAGATGTTCTACTTGGCGTCGTCCAAACTTTTCCACCAAGTTTCGTTTTAGTATCCATTTTGGTAACAACATTAATTTCTCTCACACGTAGACGTACACTCCCGAGGGAAGGAGGGATTTTAGAACTTGGGCTTAAGAATGACAAGCTCCCCAAACTTTTCGACTTGGATGAGTAACTATAAGGATGGGAAGGAAGTACTCAACAACTCCTGACGCGCGGCGTATCGTTAGCACACGCTACAATTATATTGAGTTTATAAGGAAACTGAAAATTCTGCTCCAACGTCAGCAGAAAATATTGTTTACTAAAGTTTTCTCTCATTACTAAGATTATCAACGGCTCTTTATGGGAGTCGTCACATTTTCCCACCCAAGTGGTCTTTCCGCATATTTACACCTATGAGGTTGGGATAAGGAGACCGAAGTTTTATATGATATTCATCCGAATATGCATTGAGGAAGAGTAATTAAAATGTTCAGGAATAACTTTCCTAGTGGGACCCTCTCAAAACTCGGTCCAGATATCACTGAAAATCAGAATACCCGACTTGTTAAATACCTGCCAACCTATTTACCCGCTTATAGACCATTCCACTCTTAAATTTTGCAGTACAAGCTCTTATGAACACTTACAAGCTTTTTATAGCCCAATGGTTTCCCCGTTAGCACAGTCCTTTTTCTATCCAGTGGAGCTGCCATGTTTAAGTTTAAAAATTAACATCTGTATGAGCGTATTAAAATCCTGCCGAGAATATTATGTTATAGCCTGTTGACGAGCGAGAATCATGTGACCGATGGACCTAGCTTGCATGATTTCAGCACCTGGATCAGCGAGTTTTAAGTGTGAACCAGTGCGTCCTCGTTAATTGATTGGTTGTCTTTATAATGGGGGTGGACCCTCACCCCAGTAGAAGAGAAGCAATGCTCTAGGAAAGAGAGAGCATGCGAGCAAGTTTTTTTTATCCCCGCGTCTTACTACCAGTTCGGGCTGTATTTACTAATTACGCTAGTGGTTGTATGGATAAAGTAGGCTATATTTATAGGAAGTGTACCCACATTTGCATGGATGGAGACTGGAAACCCATTTTGTAATAAAAAAAACACCCTCACTACACCAGACTGAGATTAAAATCTCGATCTACCCGTCATCAGCAATCTAGTCTAGCACGAGATTAGCGCCTTAGACCATGCAGTCACTGAAGTAGGTGATTTACACTCTGGCCGGTCTTGAAGAGTACAACACTGTTAGACAGTTGTAACACTGAGAACTGAAGATTTAGGTGACTTACGTACAGCATTTAGTAAATTTTACATTCACATGGAAACAAATATTATTATTGGTCTACGTATATAGTTCAATAGGATACGTTTTGGTTTTATTTGCCGCGAAAATATTAAATATTTGAAAATCTATTTTATGTGCAATAACAATTTACTATATCATAATATTCTTTCGGGTGAATAATCCAGCCACCCACAGTGGTGGTCGATTGGTATAAGGCGTGATACTCACGTTACAATTTGTCACCGTTAGAACCAGGTCAAGGTTTAAATCCTGGTAGAAATTACTGGCATAAGTCTAATACCTCAGCACAATCTGTGGTGCATGTGTCATATTAGATTGGGGTCGTGGGTTTAATTCCAGGAATGGTCAAATATGTAACATCAGTAAATTGTTGGGTATTGATTCAGCACTAAATATTGGAACTGTATGGGTAATACTTGTGGCATAAATGAAGCACAAAATATTGGCATATGCCTCATTATTTGTTATTTTAGTGGTGGTTACACCTTCCCTGACCTCACTCTTAGAAAATCGCCTCATCCTAACGTCATTATAGTCTTGATTTAGACGAATATAAGTTTCTGAAAGGCAGAAAAGATCTAGGGGCTAANATGTTTTTGTTTAGGAAAAATAAAATTTTTAAGAAGGAAAAAAAAATCAGGGGGAGAGGGGGGGGGGGGGGAGATAAATGTATATAGACTGACTAGGGAAGACTATATACAGTTCAACATGTAAACATTCAAACTCCAACCTACTAATCACAGGCAACTTTGTGCAGTATCTCTTTAAATCAGATTTAATGTAATGGCCGTAATAATAAACATAATTATATACAGTTATTGACACAGATCAAACTTAAAATGCATTGCTATAAAACAGTGGTCGGCAAGAAGGTCGACCGTGATCGATTGGTTGATCTCGCAGCAATTTTCAGTCGATCACGTAAGAAAACTATATCGTCACGAAAAGGCAAGCTTACCTTGCACTATTACACTATGGTACAACTCAAAAGATTGGGACATAATGTAATCTGCCAAGGTAAGACTGCTACCTTACTTGGTTCCTCTATGATGCAGCTTATAAGATAGGGCCATAGTGTAATTAGTCAAGGTAAGACTGATACCTTGCTTGGTTCCTCTATGACGCAGCTTATAAGATAGGGTAATAGTGTAATTAGTCAAGGTAAGACTGATACCTTGCTTGGTTCTACTATGATGCGGCTTTTAAGATAGGGTCAAAGTGTAATTAGTCAAGGTAAGACTGATACCTTGCTTGGTTCTACTATGATGCGGCTTATAAGATAGGGCCATAGTGTAATCAGTAAAGGTAAGATTGCTGCCGTTCAGGGTTAACGGAGTGTTCATTCTATTTATTTTATGTATTTTCTATTAATGCAGAGACGTAAGTATTAGGAGAAAATATTGAATTTAAAGAATAAATAAGAGATGTATAGAAAACTAAGAATTAAAAGTAGAGTGGAGGGATGAAGGGTGATTGCGGGACCTTTGATAAATGTAAAAGTCGATTAGGGTCCCAAGAAGGTTGCCGAACCCTGCCATAAAGTGTAATAAACTTTGTATATCTTTGTATAAGTTTCTATTTTTAAAATGTGAATACGTCTTAAGTGGATAATATCCGGAAAACTACGCGCTCCATAAGACCTGTAATGCAGCTTAAGAGTGTGATGGCGTATAGTTGATTACCCACCAAGTTACTTATAAACCTATTTACCTACCCACCTACTACATGCCAAAACAACTAATTAAGTGCAGGGTTTATCAAAATAACAATTTCTCAAACACATTTCAAGATCAATTTTTTTCAATTAAAAATAACGTTTTCTCTGTATCGTATATATGAAAAAGTGGCATATGAACGCTTAACTGATGCTCAGCTTTAGTAAAATTTGAAAATATATCGGGCTTAATGAAAAAATAAGCATTCTTGAAAGTGGTTCCCGGGGATATTATTGATTACTGGTGCTCCGAGAGAAACACGGGAATCTTAATGAAGAGTCAAGGGGGAGCGGGGGACGTCCATTCTCCGCGTGCCATTATGAGGACCCTTTGTCACAGGGTGTGCCGTTAACTTGGGGTCACCTTGTTTTCAAAAGCGTCAGAGCTTTGTCCGAATTTAACACTAGGGCAATAAACTTGATCACAATGCTAGGCCATTCATTTAGACTACTCTAACTACTTAGCCAAGGTGATTTGCTATAACAAAGGGGCGTACCGAGGGCGCTAGGGGGAAATTGGTAATATAACCCGCCCTCCCCCACCCCCCCCAATTTAAAAACATATTTATACCCGTCAAAGCTATAAACATTTTAGCTATGCTAATGTAATTAAAATGAGACAGCTGAAATTAGAGGAAATACATACGTGCAGTAGAGAGGATGGAAAACCACTTAAATTTGGACGGGATTCGAATCTTGACCTCTCACCAACAAACCATACTATATGAGCCTACGATTTGATAATAGTTTTTATCCAAATCTTAAAGCCGCATCGGTGGTCGCGTGAACGGAATGTCTATAATAATGTTTGTACTGCTACTAATAATATTAATTTCAATTTCCTTTATTATAGTGCTGGTCAACATTCGTAAGACCTATAACAAGCCAGCACTGAAAAGTACACACGTATCTTACAAATATATAATAACAAAATAAACAATAATAATAGCTAAATAATGATACGTACTGATGAACAACTAAAACAAAAAATAGTACATAATAATAATAAGAAGAAAAATAATAAATAATTTGAGAATGGTAAAAGCATACATATTTTAAAAAGCAGTAACAATGAGCAAATTTAAATATTCGAGGCAGAATCGCCACAGGGTAAATTTGTGATAAGAATGTTCCTTTAATAAATCTCCAAGTTTGGCTTTTATTCTATAATTAAGTTCCATTTCAACAAATCTGGAATTAGTGCTATGGATACAACGGCCTAAAGGGCTCACCTTGTAAGAGTTGTTATAAGAAAATAATTTTGGACTATGTGGGGCCGAGAAGGGACATACATGTGTATTGTAAACCTTCACGATCAAGGGAAAATTTACACGAAATCTCGCTATTGAAAATATTAAAAACAAAAAGGGTACTTCACAATAAAGTCTACGTGAGGAGAAAGTATGGAACCCTAATTGGTTTCAAACTGTCATAACCATAATACATCCGGTTAGTAAAGAATGTATCAAGGCAAGCAGCAACAAATTTTTGTTGAAAGTTTTCCAACTTGAGAGAGTCAGTTAAGATAATGGAATTCCAAGTAACAATAGCATTTTCTAGCTTAGATCTAACCCGGGCATAGTACAGATATAAAAAAACCCGTCAACTTTCTTAAATGATAATAGTACATTTTATAAGTCCAATTAATTTCAATGATTGGGATATTATATGTTCAACATGATAGTGGAAGTAGATTTTGTTGTCTAGGAGAACACCTAGCTCATTAATATAAAGGGAGCGAAATATGTTATAAAAATAATAATAGTTCAAAATTAAAACTATACTAACAATCATTATTGTAACTTATTTTCAATTAAATTGTTTTATGTGAAGTTACTGTTAAATGTAGCTATTATGCTTATGAATCACACAATATACTAGGTATCTACAGAATTCTTGAGATACTCACAGTTTATCAATGTCATGATATTACATCATACTCATTGTTGTCTGACTCGTTTTTAAACACTTGGTTTAAATATACTCATACCACCTATCCGGGATTAGAATACTAGTAGCTTCATAATTGATAGTCCAGTATATTTTGAGAGTGATGAAAACACTTAAAAAGGAGTTATAAAATCATGTTGAATCCCAATGTTAGTTTTTGAAATTTGGGGTATTTAACGTTTCCTTAATAAACTGAATGATTATATCAGCATACGACTTACAAAACAATGTCTTCTACTCTCTTAGGCGGTCGAATGGTTGAAGGCGTCATTCTCGTATTACACTAAACTGCATATGGTAGTGATATTGGGGTTAGAATCCTGGTTAGATGTACTATGGGTGGTTTCCATAAATTGTTTTCCACTCTTGCCTTACGTAAATGTGGATACACTTTCTATAAATTCAACGTTACTAATCTTGAACACATTAGCGTGGCCAGTAAAAATGAGTATAGGTAAAATGGGTGGAAAGATACGATGTTAAAAATATAATATTAACTCTATAAAACACCCAGTCACCCATCCATTAATTCTTATTCTTTTAGCACCGCGTCTAACTACCTTTTCAGCTTGTACACATATGTATTCATTAATTCTTATTTGTGGAATGGAAAGGCCCAAATTTAACAGCTGTGATACGTTTTCATGCCATGCCAGGAATCAAGCCAGGAACTTTACCTTAACGTGTAGACGGAATACCGACCGAGATGTTTCACACACTCCATTTTTTTTAATACCACGTCTTACTACCCGTTCGAGCTATACTGTTACATATTTATTACGCTGATGGGTTAGGTAAGAGGAAGGTTGGATTTGGAGTGTTCCCGAATTTGTGTGAAGAGAGAGTGGAAATCATTTAGGGAAAATCACCTTCAGTACAACCGGCCGGGATTGAACTATCTACTCTTCCTCGGCAGTCTAGTCTATATTAATGGTTTGGTTTAAGGAAGAGAGAGATCGGTTAGGAGTTCTCTCCATATTATTTAATCAGACCGAGTAGCCGAGCTACACTACACACGACACCAGGTACAAGCTACCCTAGCAAGATAGTACAAGCTACCGCACATGTGGTAGTATGGAGACCATGTAGGTGTTTACCCGCAAGTACCACACATCTTCACCCCACCCCCACCCCGCTCCCTCCCTTCCACCGACCACCTCTGGTCTGGCCACGTTTGACCTTTAGGTCATCCTCTTAGAATTGCAAAGCGAAACATGTCAGGTGATGATAGAATACCTTTTGTGTAGTGGAATACCGGGGCAGGGAAGTCTATATATCGTTGTATCAAACTTATTTTCTAGCGACTACCTGAATATAAAAGTACGTATATAATAATAATAATAATAATAATAGGTGCACGGACTACTCAGTCGAAGGACTGGCTATCTCTCTATAAAGATACTCAGGAAATGATAGGGACATAATTAGATTATTAAAGAAATAAGATTAGTATTATTGATTCATCAAGAGAGTATTAATTTATTATATTAGGAATAAAAACTATTTATATCGGCTTGGAATAAATATTTTACTAACTATATTGCTTACATAATATTATGAAGCAGCATTAAAGATTAGATAGTTTTTCTAAAAAAAATTCTCAAAACATGACCTACTTATGGTGAGTGCAGTGAATAATCACAAATATAGGAAATTTTACTCTTTACAAACATTATTAGTTATTTCTTCAAAATTGTTATTTATACATACAATAAAACCTTAATATAATAAATCAGAATCCTCTCTTAGCACAAAACTTTGGCATCAAAAAAAGTTAAAAATTCAAAAATGGTACAACAGAATTAACCTGGACTGACCACATTGATATGCTAATTACTCAAAATTGGTACGGGTACAAAACTTTTTCTTTGTGGTACAAAACGGTACAAAACTAGTAAAAAAATATGGCATAGAGAAAAGTTCAAAATTTTAAAGTGTTACTACAGGTTAATGAAGGTGAGTTTTAGGGGTGATATACTCGCATTTAAGTCAAGGGAGAGTAAGAAAACATTTAGGTAAAAACACTCTTAGTACACCCTACTATACGTAAAGACATATGATAATCATCTGTCACTATCGATATATTATATAACGAGTATCAATATCTATAAAGTAGCACTAACAACTAAAAAATATAATACCATTTTTTTTAGCCCTGCGTCTTACTGCACATTCCAGTTATACGCTAATGTACTAATTACGCTAGTGGTTTTAGGAATTGTAAAGGTTATATTTAGATGAACTGTACCTGCAATTTTGTGAAGGGAAAGGGGAGAGCCGTCTTGGAAAAAAAACCTCATTACACCCGACCGAGATTAGAACCTCGATCTCCCCGTCATTGGCAGTCTAGTCTACTGTGAAAATAGCGCCTTACATTGAAGCGGGTTTACCGATGTTGTCAGTAAAAAAAATAATTTCATTTCATTATCAGAGCCCTAATATAACGGGATTTAATTGTAATTAGGATAGACACGTCCTTGAGTAAGTGGTAAGACTTGTAAGCTGCCAATATAAGTGACCTTGACTCTCTTATATTTGATGATTGTGAATATATTTACTATTTTGAACAATAATTAGTACGGATA
Organism: Timema shepardi; assembly: GCA_902151425.1. Taxonomy (NCBI): domain Eukaryota; kingdom Metazoa; phylum Arthropoda; class Insecta; order Phasmatodea; family Timematidae; genus Timema; species Timema shepardi. The sequence continues at coordinate 348,703 of CABFVX010000215.1, read as the reverse complement.
TCATTAGAAAAATTTCTAAGGCTTTATGTGTGATAATATACGTTATGTCCTAGGTTAAGTTTATAAGTATTTTCTCCTACAAGTAAATATACGAGTTCTAGGGTTAGGTGTGTGCTAATGTATTGCCAACATTTATGCACCCTGGTGTGATACACTTTCTTTAAGCTACCTCCCAGCAAAGATTTATCTGATTACCAAACCCTTCCTTCACCTCTGACAAGACATCTTGTGAATGTGAGGAATGCCAGGTCTCCACCGTGGTTCGGATTCCACGTTAAACTGTAGGTCCTTCATTTCATCTCACAATCACCCTACCATTGCACATTAGCGTAAGTGCGTATAACCCGAACGGGTAGTAAGACGCGATGCTAATAATAATAATAATAATAATAATAATAATAATAATAATAATTTAAGCTACCTCTTTATTCTTACACCTCAGGTTACGCCATTAATTAATTTATTTTATTTATTGATACAGTACGTTAAATACATAATTTATTAAAGACCTAGTCTAAGGGATAGGGTTTGTAGGAGTATTTATATTTTTTTTATTTAGCACCGTGTCTTACTACCCGTTCGGATCATAAGCATATCACTAATTACGTTAATGAGTTATGAATTTGGATGGTTTAATGTAGAGGAAGCGAACCCGCATTTTCGTGGAGGGAGGGTGGAAAACAATTTAGGAAAACCACCTCCAGTTCACCCGAGTGAGATTCAAACCTCAATCTCTCCGTCCTCAGCAGTATAGCTCAAAATGAAACTAGCGCGTTAGCTAACTACGCCACCGAGGCAGGTAACAGGGTATATTGAGTATGTGTTTAACCTAAGGTGTTTACCATTCTTTCTAAACACAAATGTGGGTACATTTATCCTAAAATTTACTTTACTAATTCTGACCCGAATAGTTTCTTTAAATATAGGTAACCTGGGAGGATATTAAGACGCAAAACAAATATACATAATCGCAAACATTTTACTGACAATAAATAAGATTCATTAGGTTAGTTGTAATTGTTTTGAAAGTGAAACAGAAAATGTGGTTTTATATAAAGGACCAACGATATGGTAAAATCGAACATACTTATCGTAATTTTTCTTACATTCTATTATAGTTTAAACAACATTTTCAAAAGATTCTGCGTAAATTATCCTTAAATAATTTTTTCTCACAAATACTAATATGTTTTTGGTTAGTCACGTGAAACACTCTCTGGATATAAATTTAAAAAAATGGCATTAGTCATTTTTTAAAAAGCTCATATTAAAAAATGTATGTAGTAAATTAAAAAGTTGAATGAATTTTTAATAAGTAGAAAAATCAACATTCTTATTTATCACATAAAACACTTACAATATAAAACTTAAATTTAATTTTTGAACAAAATCTTTAAGATCCACCACCTCCTTCCCCCAACATCCGTATATACAGATTATGGACGGAATTATGTACAATCTAATTTATTTTTTAGTTCAGGAGCACATTAAACGTCAAGATATATCATAGTTCAAATATTTTCATGAATACAATATTTACTCTGTTTGAAAAATTGAAACAAAAAAAAAACCTCTACATAATAACAGGCAACAGATTGTGTGACGCAAAGCGCGCGCGCTTACGCTCAAACGCTTAGCGATGAACGCTCACAAGCATGTATAGCGGGCGGTGGTGCTGCCAGGCGCATATTGACGTCAACACGAGCCTAGTTAAGCGTGCAATCAAATTACCTTGATGAGGCTTCACACAATTAAACAGCTGAGCGGGAAGTTTCCAATCATGAACTCATTTACCTCGGGAGACGAGTCGGAGATTTGTTGTATTGCGTCTGTATACCTGTTCCGGGTAACCATGATATATATTATTGTTTTTTTCTTCTTCTCTTTTTTTCAATGGCACTGAATATATTTTCTTCAATAAGACAGGAACACTATATTGTATTCGATTCCCTCCTGATGCTACTTTCTTGATTTTTTTATGCGTTCAATCCAGGTCTGACCCACAAAACTTGGTCCTAGCTCAACACGAATTTCTTCTACGATATAACCGGGAAGTCACATTTTGTTCGTCCCTACACTGCCATATTTATATTTAGAAGGACATTAAACAGCCGCCTATACAAAATAACATTGTTTGAGTGGAATACATTAACTAAAGAAAAGTATGTGATATAATTAAGAATGTAATTTATCCGTGCCAGCTGATGTACAGGGCAAGTCATATATATGTTCTAATGTTCCAGGAACGTGGCAAGCCACATAATGTGAATACGGAACCTTACGCATAAAATAAAGTAGGTCTTTCGTGTAAGCGTGCCCGAGCCGAAGACGGATTATTGTACAAATAAACTTATGGGTGCCCTTAGCTCCCGTAAATCATGTTGTAACTAATTTTGTACCACAGACCTCGTGGTACAATTTCGCTTTCTGCTGGCATGTGGTCTCGCACCATTCACTCCATTTAACCTTATTTCTAAGTTTTACCCTCGGTATAATATCACTATATGGTAGCGGGATTTCCTGTACAATTGAAAGTAAATTTGCGCTAGATGCCAAACTACCTACTCTCTCATTACCCATTATACCCACGTAACTAGGAATCTATTTGTACCCCAATTCGTAGTCCCTAGCTCGTAGAGAGGTGCACTCTTCGAGTATTTGAATTATCAATGGGTGTGATGGAGGGCCTGACAAGTCGCTTGTAGACTCCAAAGCACTACAGGATTCGCATACTACCATTACGAGCTGAATATTGGGTTTAGTGTACCTCATTTAACTGTAAAATAATTTGGGGGAAAAAACTTGGTACACTTGACTGGGATTCGAGCCCCAACTATCCCTTCAACAGCAATCTAGTAGGTTAAATGGTTCACTATTAACCAACCTATTCGGTCTAGCCACGATATACATTTTTTTTTATCACTAAGGGCCAGTTTCCTATGCGAGAACGGCCCATTCCATTCGAGTTTAAGTAGGTGTCGTCATGAACTTAGGGCCAGTTTCATAGTCAAATTTAGTACGCCTCAAGTGCGGCGCTACACTAAGTACATGACGACACCTACCTAAACTCGAATGGAATGGGCCGTTCTCACATAAGAAACTGGCCCATTTCATTCTGGTTTAGGTAGGTGTCGTCATGTACTTAGTGTAGCGCCGCACTTGAGGCGTACTAAATTTGACTATGAAACTGGCCCAAAGTCTAGTGCCGCACTTGAGGCGTACTAAATTTGACTATGAAACTGGCCCAAAGTCTAGTGCCGCACTTGAGGCGTACTAAATTTGACTATGAAACTGGCCCAAAGTCTAGTGCCGCACTTGAGGCGTACTAAATTTGACTATGAAACTGGCCCAAAGTCTAGTGCCGCACTTGAGGCGTACTAAATTTGACTATGAAACTGGCCCAAAGTCTAGTGCCGCACTTGAGGCGTACTAAATTTGACTATGAAACTGGCCCAAAGTCTAGTGCCGCACTTGAGGCGTACTAAATTTGACTATGAAACTGGCCCAAAGTCTAGTGCCGCACTTGAGGCGTACTAAATTTGACTATGAAACTGGCCCAAAGTCTAGTGCCGCACTTGAGGCGTACTAAATTTGACTATGAAACTGGCCCAAAGTCTAGTGCCGCACTTGAGGCGTACTAAATTTGACTAGGAAACTGGCTCAAAGTCTAGTGCCGCACTCGAGGCGTACTAAATCTGACTATGAAACTGGCCCGATGTCTTACTACCAGTTCAGTCTATATGCATGACTCTACCAGGGTGGGGATGAGGAAGGAAACATCATTCACATGGAAGGAGAGTGGGACCCTACCGGGATTTGAGCCCTGATCTCCCCGTCATCAGCAGTCCGATCTAACCAGAGATTGACGCCTTATATCATTCATACATCGAAGTGGGTGATATACACTGCTGATATAGGTACGAGTGAGGTGAAATTTAGAAAAATTGTGCCTGCATTTGTGTGAAGGGAGAACAGGAAAATATCTAGTAAAAATCGCCCTTAGTAAACCCATTCGTGATTTGAACACTTATCTACCACTTACAGTAAACCTTGACTAAATTATCTTGATGTTTAGTACGCATGCCCACCAATGCAGGTAGAAAGATATTCAACTATAGGATAAAACTAAATAATAAAAAACACATTTTAGACGTTAAATAAAAATTGGTATAATTTACCGCTAAAACGCCAGGAACGGAATTGTAAAGGTTGTGGCTAATAAAATGTACATTATTTTATTAATAGCGTCAAGCTCAGTGCTAAAACAAAACTATCAGGTCAAAGGCAAAATTAACATTTAAATGGTCTACAATAAACGTTCCTATTAAAGATTCCCCTCATTCCTATAGTTTTATCGCCGCACCGAGGAGCCATATGTGTAAATACGCATAAAACGTAATATTTGAATTTGGATCTATTTAAAATACAGTATGTGATATCACCAGCTTAATCTAAGTGGCGTTTTTGATTCCCATCACATATTCATATTCATCAGGACACGAGGGAGGTAAAATTTAGAGGTAATTTACCAACACTTACATGAAGGTGGAGTGGAAACCCATTAAAAAAAAAACCACTCCATACTACTGGCCAGGTTTCAATCCCTTAACCTCCCGTCAACACCAACATATTTTCAACGAGTTTGAGACTAAGGGCCAGTTTCATAGTCAAATTTAGTACGCCTCAAGTGCGGCGCTACACTAAATACAAGACGACACCTACCTAAACTTGAATGTCATTCTGGTTTAGGTAGGTGTCGTCTTGTACTTAGTGTAGCGCCGCACTTGAGGCGTACTAAATTTGACTATGAAACTGGCCCTTACTCCTCGTGACCACGATGCGAGTCTAAGTGGTATTGATGAGGAAGGTATTTTCAGAGGAAACGGACCCGTATTAGTGTGGGCAGATACTTTTAATATCATTGTTACATTGTACATTTTCAATTAGAGGAATTTCAAGTGTACTTTAAACCATATTCATTTAGGGTCCATGACTTGCACAATCATGTTTTATCCACCACAACCCTATAAACGCGTTTTGATAATCCAAAAGATAAGTACATATTTACCACAAGCAAGCTATATCTACCACAAAACTATAAATATCGTGTTGATATTCCAAAAGCTAAGTATATATTTACCACGAGCAAGCTACTATATACCACAACCCTATAAATAACGTGTAGATATTCCAAAAGCTAAATATATATTTATAATGAACAAAATATATCCCCCCCTCCCCTCAAATCCCACAGAGATGGTTTATATTCTCTTAGTTCTCTTTGCTTAAGTATGACTGCATTAAAACTCGATACTGAAATGGAATATGAAAAAATATAAGGCGTTTCAAGTGTGTTAATGTGTTTTAACGCGTGTGTGAGTATATTTATAAATACGTAAGAGAGCTCAATGAGTAAATTATAGAGACCCCCCCTCGGGTAATATTAAAGGTAAACTTCTTAAGAGAATCCTGAAAGAGAGAATACTTTCACGTGGAATACAAAATATGATATGGCCAATCAAGTGGTTAGCTCGTCAAATAGATATTTCACAATTTGCCATTCCCATATGACTTTAATTCCTCGACGTTACACCTTCTATCAGGGAAAAGGATTCATGTATTACTTTAGTGTGCTAGTGGTTATTTTTTTGTTTATTAGTAATAAAAGTTGTTCTCAAGTATTTTTACTCGCGATATGTAAATATAGAAAAGTAATTTTGAAATTCAAATCAAAGTTATAAAGGTGCTAGTAGTGTGATACGTACTTAAACCCGTCTCGCTTCACAAATGACACCTAGCTTAGGTAATAAACATAACTTGTGGTACGGTATTCTCTATTATACTTTAGGAAGGAACTAGTGAGATTGTTTTCCCATATTAAAAAAAATACAACAAAATTAAAAAAATGTTATTGTAAAATGAAAGAAACAAAACAAAACTGATCACAATTTCGCTTTTGTCGAGTGAAGGATGCAGAAAACTGCAATTTGATGCTATTTATAGTTTGAGAGTGATTTCTTAACTAATTCCCAAGCTAAGCAGTCGAGAGATGGGCTATAAAGCATTGCGTGTATGTAGAATTGGAGGCACACACACACACCACGGGTCCGTTTCACTGCCCCGTAGACCACTCCCATTGCATGCACGCGTGCAGCCCTAGTTAGTGTATCCAAGAGTAGTTAGCCAGCTAATGGTATTGTTTAGTTATTGTGTGAAGAATCTGAAAAGTAAGAGAAATATCCTCAAAAACATCATAGTTTCTGTATGTATGTAAACTTATTTAAACGTTATATTAGGCGAATTTGCCACTATCGTAAGCGTTAATATAATTCAGAAAGTAACCCTTTTCGCTCATCATGTTTGCTAATTATTTTCAGTATCTGTCACTTACTAGAATATCTTCATAACATTTGTCACCCCTGTCGTGTCTTGTAATGATTTATAACCTATCGAAATCGAGCTATACCCACGGCGCGGACACCATCAGTTGGCTATGATAGTACCAACGTCTGCGGGTATAAGGTGTCATATGGTCAACACGATGGACTCCCAGCCATCAATCTCGGTATCATAGACTGGATAAGCTATGATTAAATACATTATTTCTTCTTTTCTAATCTATTTTGTCACGGCGTCTCACCATCCGATCTGATTGTAGGCATAGTTTATCTTCATCGAACATATTAAATAGTTATTTAACTAATACTACACTGGTTAAAGTATACAAATGATGACTTAATTCCACCAATGTATTTAAAGTAGAAATCATTGGGATAACAAATCAGACAAAGAACGAACCAGGTTGAATATATCTGATCTGCTGGTCGCGCAGCGCAGTTACAATTCCACTCACATATGAGCCAGATTTTCCTCCACCGTTCTGCGCGCCACTCCACACGTGTTATGTATGCTCTACGCCAAAATCCTTGCCACCGTTTTGTGTGGACCACGAATCGGGTTGAGTGGTGCCATTTAATACCTATAAAGAATAGAACGTTCAGTGGCGTGCAGAGGTGCTAAACCATCATTTTAAAGTGGGCAACATTCTGTTTGAAGGTTAATGTGAAACAAAAAATAAATTGCGCATATTGATAACGAAATATTCAACAGTTACGCCAAAAATTGTATCCCCATACTTTTCATAATACTACCCATTCACATAATTACACTATTTGGGTAAGGATGAGATAGGTACAGTTTATAAGTGTGTCTGTATTTGTGTGGAAGGATATTGGGATAGTATTTAGAAGAATATACATTCACCAAACCCAACCGGGATTCGAGCCCTAACATCTTAGTCACCCGGAACATCGAACAAAACAAGTCAGACACCTTTTTCCGCGCGACCATTGATGTGGGCTACGTCAAATGACATGACATGACATGATATGAGACAACTCTCCTTTATTCAATACTTTGACCAGACCATGCGAATACGAATTAGGAAATCATATATAAATATATACTAAACCCCGTTTCCGTGACCACGTGATCTAACGCATTACTCTTACAATAGGCTAGCCTGTCGATGATGAGGAGGTTGAGGTTTGAATCTCGACCGGGTGTACTGAGGGAGGGTTTTATAAAATTGTTTCCCACTCTCCCTTCGTGCAAATTTGGGTACACTTCCTATTAATATAACCTTTATAATCCCTAAAAATCACCAAAGTAATTAGTAAACAAGCGTATAACCCAAACGGGTAATAAGACACGGTGCTATAAGGAACTAAAAAAAATATGTATGAAGGTGAAGGAATATTTACAAAAAAAGAATTTCACTGGTCGGAAAGCAAACTAAACGTCAAGCCCATACATTATAATTCACTGGTTGGGACAGCTAGTTGTACAGTGAGTAGTTTTTCCTGGATTTTTCCCCACTCCACCTCTATTAACTTCAGGTAAACTTTTTCTGAAATTCAATCATCCTCATGTTAAACTGATTAGTGTATGTCTGTGTATAGCACAGTTGTCTAGTAGATCGTATAACACATACAAATATGTGTAAGTCGTGTGCTGATATATAATTAGTAAGTTCCCTGATTTTAAATAAAAAACAAAGTGGCTATACGCCGAATTAGTAGCATCTAACTTGAATTCCAGAGCAAAGTAAGTGATTAGACGCATCTAGTTCCCATATACCCAGTCCTAACCCCTTCTTTCTCTACACCGACTACTACCTTGCACGTCACTGCTCAGCAAATAATCTGTGGACGCTTCTTGTTTCATGGTCTATCCTGCAGAGAACACTACTGATTTGCTCTTGGCAAACAAATCTGTTGAGTCCACTACTAAAGCAAAGCTTACGCACGATAGAGTAAACAAAAAAAATCTTTCTATAGAGTCTCTTAGGCTGTTTGCGTTAAATTACGCTGATGTAATAGAGGAAAAAGATATACATATATAGTTTTTTTCGCACTGTATCGTACTACCCGTTTAGGCTATATGCTTATGTACTAATTAGGCTAATGGTTCTAGGGATAAAGAAGATTTGATTTAGAGGAAGTGTACTTACATTTGCGTGGAGGCCGAGTGGAAACCCATTTTAGAGCACGTGGCCAACGAAAAAGTCAATAAAGGTATTAGTTAGATAAAATGTACCAACAGTTACGGGGAGGAAAAGTGGGAACCCATATACACCCAGAAAATTCGGACAGGGTTCTAATCCCATCACCAGAAGACCAAACTATATGATGGATTAAATATACACACTAATACAGTTAAGTACGATTATATTAACATCTAAATATCATATTTTTTAAATTTATAAATTACACCTTGACACGGGAATCAAGCCCAGGACTTTTGATTTAGTGTGTTGATACTTAACCACTGAGCTATCCAAGAGTCTCCCGTACCCAAGGCCATTCTTCATTCATATTTTAAGGCAGAGTCTGTGATGGACGTGTGGAAATACTCAGCTACATATGAGTGATATATTAAGATCACAAACTTTAAGATAACGCAGCCGACATTGATTCGGCAGAGCCTTAGGCTGCTAATAATATAACTGTATCAAATATAGCTATAGCGTATCTAAATATCATATGCTTTAAATCAAAAAATACCACCCGGATACGGGAATCGAACCCAAGAACCTGACATTTTGGTCCAGGTGCCCACGGATGCAGATAAAGATAAAACAAAAATAGTAGAAATATCAGCCTATATCCACATGTCCGCGGAACTTTGGATCTTAAATAGGTGGAAAAATGATTTTTTTTAAAAAAGGGTAAAGGAAAAGTCCTTAAACAAGAATACCCGTAGTCTCCCACCCCTTATAAGTATGCTCGCTAAATGCAATTAGCAAGGGGACGCCCACCCCACACAAGCTGTCGGTTAGAGCACCTAAAACGACATCACTTCTTTGTTTGACACGAGCTGCGCTAGTGTCGTGGGAGTGACGGTATTTTTGGGGTAGAGAGGAAGAAAATGAACGTTCCCTTCTTTGTTGTTGCCACCGCCCGCTCTTCTTGATAACGAGCACGTTCTCTTCCGGTCGGGGAAGAGGCAATCGAGGCTTGTCTTCGAGAATGGTCCGGGGAATCAATTGTTGGGGCTGCCTGCACGTGAGAGTGGGTTTCTAAGTTGGTGTTGAAAGAGAAGGGAGAATGCTACTTAAAGAGGAACTCTTCATCGAATTTTAACGGTGGACTTTTAATGTAAGTTGTACTTGTTGGATTCTGAAATTCCCGGCTCCGTCTGGACTATCCACATCCACCACAGGATAGTGATGATGAAAGTAGAGTTTAGAGGAAATGTACCCACATTTGCGTAAAGGGAGAGTGGAAAACCATTCAGTAAAATTTACTTTCCTTACTTCCAGACAGGATTCGAATCATGATCTCTTTGCCACCATTAATACAATTACGATCTGAGGTGATTATACATCAGAGGCAAATTTGAAGCAGGCAATACGAGGCTGAAGCTGTACACGGGACCAGAGGCAGCCTCGGCCCATTCAGCGAACATATCCGAGAAAACACGAGGCCGAGTCATCCCGCGTCGTTACATCAAAAGTGAGGAAGCGCACATGTGTCCTATACGATGTTTCGCTAGACGTAATTTAGTTTAATTATAAGAAGTTACAAATGTAATAAACAACACAAAAAGTAAGACTATATAAAAAAATTAATGATTCTTAAATAAAAGGGAGCTCAATGAGATGAATGAAAAATTTTCATAGATCTTTCATAATTTCTTTAATCTCAGGAGTAAAAATAGTAGTTAAAATTTTTTAAACTGCTTGTAAATGTTTATGTCTGTGTATGGAATAGAAATTGTATGGACTTTCATAAAAGTATATTTTAATCCTAGTATTTTTAGCACGAGTTTTTTTGTTATTGTTGCCATAAATAGATATTTATAGCTTGCGGGCTACTCGTACATAAAAATACATAATGGGCCCTATGGGTCTCACGAGCTGTAATTTAACCAGGGTTGTACTAGAGAAAAATTTGAAGTGAGGCAAGCTGAGGCCAAACGAAGGCACTCGTAAGTGCAGCCTCAATTTGATGTACCGACAAATTATTGCTCAACTACTTATTGCCTCGCTTAGTTCACCTAATGTGCTTAATATAGAGGTAAATCACCTGTAAAATGGATTATTAACTACTTTTGGGTCACTAGGGCGTCTACGTGGACTAATGTGTTAATATAGTTTTTTGGGAACTAGGAAGTTTGGGTTTAAATCCAGGAGTGGTGTAGAGAAGCTGAGTTTTCTGCAAATATTACCTCCAAACCCGTTTATCCACGCAAATGTTTCTACATTTACTCTAAAATACTAATATTTCGCCCTTCCTTATCCTGTTGATCTCCATATAAGGATATCCCATATGTGAAGTAAGATGCTGTGAAACAATCAAATAAGTACCAAATATAATTTATAATTTTGAACATTTCTGATTATCTTGAACAAATCAATATTGGCTCCTAAACAAAATATGCTTTAAATAATAATTGTCTCCTAATGGAACATCTACATCAAGTTGTGTTGAGATAAACATGGATAAAATAATTTTAATGTTTATTTGAATTGGATTCAATGCCCAAAAATATTTTTTTAAATCTCGTACGTACATTTTTATAGCATTGTACTTCTTTAAAAGGTGAACACATTTTATAAAAATAATAATTCTAAATTATTTTTGTCAAATATTTAGCTCTACATATTTTTCAAAATTTTAAACGCATTCGAACTGCTTGATGTAATAATAAAATATTAGTATTACTTGAAATTAACCAAGTTCATTTGTTATATAATATAGGGTGACCTGGCGGTCTAGGGGTAAGGTGTCAGACTTCTGTGCTGGCGGCCGGGGTTCAATCCTCGGTCCCGGCAAAGATTTATCTGATTACCAAACCCTTTCTTCACCTCTGACAAGACATCTTGTGAATGTGAGGAATGCCAGGTCTCCACCGTGGTTCGGATTCCACGTTAAACTGTAGGTCCTCCATTTCATCTCACAATAACCCTACCATTACACATTAGCGTAAGTGCGTATAACCCGAACGGGTAGTAAGACGCGGTGCTAGTAATAATAATAATAATAATAATATATAATATAATATTGAATTGAATGGTTAAAATAGATATGCAGTCTAATTAAGGAAGAATCATTTATTTAATAGCGCGGATACAAAAAGCGTAAATGCATATTGTCTCACACAAAAAGCAAAGGGAAACTAACTGAACAACGCAGTACTAATATCAGTATAGAAAAATGAAATATTACTAGCTCTTTGCTGGGAAAACAAAAATAGTCCCTAGACATATGGCGCCATTTTTTTAACAAATAACTTTTTTGAAATAGCAGCAACCTGGTGGTCTAGGGGTAAGGTGTCATACCTTTGTGTTAGAGGTACTGGGTTCAAATCCCGGACCTGGAAGAGCTTTATCTGATTACCAAACCCTTCCGTCACGTCTGGCAAAGTGTGCGCTTTCACGCTTTGTGAATGTGTGGATTGCCAAGCCCCCACGTTAAACTGTGGGTCCTCTCTGCTTTCCACCATAATCCTATCATCTGAGGATAATGGAATTAGTCTTAATGTTGTCCCCACCTCAGAAATGAATTCCTCCATAAGCCAGGAGAGAAGAGGTAAGATAAGGTCGAATGACCAAGATATAGAGTACTAGCCCCACCTCCACCACTTTGTTGAAATAATATTAGCTCCATTTTTATTGTTGAGTAAATTTGAGACACATCTTTTTGTATTTAAAAATATTTTAGTCAAGTGTCAACAGATTGTTGCCCGGAAATGGGATAAGTGGAAGGAGGGACGTGCTCTAAAGCACTATTAGAGCATTGTCTTTAGTAAATTTGGTTGGGGAAGTCAAGGTTCTAATCTAGTCCCAGCCTTGTGTACTGAAGGTGGTTTACATGAAATGGTTTCCCAATATTCATACACGCAAACACGAATATACTGCCTCTAAATTATATCATCCTCATTAATTGTCCATGATTGTAAATATATAGATAGCCCGAAGGCTACTAATATCCAGAGCATGGCAAACATACCATTAATACACACACACACGCACGCACACCCACACATTTTTGAAATAGAGAATCACTTTTAACCAAAATCCTTCTAGAAATTCAATTAGTAATATGGGCTTCATATGTTTTTCTATCTAACTATTTGTCTATTCATCTAAACATACATAATATGTCTATTCATTTATCAATCTATTCATCCATGTATATATATGGTATATCCATCCAAAAAGGTTTTAACTAAAAATACCTTTATCATGACGTCAAGACTATATTTTATATAGAGTGGGGTTTCTAAAAAATAAATATTTTGAAAACATGACATGGCATTGATATGACACGTATCAGCTGTCATTTTACTTTCCTTCGCAACAATTTGACTTTTTTTTGGATCGCTATGTAACAATAAACAAATAACTAGGTTTTTTTTTTTAAAAAAAAGGGGGTGTTTAAATCTGGGAGAGGATATAGTAAAAATGTCCAGTCTTGTGCAAATGACGTCACAGCTTTGTGTGTTTGATGGGTCAAGGTTCGAATTGGGGTGTAAGAGCTCAGCCGACAACGTTCAACGACCGGGTAGTCACAGGAAGCTGATGGACAGGTATACAAGAGAAACGATAAAAACTGAAATGATTGGATAGTAGATGGAGAGGGTGATTTTGTGGAAAGCGTGAATTGGGGATGGAAGGATTTATGATAGAACTAGCGTTAACAAAATATTCTCTAGTTCTATGTTGGTTACTAGGAATATTTTACATTCATTTCTCGAAACCATTTGTTAGTAGATTCCCAATTACCCCAAGTTATTTAAAAAACGTTTATTTTAATTTTAAAATAGGGTTTGAGTTAAAATGGATCTTTGTAAGATCAACAGCCTTGCAATTTAAGTTTTAGAATGTTAAAAACAAATCATAAAAAAAGGGAAATTTGCTTGGTTTCAAGGACGTTTACACGAAGTGTAGCCGCTATGAAAATAAAATAAATGTTTAGAAATATAAAATTCAACCTTCTAAAACAAATAAAGTTATTTATTAACAAGGTCACAACAGAACATTTTAAGATGATTTAGAATGTTTTAGTGGTTTTGAAGATCAAAACCTGTCATACCCATAAGGAAGACCACAGAGTAAGGATACTTTCCTTTAAGGAGACGGTTCCCTCAAGTTACTGATCCCCGGAATAGAAGTAATTGCACATATTGTACAGAGGAGTGAGACTGACCTCCTTTAGGGAAGAACTGCGAGTAGATGCCCTTGAAGGTGTCCTCCTTGACGACACCCGTGGGGCACTCGGCCTTGAACCCCCGGTAGATCCTCTTGAGTTCTGCCTCCGTGAATCGGGTCGCTCGGCACAAGGACTCCAGACTATCCGGCCGGTACCTTGGTGGGGTTTCTAGGTCCTCGAGCTCCGAGTCTATGGGACACACGAAGGGCGGGAGGAGAAATTAATTAAATAGTAGAACTTACAATAGTTAAATTTATTATAATACACACCCAGCTCTAACACCCATATGTTTCTTAATTATATAGAGGGATTAGCCCAAAAAATTATCAAATATCTCCATTAATGCCATCCGGAATTAAAACAGGGTCCTCTAGACGTGTGGATGACCCCTCTCAATATTTAGCTTCCAGGACAAGTAGGTTGGTTGATAACACTACTAGCTTTGACCTGATAATCTCAGTAGGTATTGATGAAAAGTTGCTGGTTAAAATTTTCTTATCCAAATTAACTATAGAAAAAATAGCTACCATACTCCAGGACTTAAATAAAAGGAGAAAACCCAATTCCATTTACATGTTTTCCCCTTTGGGAATCAAAAATGCATGCATTGATAAATATCCAAACACAAGTTTTCCATGAGATAAACAAATATGCAAATTCAAGACCTATCCTAATTCTCTAATTGAAAAAGGTCTTGACTTATTTGTATCTGATATTTCCCAAGACAATATTTTAGAATAATTCACAATATATTTAGTAAAATTAAAATGTTATGAATTAATATACTATTATAATATGTATTAAAATTAGAAAAATTAGGTTTTAAGAGATTTATGCCTTTCTAATACAAGGCGAGTGGGTGATTCCATTCAATCTTTAGGTATATATACATAGAAAACAAAGCTAAAGGAACAAGCAGACACCCCATGGCTAGTAAGACAAGACGCTAAAAAATATAAAAATAAAGAAAAGCAAATCTGTATCTATTATACCAGCAGCTCTGTACAATGAGTTCTTATGTGTTTTTTTAATACGTAAAAAATTGCCCTCCCCTTTTACCTAACCAAATTTTTAAACATTATTTTTGGATGGATATTATTAAAAACTACAAAGTATTTTCGGATCACCATAGGAAAAAACTTTTGAAACCCAATCAAAACGAATACTTAGTAAGTATCCAAAGATAAGGCTTCAAAAATTAAGTAGAAAGTCACAAAATATGTATTGTTAGTATAGAATAATAATAGTCACAGTAAGATGTCTGAGGAATTGGTAATATGTTGCAAATTTATAGATGAGGTTGGTTATAATCCTATATTTTCTACCATTAGGCTTCATTATAATTATACTATAATGCAAATATGAATTAATTGAATAATATTTAATGTACTAAAGCTTTAAAAGTATACAATTTTTTAAACTTTGATTGTATATTAGTTTATGTTCACATTTTCTAAACAAAATAGCAAAGACAAATATTATCGGGTATTTTATTAGGTGAATATGATACATAGAGATAAGATCTGTAATCAATTCTACCCACTTGCCAAAATTATGTTATGTATTTCTTTACTATAGTATAATAGGTTGGCCAGCCACCATAAAGGTTCTACAGGTATTTCAACACAAAGTAAAACGAGAAACAAATAATATAACTAGAAAATATACAAAATAATACCAATATTGATCAATTAATATGACGTAGGCTATAATATTATTCTGGTAAGAAGGACATTTAGAAAATACTAACACATTATTTTGCGGTCAACATATATAACATTTCAAAATATTATTGTTATTTTATAGATGTTGAATTGTTCTTTCAAAAATGACAACAGAAGATCACACGAATTGATGTATGTTTATATTAAATAGGTTCTAAAGGTTTTTGTACCTGTAACCCTACTACTGTTTTCATTCGTGCATCGTGACTTACTGCCAATCAGTACTATATGCATATTTACACTAATGAAGGTAAGGATGAGTAAGGTAGAATTTAGATGAAGTATACAAGAATTTGCATGAGGGTAAAAATGGAAAACCCTATAGGAAAAACACTTCATTATTCCCAGGGATCCGCTTCAGTGGCCGAATGATCTAAGGCGTCACTCTCGTGTTAGACTGGCCTGCTGATGACGGGGAAATCATGTTTCGAATCCCTTTCGGATTTACCAAGAATGGTTTTCCTATATGTTTTTTCAATCTCTTTCCCTGCAAACGCGAAAAGATTAACTTTAAAATCATTATTTTCTCATCCCTACCCTATTAGAGTAATTATAATCTATGCATATAGCCTGAACAGGTAGTAAGATGCAATGATGTAAAAAAAGTACTCTCAGATGGGTTTCAAATGCCAAACTACTTTGTCATCTAGCTAACAGGACAAAACGAGAATTATGCCTTTGGCCACGCTATTTCGGTTCCTTTTAGTTTATTTTAGTAACGGTGTTATTAGTATTAATAGAGCAAGGTAGCTGCTTGTCTCAAAGAAAGAAAACTCCATGAACATTTAAATTTCCCTCCTTTATAATTTATTCTAAAATATTTGTATTTACCAGAAGTGCCAACTTTTGAACTGGCTTGGATATCTGTAACGCAAGAGGTTTGGTTTAGAATTTCATAAGAGGGTGTCACCAAGTTTTTTTCCCCCCCACCAATGTGGGGTTAATTCTACCCTCCAAACTTCCTCTTATTATACTATAAAACTCAGTATTATAAAATGTAATCATACATTTTTTTTACTAGATGTAGAATATTTAATGTGCGCTATACAAACCAACTGATTATTGATTTCATCACAAAACTTATAATTTAATTTAATCATGAACAGACACCAAACTGTCCTTTTATTTTCATCCATAACAAAGGGGAAATCTCAGTTTCATTGATGATATATTTATATGCTGTGACATAGAATCGAACCAAAGAACACCCACACCACTGACAGAATGGTCTAAGGCATTAGACCTCTATTGCACAAAACCAACGCTAATGGCGAGATCAAATCTAGATTCCGGTTCGGTTTAATTAATTGTGTGTATGTCTCTCTTAGTGGTCTTGGAGTAAAGTGCTCATCTTAGGACCCAATGTTCGTGTGTTCAAACACAGCCGGGGTTGACGTATTTTTCTTGAGCGATAAAAATCCATAGCACAATGACCTTAAGAGGGGAAGTAAAGCCGTCGGCTCCATGTTGATTTTGGCATTAAAAACCCCTGGAAGGTATGTGAAAACAACTTTCCCAGCAAAATTGGTAGGATCTTTCAATCTCGCTCGTAGGGCATTAATTAACGTGTACTGATATAATCTGCCGGTTCGGAAAGTAGAGGTTTTTATTTTTTTATTTATCACTGCATATTACAACTCATTTGGGTTTTACACTTAAGTACTAATTACTCTAATGGATTAGGAATTGGTTGAATTTAGAGGAAGTGAACCGCAGTTTCGGGGAGTGAGAGTGGAAAAATGTTTAGGAAAATTCACCCCTAGTTCACCCGACTGAAATTCGAACCTTGATCTCCCCGTCCTCGGCAGTCTGGCTCAACACGAATGAAGCGCGTTAGCTGACTACGTGGATAAGTACGCGTTAAATACCCTAATTAAATGGGGAAAGTTCTTTGATTGTTTTTGTGTAAAGCTTGTTAATTAAAAAATACAGCAATCATAATATTAGTTGCTTATAGTTGGTAAATTTTTAGTGACACATAAAATAAGGGTTACTAACGAATTAACCTAGGTAACTTAGTAGAAAGTTAAGTTGATAAAACTCCTTCGTGTATTAATACATCAGGTCACGTGAACTGCAGTTGTCACCTTTGATCGATATGATAAATAACTATGGAAAAATATAATTATTAAAAATGTAAAATATCATTAATATCGACCGCAAATAGTACATTAGGATTTTCTAAAACAGTTCTTCCTCTCACGTTCTTACTGTGTCTTATATAATTTTATCGTGGAGATAGGACGGGTAAACTGTAATCAAAAGCGAAAAAATACCCCCACTAGAGTGCGTCCGAGGTTCCAAATCCCGACCACGAACGAGTGAAACGTCTTACACTACTTTGCCACCATAAAGGGTTTTGATTGTTTTGTCTAGCCTAGATTTTAATTTTGTATTAATCTGACAATTTATTTCAATCGCTAGAGCTTATTCCCTCTGAACTAAGCAAACTGTCTTTGACGCGCACCGTAGCCCAACAATTTTTTTTTCATTGGTAAAATTAGAGCCTTCCTTATCACAGTAATGATTAATGCACTAATGACTGGGTGTTGTGGCTGTTAGTGTGGTTTTTAGTTCTTGTTCTAATATAATCAGTCGGTTCATAAGGTGCACGTTAAATACCTCTTTGTTATGTGAGTTGACATTAAATAATAGTTAAGCAGCCACCTGATGGGTTAATGGGTTAGTACCTAGCGAGAACTTGACGCCAGTCCACGCCTGCTTGAAGTATGTTGAACACCCGCCGGTAGAGAGGGCGTGAGTGATGATGTCGAAGGTGGACCTGGGGCTCTTCTTGCGGTTCCTCTTGCTGTTCCTGTAGTGGTTGTTGTTGCTGCTGCTGGCTGCTCACCATACCGCCTCCGTGCGCTAGGGGTCGACGACCTCGCTGCTGTTGCTCCTCTCCACCCCCACCATGGTGGACCTCCCTCCGCGTCGCACCCGCCCCCCGTCCTTGCGTGGTGGGGATGGCACCTCCGCCTAGAGGATGCTTCCTAGGATGCCACAGTCACGAGGGGGGCGCCACCATCGTTGCCGTACTGCTGCGTCCACCTTCCAGTGCTGCCGAAGACAGCTCGGACGATTCGAAGAAGCAAAATAAACTCCCTGGAAGTAGTGTGGAGTTGAGGGTAAACCAACTCCTCCACGACCCTACGATGGATAATCCAACCACGATGTGACACACACCTTTATAACACAGACTCGAAGGTGTAACGACTCCGAGCTACTATCCTTTTAGAATTATACCTAGCCTGAGAAGAGGTTGAGCTACTTCTGATGGGGTGACCCTATGCTGAACTAACCAACCACAATGCTATAAAAGGTAAAAGTTAATGATAAAGAATTTGAATATATATTGGTGCTAGATATTAAGTCGAGTGCTCTTTGTATAAGTCAGTTACTGTGTAATTCATGTAATTTTACTTTGTGTTTAGAAAGTCCACGTTAAGTAACACGACTTTAAAAAAGTGTAACAAAGATGAATAGTATATTCTCAACCTCTTTATCTCATCATTTCTCCGAGTTGAAATCCATTTAGAATTCTACCTAGCCTGAGAAGAAGGGCAACTATTCCTGATTGGATGTCTCTACGACTGATATATCAACTAAGATGTCCCACGCACAGTCCAAGTATCGACACGCTGATCTAACGACTTCAATCAGATTTCCTTTCAGAGTTAAATTAAGACCTAATCCTTAATACGCTGAACTAAACCACTCACCTAATATTCTGAATCTGCTTTTGTTTCTATACATGGCCTGAAAAACTCTTTCGGAAAGAGAAATATGGTTCTTATTCAAGAAAGTGCGTCTACAAAAGACTCATCTTTGGTTGATATGACCAGCGTATCACTTATGTAATTCGACTGACAAAAGGTTTGCTTGTGAATGAACAAATGAGATATGAACACTGACTGGAATAGAGTCTATACACACAAGTTTGTCTTTTCTTTCTTGAATGAGCTGATTATCACATTAATTGTAAGGCAAAACATGGAATTGTATACACATTCTCGTATACGATAATTCTAGATATGTTCTTGTGGTTCCAATTTTAAATTTAATCTAACACTTTTTTTTTCCTTTTAAGTGAAATAAACTAAGTTTGTATATTTTTTGGCGAGTCATATAATTCAAATTGGATAACCAATGTTAATATTTATGATTGCACATTTATGACCGATTCAAATACAATTATAGATTTAGTTGTGTCTGAAGTCAAAATTAAATACATTTAACAGCTTGAACACTTCGTAAAAATTTTCCTATCTTCTTAATATGGCTGTAGAAATATTTTATTCTCATGAAATAAATAAATTAATTTTCTAAACTGACAATTTACAACGTAGATCCAAACATTTTTTTAATGCTATTTATGAAATAATAAAATAATCAATTTGTGAGCACACACAAAACACCTATTTTGAAATACTAGTGCGCTTTCAAATGCGTGCTAAATTTGGACAAATACATCGTTGAGGTTAATAATCTCTGTTTGTATTGTTTAATATTTATTCAATGCTATGAAGAGCATATTTAACAACAAATGGCATAAGTTAATCAAAGTGACTGCCAACATTTTCAATAAACGGAATCAAATTGGTTGTCGACTGTCCGTCCAATGGATGTTCAAACGGGTGTGTTGGATAAAAGAGGAGAATCGCACACTTTAAACACATGTATAAACACATTCCAAATAAAGTAGTTCCATCATAAGCAGGTTGATAACGAAACGTATTTTTATATACAGTAAAAACTCAATATTTTGCTTCACATAATATATCTTGGAATGTTAAAAATTGCTATCACATTAAACAATTTTATACGAGTCATATAGGCCTGAAAGAAAATAATTATCATGAAACCAATCTATCACTTTACTTAGCGTCTATTCACTTAGTTTTCCATGTTAGTTTACATGCTATAGTGTTAAATGAGAGTTATTGCCGATACAGCTTCTCTTCACATATTAGACGCAGAGTTAAGGGTCGCGTAAGTCTCGGTCTCGAAATTAGGTCAAATGGTTCACACAGCACCTTTTTCATGTCTCTCTAAGATATAAAGACATTATCTCTCTGTTGATCCTAGTTTTGTAGGACAATACGAGTTCATGGTGATCTTCACCGTAGAAACACCTGAGAAAGAAGAGAAAGATCATTGAGGTCTTCTACAAAATTGATACAATTGAAATATACAACATAATTATATTTTCTGTACCACATTTTACGTCCTGTCCAGGATATATACATTTAATTTCACTAACTTATTACGAATGAGGAAGGTATGAATTTGGGATAAATGTACCCGCATATGCATGGAAGTAAAGTGGGAAAACATTTAGTGAGAAATATCACTCAATAAAGCAGGGCGTGTTTCGATCCTCGACCTCTACGTCACCAACAAACCAAACAAATCGAGCTTGACATTTAGTTCATGCTGTGGGTTATACAGTATGTAATTATTTGCATGCATATATTTTTCATATGTTTGAGATATTTAACGTGAACATTCTGAACCAACTGATTATTTCAGAACACGACTTATAAACTAACTTAAATCTAGAACAGACA
This sequence comes from Timema shepardi, assembly GCA_902151425.1. Taxonomy (NCBI): domain Eukaryota; kingdom Metazoa; phylum Arthropoda; class Insecta; order Phasmatodea; family Timematidae; genus Timema; species Timema shepardi. The sequence goes on along the minus strand of CABFVX010000215.1, from coordinate 327,691 downwards.
CAACATTCAGCCCCCAGGCTGTTACTGTGTAAGGTGAAACCCATATTTAACCAATACTAATTCTTTCTACCATTCCAGGAATCGAACACAAGACCTTTAGATCAGTAGACAGATTTGCTACCGACTGAGCTAAGGTATTGGACTACATGCATATATCCTTTGTTTTCATGGTTGAGAGCTCTAAGACCCGGGATATTTAACGCACATTTTATAAACGCACAACCCAAATATCTGTGTTCATACGGCATAAGCCATCAATTTCTCAATATGCTGGATTGTCAGTGGTGGAAGAGGTCAAGGTTCAAATCCTGGTCGAGGGTTAAGGGAGGAGGGAGGATCTCACACAAATTTTCCCCTAAGATTTCCAGAACTTTTAACACCAATACGGGTGCATTACCTAAATTATTATTATTAGCACCTAGTCTTACTACCCGTTCGGGTCATACGCACTTACTCTTATGTTTAATGGTAGGGTGATTGTGAGATGAAATGAAGGACCTACAGTTTAACGTGGAATCCGAACCACGGTGGAGGCCTGGCATTCCTCACATTCACAAGATGTCTTGTCAGAGGTGAAGGAAGGGTTTGGTAATCAGATAAACCTTTGCCGGGACCGAGGATTGAACCCCGGCCGCCAGCATAGAAGTCTGACACCTTACCCCTAGACCGCCAGGTCACCGACCATTACCTAAAAAGTCGCCCACCTCATTCCTATTATTTATAGTATACCATTTATAACCCTTGTTTTAAACGTAGAGCTATTATATACAGCTCTTACCAGTCAGCTTATGAATGAATAATTATTTGTATTTAATATTCAGGAGGTCAGATACACCAGGAACTCGGTCGGTTATGCTAAATGACTGTTGCATGACAGTAAATTACGTTTTTTCTGTCAAAACATAATAATGTATATTATTTGTAATTTAAAATTGTTTTCTTCAATTAAAAAAGTAAAATATTTCCACTCTTAAAAACAAAATATAAATTTAACTATTTTATATTTTAAATAAATCATTGTTAATAGAAATTAATACGTTTATATTTGACTTAATTTTCTAAAATATTACAAATGTTAATAGTCAGGAAAAACACCTTACAACAAATAAAGGACACCTAAAGTATAAAAGCACTTGATAATTAATGTATATAAAAAAACTTTTTCAATGGTGAAAACTAAGTAGTTTTATCTTGTAATCCTATTCAAAAACCTGATAAGGACGGATGATTGTGTAAACACACTGTGTTTATACAGGAGAGAAGATCTAATTTGGTGTATTGTTTTAACTGTTTATTTATTAATTATCATCTTTAAGATAGACCGTGATCTTAAAAACAAGGTAGAAAATGGCAAAAATAACTAATAGATATTTGTGAATGTGTCTACTCCAAAAAATCAAATTCTATGAACTCATTCCGTGGTTACAAAGGTTAACAACAAGCCTAGAAGAACCTGGATTTATTTCTGCTAATTCTGACCATGATATTTACTATTTGTGTACGGGTTCATCTTAATATCCAAAGAGTACAAGGAATATAATATATTAATAGGCGTGCCGTCCTAGACTAAGTCAGTTTCTAAACAGTATACTAATTTACAGTGTGTTTAGAAAATGCATTTTAAATTAGTCAATGACGATCTTATTTCTTCCTAACATTCCCTGTTTTAGGGTAAGACATTTAGTGTTAAATGTAATTTGTCCTAGACTAAGCTAATTTTTTGAATCGTGTGCTGTGATAATGTGTTTGTAAAGAGTACGTTAAATATATTTAATTTAAAAAAAATGGGTTGATTTTAATAATACAATTTCAGTCATGCTCAAATCTAATTAAGAGTCAGCACAATTTAAAAAGACTCATTAATAAAAGTAATCTCAAGCAAGTTTTCAATTTATACAAAGGATGGTGACAGAAGTTTGGGGAAGGGGGGGGGGAGGTGTTGTTTGTTAGTAGCTTATTTATTTGTTTGCTTGGTTGCGTGGTCAGCGCATCTGCCATTGCCATCAAACTGTCTCGTTCCAGGAAACATCTCCTGTTCAATTTCGCAGAAACTTGTAGTGTTTCTCTTCAACATCTCTATGTTGTCGTTTGTTTTTGGATGTGGTTAAACTTGAAGTTCCCCTCCCTCTAGTCTTCTGTTACAGAATTCCCCGACAAATACGGAGAGACAAGACAACATTTTCGTTTGTTAATAGTGTACTTTGAAAGGGTATTTTGTAAAGGATGGTGGTTTCCAAAACCTCAAGCTGATGAAAACTCAACTAACGTAACGACACAATAATTTTATAAGACAACCTTTATGGTGTAAGAATTAATCAAGAGTTTTTTTGTAAAACAAATGTAAACAATTTTGTTGTAAATTTTTAACCATAAGTTTGAGAAAAGGGTTATTTTTACACATTATTTTCCTGCATGTTCATCTACCCGCTCGGACTACATGAGTTATTTCAACTACTTTTATAAAGAAGAGTCAAGGAAGGTTTAATTTAATCTAAATGTACCTGCATTTGTGTGTGGTGAGAGTGGTTAACAATTTCGAAAAAAAAAAGCAACACACCATCAGTAGACAAGACCGGGATTTGATCTCCAACCTCCCCGTTACTGTAAAACCAGACTAGACGAGCCTTGGGGACGGCCAGACTGGGCGAGTGAGCGACTAACATATACACTAGAACACACCGGTTGTAACGAGAGGTGGCCAGCTAATCACGCACTCGCTCGCTAGCACGCCTGTTAGTCTGGCCGAGTGTTTACACTTAGTCAACTTGGCAACAGAGGTGGGTCAAAGGCTGTTGATGGACTTGATATAAAGGGTTGATGTGAGGACGATAAGAGAGAAATTTCACTCACATTAGCGTGAACTGATGATGGGAAATCCACATTGAAAGTGATGTGGTGGAAAATCACCTTCATACAATCCGTGCGTGATTCAAACCCTAGAATTATCGTCAATAACGAAGCGAGTCTAAATCCATTTTTCAAAACTTTATAATATACTTGTATATTTCTGGACTCTATCTTACTACCTGTCCAGGCTATCCACATATTAACACTACTGTGGTAGGGACTAGGAAGAGATAATTTAGAGGATATGCATCGACATTTTCATGGGTCGAAGGTGGGAAAGCATAAACTAAGCAAGGATTTAAGATCCGACCTCTCCATCAATAGCAAACCAAACCAGTCATGCTTGGCGTTTAGTACACATGCCCATCGATGAAGGAGTTTTTGTTTGGAAAAAGTTATTTTATATGAATACAATTTTAATTCATTATTAAAATACAACTATTACTATAAAATACAATATCCTTCTAATATAACTACCTCCACAGCTTAGACTAGTTATGTCATGCAAAACACAAATAAATACATATTTACATATATTTGAACACATACTGTATATTATGAAAATATATTTTGTCTGCTGTCTTACATAAATATCATACATTTATTGAAAAACATAAATCTAAGGGATATATTTTTTTTAACCCAAATATTTGGTTATCAAATCATCAAAACTAAATAAAAAATATCCAACAAGAGAGGTACCATTTTGTAATTGGTTTGAAAATTTGACATAAAATATGAACATTAATACGTACATAAAACAAATACTTTCACGACTACATATCTCATTTCAAAAAGATCGCAATTCCATTATGATTATAATGTCTCCCTCGTTATATATATATATATAAAAAATCACGGTCGAATAATTGACATCATTCAGAGGTGACTTTCCACTTGGAATTGAAATCAACATGGATAGTTTTTTTTGTACAGTCTATTCAGCGTAGAAGTGGTGGCAGCTGACAGTTATTAACGCTACCAGATACACTCTCTTGTATCCATTCACCAAACAATATGACCTGCAACGCTCATATGTTGAGTTTCTGTAATTTTTGGTAGTCAAAACTTTCATTATTTTTTACCGTTTTTACAATATTAAAACACAAACTTATGAAATTAACAATTTGGATGTCTCTTTTTTGTTGCAGCGGCGTTTGTGGTCCAGTTAAAAATGCTTTACAAACGAAAACTTTTAAAATTTCACGTTCTCTTTTGTAAATTATGACGTTACACTAAACGTATTCGTATTCATGTAAACGTATTCATGTGCATGTACAGTAGCCCCATGGCTTCTTTGGTGCTGACTGACAGTTCACAGCTGACTTCTGACAGTCAACATTTAGGTATATACCATAATTTTGACCGTCATAAGTGACAGCTGCTAAACACATGTTTTTGCAGATCATCTAATTCGGCGTAGGGATACGTAATTTGGTCTAGTAACTATTTAAAGCTGTCAGTCAGCACCAAAGAACTGTATGTACTGTACATTATATTAAAAAAAATTAAACAAGTATTTTGTATGACTATTTCTATAGGTTTTAAAAATAGCATTTATTTATTTTATAGTTTATGGTGGCCAACTATAACAAGATACAAGTGTGAATATAATATTTTTTAATTTATTATTTCGTGATCTATAATATTTCTTGTTTCCTGAACAGCGAAGCAAAAAAAAAAATTGTTTAATTAAGAAATTTTGTTCTTTCAATCAGTTATGAAAAAGCAAATTTACAGCAATCCTTAATAACGTATTATTAGAAGCGTTCGATAACACTTTTTATTGATAATATAGTATTACTAAGAAAATAATAATTTCCACATGTTAATATTAATGATTTTCAACTAATGTTTGCAATAAAAATCTTCTTATATTGGTCAGTTATCACTACTCCTACGCTGGTTGGACTGTACCTTTATATTGAACATCCAGGGATAGTAAAATTGAGTGGCTGAAAGACGTAAATTAATCTTAATTTGATTATTTAAATTCCACTTTCTAAAAACACAAAAATTATATCAGGGCATGACATACAAACTAACTTAACTCAGGACGGATCGAATAATATACTACACACTAAGCCCTAACTACTAGATATTTATTAATTTGATAGCAGCATAAAACAATAAGCAAATATTGATTATTTTTTAGCGTAACTTAGAATCAAAGCCAGGTTTTCTTGATTCACGGTTGACCACAATACGCACACTAATCAACAGATACGTACATGTATATTTTCTGCCCTTAGTCTATTAGGAGTTCGGTATATACAAATTTAATTATAGTATTGAAATTGGGATGAGGTAGGTAAAATTTAGAGAGAAATAACCGGATTCTCCTGGAAGGAAAGTGGGAGAGTACTCGTATTTAAGGAAAATTATTATTATTATTATTATTATTATTATTATTAGCACCGAGTCTTACTACCCATTCGGGTTATACGCACTTACGCTAATGTGTAATAGTAGGGTGATTGTGAGATGAAATGAAGGACCTATAGTTTAACGTGGAATCCGAACAACAGCGGAGGCCTGGCACTCCCCACATTCACAAGGTGTCTTGTCAGAGGTGAAGGAAGGGTTTGGTAATCAGATAAATCTTTGCCGGGACCGAGGATTGAACCCCGGCCGCCAGCACAGAAGTCTGACACCTTACCCTTAGACCGCCAGGTCACCCTTAAGGAAAATTACTTTCGGTAAACCCTGCCGAGATTCGAAACCCAACCTCCTTATCACCGACCAACTGGGCTTTATGAGTGTGTCATCTAGTCTACGTAGCCACTGGTTCGAGCTGTAACTAACTTAAATAATAAATAGTTCAGTGTTATTTTGTTCTTATTTCCACCGCAACTTAGTACTCGCTCAGGATATATGCTTAAGTTAAAACAATAATGAACTAGTAAAATTAAGTATAATTTTAGAATAACTGTACACGCATTTGCATGTAGGTAAAATGGGAATCAATTAAGGTAAAAATCTTCAACATACCCAATCGTTATTCTAATCCTGATACCTCCGTTAACGACAATTCACACTAATTAAAGAGTGACGCTTTAGACCGTGCAACCACCGATGTGAGTATTAGTAGTATTAATTTTATTTATAGTATAATATTTGCAGTACCCACATCGGTGATAGCATGGCCCAATCCATCACTCTCGAATTAGGTTCAATGGCCAATGAAAGGAAGATCGTTGTTTGAATGCCGGTTGGGTGTATTGAGGGTGGTTTCTTCCAAATGGTGTTCCACTCTCTATCCACAGAACTGTTGATACATTTCCTCAAAATTATATCTGCCTCTTTTAATCTAGGATTAATACACAGATAGTCCGAACAAATTAATAAGGCATGACGCACAAAAAACACCATAGGTAAAAATTACTCGATGCTTTATTAATTAACATATCCTCCTTCAGGGCATTGCCTACCTGTGACATCACAGCAGCTCATGTAGTATTTCCCATGTTAATGAATATACGTTTTACTAAACGAGTCTTAAAAATACAATGATGTAAAAAAACTATACTTTTTTTTTAGCACCACGTCCTACTACCCGTTTGGGTTATACACTCATGCACCAATTACGCTAGTGGTTTTAGTGAATAGGAAGGTTATATTTATAGGAAGTGTTCCCGCACTAGCGTGGAGGGAGAGTGGGAAACAATTTCGGAAAAATCCCCCTCAGAAAGCCTGACCGAGATTTAAACCTTGATCTCCCCCTTATCGGCAGTTTAATCTATTTCGATAGTAACGCGCTAGACCCCATGACCACTGAAGTGGGTCGTAAATTTTTAGATAATTCTAAAAATAGTCTTACAGTGTCAGATCAATATTATTTTGATCTTGAAGTAGAATTTTTGTAAACGTCTTACTTATAAAACATCTACAACATGGGCTTGGTCATAAAAATATCCTGTAGGAGTCTTCCTGGCAGAATGTAGATGAAAAATGTCCATGAATAGGAAATCAAATCAAATGTAATTTTAAAAATAAATTTAATGTTTTCAAGGCGTAAATAGTATAGTGACTGTGAAAACCCGCCAGAGGAAGAGGGAAAGTTTTATCAGTAGATAAGACCCTTAGGGTGATCTGTTCATTTTATCTCTTTTCCTTCTATTTCATACATTGGCGTCTAAGTGTGATAGCCCTTAAAGTGCATATACAGTAGCGCCGTGGCTTCTTTGGTGCTGACTGACAGCTCACAGCTGACTTCTGACATTCAACATCTAGGTATATACCTAAACTTTGACTGTCAGAAGTGACAGCTGCTAAACACATATTTTTGTAGATCATATGGTTTGGCGTAAGGATACATAATTTGGTCTGGTAAGTTTTCAAAGCTGTCAGCTGTGAGCTGTCAGTCAGCACCAAAGAAGCCATGGGGCTTCTGTAGGTACGTCAAGTTAAGATGCAGCCCGCTTCGTAAAATGGCTTCGAAATCTCCAAGTAGGCAACGTTGCGACGTTCAGAAGACTCCGCCATCAACATTTATGATTAGTTATAATTTTAATGCTGAATTTCGTTTGCTAATCAATAAACTTAAAATATATATATATATATATTAACATGTAGCACGTTCCTCTTACACTTACACGTCCTAACCCTTTCTTTATTTTTGATCGCGAAGTTTACGTTACCGTTCATAAACTTCCCACGTATACGCTAATGAGACATACCGACGAGTTAGAGAAACAGTATGGCTCACGTTGACCAGCCGCTGTCCAAAAGGTTGCTTTCCCACTGCAGGGAACTACAGTAAGCCCATTACTTCTTTGGTGCCGACTGACAGCTCACAGCTGAGAGCTGGTGGCTTTGAAAACTTACCAGACAGAATTATGTATCCCTACGCCGAACCATATGATCTGCAAAAACATGTGCTTAACGGCTGTCACTTCAGACAGTCAAAATTTAGGTATATACCTAGATATTGACTGTCAGAAATCAGCTGTGAGCTGTCAGCACCAAATAAGCCATGGGGCTACTATACCGGTGGCAAGGCGTGCCATGATAAGTAAGCAGAGCTTGTTAAAACTCTACATGTTGTATATTCTACTCTCCTATGTCTTCATTTGACAAACCATATTATATTATGCTCTGTTCAACATAACTTACATGAGGTTTTTTGGATACCTGTACAATTATTGTTCTAATTAGTGAAGAAAGCAATCAACTGCATGGTCCAGTTTAAATAAAATCGATTGTCCTGGAAATAGTGAATAGTTGTTGAAAGTTCAATATCCAATGTTTTCACTATGAATATTTTTACAACCTAGAGAAATAGTCATACAAAATACTAGGCATCTTAACTTTGTAAAAAAAAAGGCTAATAATTGTAATAAAACAATATGAATGTATTTTAGGTCGATGATTTTTTGCCACTCTCAATGTCTGAGACACCAATATATTTATATGATTATTTAAAACTTAGTATTTATTTTTACTCTACCCCACGAAGAAAGTATTGTGATACACACTTTGGTGGCCCTATGGTCTAAGGCGCTACTCTCGCAATAGACTAGATTGTCGAAGAGGGGGAGATCATAGTTCGATCCTGGTCGGGTGTATTGAGGGCGGTATTTCCTTCATGGCTTCCACCGTTACTCAATGGAAATGCGGGTACATTTCCTATACAATTCAACCTTTCTAATCCCTAGCACATTAGTGTAAAAATTAGACATAGGCATATCCCCCGGACGTGTGGTAAGACGTGGTGCTATAAAAGTATTGTGACCGACCAAAAAGAAATCTAGCTCAAGATTTTGATAGATGTCGACATTTAATGATCCCCGAAGATAAAAGAGGGGTTTTCGTGATCTCGTTTGTCTATGTCTCCTTGTCTTTATCTCGGACTAGAGCCAAAAAAAATGTTACCACTCAGGTTAAAACTTGCTGCTATCTAGGTGGGATTTTCATAAAGTTCCTCTAAAGATTTTTTGGACTTATATGTCCAACCACAGATTTAAGGGTGGTTTAGCTCAGGGTGATAATAGAAATATATATTTTATCGAAATTGGCTTTGACGATTCTGGTTAAAATTTATTTCTTATAGTCACTGTTTGATATTACAAACAAAATGGTGGATCTTATAAATGATTTAGAGGGTAGATATATGTCATTTTTATAATATCTTCGCAAATATTTGAGAATGAAATAGCTTATCATCGAAACGTTGTAGGACTATTAAAAATATAGAAACCTTACTTGAAAAATATTTTTATAAAACCAATAATTTCCGGTATATGATCAAACCAATGCATTTTGTTTTGTTTCACATAATCTTTCATGTTTTGAGTATTATATCTCCATTTTTAGACAAAGGAGACAGAAAGTTTGTGCGGGGCATTGCAACATTTGAATAAAATCTTATCTGCTTCGGTGGACTCATGGTTTAAGGCGTCACTTTAGTTTTAGACTAGACTGTTGATGACAGCAATATCAGAGTTTGAATTCTGGTTGGGTGTACTAAGGCCTTAAAAAATGTTTTGCCACTATCTCTTCACGAAAATTAGAGTACACATCCTATGAATTCAACCTTCCTCATCCCTAACCCATTAACGTAATTAGTACATATGTGTACAACATGAACAGGTAGTAAGACATGGTGCTAAAAAACTATATTTGTCTATGAATGCAATGTGTTTGAATTGATGTACAAGTTTCAGATTAATTTATTACAAATCCATATCAGTCACAGCTAATAATGGATTTGAAAAAAAACACATCGATGATTTTACTATAACAGGTATTTCTATTTCCTTTTTATATATCATTGGTGTTTTGCTGAGGATGTTTTTTCCTTGGTAAATGTTGATAATTTATGTACTACCTGTTCAGGTTTTACTTCTGAAGTAGGCTTACCTAATACACATTAAAATTTTAAGATAAGAATTTGTTTATCTCTATATACAAGTTTTATTAATAAATATTTACAGTTATTAATATTTTATTATTATTTTGGGTTATTTAACATTCAATTTTTAAATCACCTGATTATATAAATATATGAATTATGAACTAACTTAATTTTATAACAGACACAACACCCAATATCTCACCCGTTAATTTATCATTGCGAAGGGGAATACTTCATATTAACCAATCACAAACTTTTCCACTACGCCAAGAATCAAACCCACGACCGTTAAATCAAAAGGCAAACTGACTACCAACTGAAAATAGTTGTAATATATTTGGATATTGGTGAAAGAATATTAATGATTAAATACTTGTTAAATAACTTTTCTCTAATATTCCATCAGAGAGAGAACGATGTCATTTTTGATAAATATAGAAGAAAGTATTCGTTTTATAGAGAAAACTTAATCTTGAAAAATAGTTCAACAGTTTTAGGACTTGGAATTGATCAGTCGTAGACACGCAAATTCAACATAAGTCATGGCTTTGTCCTTTTTTTTATTACCTGCTGGTTACCATCACCGAAACTTCAAAAGAAAAAAAGGTCTGAAGAAAGGATAATTTTATTTAGAATAAGATAGTATTTATTTTGTAATTCGTCTAAATAAGAGAATAAGACAGTTTTTAAATGCAATATATATTACTATAATCATATAATATTTTATTTTTAGCACCATATCTTACTACCCGTTCAGGTAACACGTCTACTATGATGTGTTCGGAACTAGAAAGGTTGAACTTAGAGCAAGTGTACTTGCATTTGCGTATAGGGAGGGTGCAAAACTGTTTAGGAAAACCACTCTCAGTACACCCGTCTGGGACCGATCTCCAATCTGCCCGTTATCTGCAGTCTAGTCTATTGCTGGAGTGACACCTTAGACCATTCGGCCACCAAAGCGGATATGAATAAATTAAAAGGTGTATTTGAGTACTAGTGCTAAAACTCTAAAATCAAGAAACTAAGAAAGATAAAATATTTTTGATGTTTACCTCACCTTACTACCCGTCCGGACTAAACGCATTCTAGTCAAACTTATAGAATATGGATGAGGAATCCAGGGCACAGACAAGGTTCTTTCCATGTTTGTGACCCAGGGCCAGCTCTACAAGTGTTGACACCCCATGAAAACATCAACTAACCGTACCTTTATTTCTTCATATATAACTCTGTAATAACCTCTCCCCTTGTATTTCTATTAAAAAAACAACGTATATACTTCAGTGGCTTAGCGTGAAGTGTTTTCCAGGGCAAGTAGAGGCTGTTTAAATTGCACCTCTGAATTGTTTAAGTCACTCAGTAGGACACTCATAGGGAGGGTATCAACGAACATGCATTTTATATGTGAGGTATGTAGAGAAGAAGATATATATATATATGTATATATACGACTATGGGAACTGAGCTAAGTAGAACACATACCAGATGGTATAGTTTTAACACGTTTTAGTTAGCCTGACCACAATTCACGATACAACACTGATGAAATAGTAAAAATAGTCTAAAAGACTTTACCCGCCTCGGTGGCGTAGTTGGCTAACGCGCTTGTTGTGTCGAGCTCGACTGCTGAGGACGGGGAGATCGAGGTTCGAATCTCGGTCGGGTAAACTGGGTGTGTGTTCCTAAATGGTTTTCCACTCTCCCTCCACGCAAATGTGGGCTCACTTCCTCTAATTCAACCTTCCCAATTCCTAATCAATTAGCGTAACTAGTACTTAAAACGTATAACCCGAACGGGTAGTAAGACGCGGTGCTAAATATTATTACTATTTAAAAGACTTTGGATACCACACTGTACTACAAGTCAAAGTACAGTATACTGGGATGCAATAAAAAGTAATCAAACTGAAATACAGCCGGAATGGCAGTGGAGATTGGCGTTAAGGGAAATATTCGGATGACACCGTTTCGGTTAAAACTCACAACCATAATACCTCGGAGGCGTCAATCTCTTTGCCATTACAACTATGATTGGAGTCTGGTTCCACCTGAACATAGCTTAATACATCTTGAGCACACATTTCCCCCATAACCCATAATTTGATCCCATGGGAAAACACTCATGTTGTAGCCCAGTTGCGCTCAACTTGAACGTATACGCATCTGCGGGAAGGCAGGGTGGTAAACCTTGTAGAAAATAACAGCCTCATTAACTTATACCGGGATTTGAAACCCATGTCACATTTATACAAGAGTATACGATCTTAAAGTTTAGTCTGCGTGTCCAACGATTTGTTCAATCTAATGTTATAGCGTTAAATCTACACATAAATGTTTATTAATCAATCAAATTATTCACATAAATATTTGTCAGACCTTTTATATAAACTTATAATTATCATATTCTCAGACTACTGTGTGCGCATTTATTCTAAACCACCCTCCTTAATGCCATTAGTTACACAAAGCAGTTTTAAAATTTAAGTTAAAATTATTTAGGTTTTATTAAAACGCCTATCAGTTGAAACAAACAGAAATAAGCTCGTGTTGGACTAAGTGTAAAGCTCATCTAGTTCAGTTTACCAGTGACGAGAAGGTCGGGGATCGAGTCCCAACCAGGTGTAATAAAGGCTAGTTCACACAATACACATACAATCCACCCACCGATGTTTTCATTGTTTCTGAATACACATGAACAGCGCTCAAGTATCTGACGGTAAAATATAAAATAAAGTTGCCAGTGTCTTGTCTCACAACTCCAATGGGAAACCTCGCACTGTGTGGATCCACGCGCAGGTATCGTCGGACAACTTTTGAATTTAACTAGGTTGATTTCTATTCCTTGTCCTTATCAACAAGTGTTTCCTTTTCCATCAATGGCGTTCACGCTTCTTGACGACGTTTAATTATTATAAAAACCGCAGTAACACAAGCAGCAATGTGTGGATCCATCGCGCAGAGGGGACTTTTGGAGATATGGACTCAAAACTTCGCTGGAGATTTGTGTCCAGATACAAGTTGGTGTATGCGCGGGCGATGTTGCCGAGTCGCTGAATTTTTATATCTGGAAACTAATATTTTCTCACTATATCCCCATTAAAATTTTGGTAAGCTTACATTAAATCAATTTTTCTTATCCCTGCCACATTAGCGTAATTAAAATCACATACAAAACGTGTGTGCAGAAAAAAATCAATTTAGTTAAATATAAACTTTAAAATAGTAATTTTTTTTAGTATACAGTTTGTATAGAACAGGTTCTCTTTGTTACTGTTACTGTTGCTCTTATTGGAATTACTCCCTTAATTAACAGTTTACAAAAGAACGTTTTATTTGCTAAATGGTGTCAAAATGGAGTAGGGCATACAGAATAATATATATTTTCTCTTTCTAATTTAATTGATGCTGCACTTCGTTTCTTTCATCTTGTTAAATGATCACATTTCGTTTAAACTTTCTAAGAGAATTTTATTTTCTCTTCTTGCAAACGGGGTCACGACGCCTGGTTGGCCAAATTGAGGCACTGTGTTTCTTTGTCCCCCTCATTAAATTCGTTTGAAACACGAAACAAAATACAACCAAATAACACAAACAATTATTCGTAACGAGCCATCTGTTGACATTCCGTTCATCAATGTTCTCAACTCTGAAGTAACATTTCTTGTTAAGTTTTTTTTTAACTTATATGAAGAGCAAGGAAAAAAGAGAAGGAGCCGTCTCAGGAAGTTTAGTAGGATAGGAAGTCGTTATAGAGGACCCCATTATGTCTTGGGATATAATATATATTTATGTATTTAAAAAAAATCTTAACAAAAGGGTTATTTAGCGGTATAATCTATGGAGTAGGTATGAGAAGGGTAGCGTAAAGGAGATGAAACAGTATTCGTTGGGAGAGATAATGGAAAAACCACAGTGATAAATCCCGTTTATAACCCCCTGACACCCATCAGTTTATATATGAACCTCAAGCCTGGCGTCTTAGACAACATCGTCGATGATGACGTTATATAAGTGCTATGCTGCTTATGGTCCGTTCAGGATCACTACAGTAGAGAGCTTGACCACTCCCTCACATAATCTAATTCATTGTTATGGATATTAATAAATCCGCTACATCAATAGGCAACCAGCTTATTTAAGTCAGAGTATTTTCAAAGTGGGAAACATCATGCCGTGTATCAGGCGCGGATCCAGAAAATTTTCATAGGGGGGTCATGGTAATTATAAATAACATAACTACTACTACTACTACTACTACTACTACTAATAATAATAATAATAGTAATAAATAATAATAGTAATAGTTAATAATAATAATAACTATAAAACCTATACAAAACATTGTTCAAACGTACCTCATATTTTATAAATGCACTAATTGCATTTTCCTCTCATTCTTTTGAGCAAATTTCTCCAAAACTTCATCAGGATGAACTTCTATGCTTCGATGAATATTTAACATGGCCAAACCATTTAATCGTTCCTCATCCATATTTGACCTTAAGTATGTCTTTAACCTTCTTAGGGTAGAAAATGATCTCTCACTAGTGCAAGTAGTCACGGGAAGAACAGACAAAATGTGGAGAAGAACTTTAATGTTTGGGTAAAAACCATCTGAAGCATGCATTAAGCTGTCAACCGCACTAGATGGACACTCTGCCTTAGATTTATGTTTCCAGCGTTGTTGCCACAAGTCAATCTCTCCACGAAGTTCTGACGAAGTCCCAGGAAGGTCATTAGCATATGTTTGAGCTGCTTGTAATAAAATTTCATTGTCTTGGTTGGCAAATGCTGGTATTAAACCGTATAATGTGATAATATTATCATGTCCAGTTGATGAAAATCTAGTTGACAATTCAGAAATAAGATAGTCCACAAATGGCAGGTAAACATTTAGTCTATAATATTCCTCAGGACTATATGCAGCAACATTTGGCCCATGAGTTTGTGTCCGAAAGGTCCTTGGTATAGTGATGTCAATTTCATGTTTTACAGCCAAATTCACCGATTCATTATAGACCTCTGTATATTTATTAGGGTTATTCCGATAATCTTTCAATGTCTCTAAAACATTTGCTACCATATTATAGCAGTTTTTCAGGTCTAACGAGGGTTTTGAAGCTGACGAGACAACGTGACTGTTAGACTGAAGATAAATGAAACAATATGCAGAGTTATAATAAAGTCAAACCTGAGAACTGAGGTGAGTAAAAGTGCTGACTTTGATGTGGTGCTTCCCCCATCAAATACTTGTAGGAAACATACAACTGCATCAAAAACATGTAAGAATTGTAAAAATGCATCGTGTCATTCTACCCAACGCGTCTCACAAAGCGTTTTGAGTTTGCACTTTGTTTCTTCAGGATATTGTTCACGTAGTTTTGCTTTAATTAAAGCTGTTCGTTTACTTGATTCTCTTACTTCATTTGTTACGTTACTGACCACAGCAATAGCGTTCCTTACACTTGTTAGAGAACATGCTTTAGAAATGGACAGATTTAGTTTGTGAGAAGCACAGTGCATATATATAGCAAGAGGCTGCTTTTCCCTAATACGAGCTTGCACACCTTTGATTTTACCAGACATGTTAGACCCTCCATCGTACCCTTGACCACGCAGGTTTTCAATTTTAAGTCCCAAATTGTTTAATTTTTCAAGAAGTAAGTTTGTGAGAGCCTCGCCACTGAGATTTCTCGCTTCCACAAAACCTAAAATTCTTCTCGAATTTTGAGTGAAAGTATGTCCAGAAATCTAAGACAAAGACTCATCTGTTCAACTGTTCCAACATCCGTTGTTTCATCTGCTAGTACCGAAAAACATTGCCCTGCTTTAATAGACTTAACAATTTTACTAAGGATAACTTCTCCACAAGCTTCAATTAACTCGTTCTGAGTTGTTTTACTAATAAATGTTGCACTTTTGGGTGCTGTTTTTACGTGATTCTTTAAATCACTATCACCGGCATCAATACGGAATCTTAAAAGTGCTCGGAAGTTTCCCTTATTTTCTGTTCTATCTTTTTCGCTAAGCTCTCAATCATCACGATGACCTCTTAGGGGAAAGTTTTGTCGGCCACATAGTATAACTGTCTTTATCATGGGTATCAAACGTGCTAGATTTTCTTCAATTCTTTTTTTCACTTCTCAATTTAGTCTGACTTCAACTGATTGTGTCCTGTTTTCAAATGTATTCTTAAATTCAGAACATCTTATAATTGCTGTTTTATTATATTCATTGGAGGCATGTCCGCAAAGCATTTCATTTCCTTTTTTGTAGTTTAGAAACGGAGTCCGTACAAAGCTTCCGAGAGATATTCTACTCCTACCTCCTTCCTTTGATCCAAAAAGTACACATGCAATACAATAAGCGCCATTGTCCTTAGCACTGTACGTTAACCAAACAAACTTGTCCAGCCATGATCTTTGAAAATGTCTAATACCTCCTGACTGAACAACATTAGGGAACTTGTAGCTTAGTGATGGAGTCCACGGTTCTACTAGCATGTGGTATTTTAAGTCATCGGAAATAGTTTCAGCTCCAACAAAGTTGCCAATATCAAGTTTTTCTGGTCCTACACTTTCTATAGAGATTTTAGTATTTGAATCAGATCCACTGGTTGAGGGTGAGTCACAAATAAAGTTCACTGACGCACTATTTTCAATTAAATCCACAGTTTCATTTCCTGTTGATTCAGGATTTTTTTTCTTGAAAAAACAAAATAAATCTGTCTGTCCCTTTCTTTTTGACATTATAATATCAATACTTGCATTCAAATCACATAACTAGCAAAGACAATAATTTATCACAAAATTGAATAGCAGGAGGAAGTATCAAAGTCACAGTATCACAATGACAATAGGCAGTAGCACAATAACCATAAAAAACAAAACACAAATATCAGACTCACAGTTTTCTAAGAGTAAATAAAACCATCATAGGTCATTATAATCACAAAGTGACTGAAATATTTATAAATTGCACTTTATTGCACATAAGCATTAACAAAATGAAACACCCACGTAAAATGTTCCACGTCTAAGGCCACTCGAACGAATCGCTCCGGTATACTAAAAGTAAATATTTCCAGCTACCTCTGACTGGTTTGAAACAGATTAGCGTACTTTTCACTGGAAGGGGGTAAGTCTTTCTAAAGTCTTTTTGGTATTTTCTTTCTAAATATACATTTTTAAAATTAATTTTATTAACACCACAGGGGGGTCAGCTGACCCTTTGACCCCCCCCTGTATCCGCGCCTGCCGTGTATGGTCCGGCAGCCAGTGTCTGAAGAATATATACCTCTTTCAAGGCTCTTCTAGCCCATCACGGCTGTGTCCTCCAATTGTAGCCACGCACATAAATACGCGCAGCAAGCAATTTAGGGACCGATGACCTCGTGCCTACCATCGATCCTTGTCATTACCAGAAAGCTAGAAAAAACTCTCACCTTGGCCAGACTCTTCATTATAGATAGTAAAAATTACAAGAAGAATGTTAATTCTCATATTACTTTTGTAATTGTTTTTATAATTCATGGAGCACTGAGAGAAACTGATACCATTCTGTTAACTCATTGTGTATTAATCTAACCAAACCCACAGTGTTCAATCCTTAAAGAGGTGTGTCACGAATTTTCACCCTCACGTTGACACCCACCTCAGGAAACAATATGTATGAGTAAATGTTCGGCTTTTTAACGGGATTATACAAGTAAAGTATTAAGTACCACCAGGATTGGAAGTTTTGAATCGTCATTCAATGTCAGCGTTATGAACCGGGGGAGGTTGTCTACTTTGATTGGAGAAATGTTGATGACCTACTACGGTAGCTGCATGGTTTAAACCATCATTCTCGCAATAGTCTAGACTGATAATGACGAGGATATCGGGTTTAGAATTTCGGTATTGTGTACTAAGGGTAGTTTTTAATAAATGGTTGTCCCAAATCCCTCTACGCTAATGCGGGTACACTTTTTAATTCAATCTTTCTCATCCATGATCCGGTGCACACGAGTTGCAGAGAAACTAATCCTTACTCTGTAATCCCATATCCTAGCCGCGGCGTAAAAATTCCATGTCAAATCTTGAGTCCTAATCCTACACTGAATTACAGAATGAAATAAATAAAGCAAAAGTGTATATATTTTACATTTTTATTACTATAAGTACTACATTTTTATACATAATATGGTACTTAATTAGGTTAATTTAGGTTAAGAAACGTACACAGTTAGTTAAATTTGAAACACTACATTCTTCTAAAATGCTTATTCATTTTCGCTATAAAATATATTTAATATGTTTGAATAAAAACTCATAAAGCTACTTAGACTGTAAATCAATACAATATGAACACTTTGAAAACCGTCACGAAAAGCTTTGACAGATTACCGTATTCATTTTTTTATTGTATTCAAGCTAAACTTATAACTAACTAGACCCTTCCCCCCCCCCCCGCATTATTACTTTCAACACACATATTGAAGAATCATCATAGACTCTATAATAAAATATCAGTGACTATCGACATTTTTATGAGTAATAAATTACATTTTCAAAATAAAATATAGCCTCTGTTACTCGCTGTTAATGTAGCTTTATATTGGCGATTTAAAAAAAAAATAGGTCCAGTAGTTTTCGAGTTTATCTATTATAAAAAACAACAAAAAAACCCCACAAATAATCAAATCTTTCCTCTTTATAATATTAGTGTAGAAGTAGAGTTGCAGTTATGTGTGTCCCAAGTCTGGCCTTTGCCCAGCTAAGGTTTTACTTGATGATTCTATGCAATTCCGTGGCTAGAGATTAGTGATCCAACTTAAGAGACCTGCTAACAGGTATAATTTATCCTGCAAGTCTAACAACTTATCTAAGAGACGAACTAGTAAACGACGTTATGACAGTTTATACTATATACCGTCTGTACTATTTGTTGTAGTATGTACTGTACTAAGAGACTTAATTATTTTATTGTCAAGTAGCCTACGTTGACTATGATATAGTAATAACTATAGGCTACCTGGCAAGTTAAAATTAATTACTCTATCAATATGCTGCTATGTGATATATATGCTATGTGATATATATATATTCTGGCATCATGTCTTATTAATACATGTTCAGGTTAAACGGATATTTAAATAATTACGATATTGAATTAGGAATGAGGAAGGCTGAGTTAGAAAAATGTTTACCCACATTTGCGTGGTAGAAGAGTGGAAAACTATTTTGGAATAGCCACCCTAATTACACCCAAGAGGGATTTTTATACCTGATATTCCTGTCATTGGCATTATAGTCTAACACGAGAGTGACACCATTGACAATGCGGCCACCGAAGTAAGTGTGATATATTTGATTATACATGGAAACAAACAAACAAACTACGGTTAATGTAGGTCTTATAATCTAATGATTTTTACTATCGATTGTCAAAATATTGTTTTATTACAATTATTAGCCATTTTTTTACAAAGTTAAGATGCCTCCATTGCTTAGTAATCAAGCCAGTATACGTGAATTTTGATCAAACCAGAACTCTTGCTCCAGAAATGTCTGAACAAAGCGATGAATATATTTATTATGAATGATTTTGGCTTTTATTTTAAATTAAATTTTGTATAAATTTAATTGTTAAAATATTTTATTATTCCATTAAAGTTATACAAAATAATAAACATAAAAAAATGACTCAAATATATAAACCTTTTAAATTTTTATATAAAAAAAATTAAAAACATTCATTAAGGAGATAAATTAATGTCACTAACACACACACAAATATAATTTTACATTTTTGAAGTGTTTTTATAACAAAAACAAAATTCTTAATTTAGCCAGTTTTCGAAACTTGATGCTGTGGTAATTTTACCCTTGTATAATGTGTTAAGCTACTGGTTAGAATTTGCTTCGAGGAAAATTTATAAATTAACGCTATAAAAAAAAACAATCTTCTTAAGCTGGGCTGAGATCCACTGACAAATGCTCAATAACTGAGTAAGGTCAGCTATCTCTGCTAGGGAAATTAAAATAGATTAATTATGGTTAAATTATAACCATCCAATCTCACAGCACTTTATTTTACATTTATTTCTCATCAAATTTAAATTTTATTAAATCATAATTTACAGTCTGGAATTGTCAACGCAGGACGCAAATTAATTTATGTACTAGTGCATACACAAACACACACACAATAAAAAAAGGTCAGGTTCCCATAATTCCGCACGCTAAGTTTGGCCAGGTAACGAACGTTGCCCAAACTTCGTTAAAGTGTAATTTGAAATACATGATTACGATCCTCTACCCCCCCAATCCCCCACCTTTTCACTAAACCTCACCTCGTCCCCTATAATTGTTAGCGGAACCCCCCAGGTTAATTATGGCCTCAACAAGGTAATGAGATATTTCACCCCTATCGCTAATCCTTTTTCTCTTAACATATTCCTATAGGGCGACAGAGCGTTTTAATTTCAGGACGAGAGGGAAACAAACAGTTGGGCTGTACGGATGTTGTCCTTGAATCAAGAGTCCAGGGTTCAATACACATTGTCAGTAGAAAAGCCCCTTCGTACTCAATGTAGTCTTTCCTACATCTCTGAATTTGATTTATTTTTTCCACCCTGTCTTACTATCCTTTTGGGATATATGTGTTTAAATACAGTACTGGTGTAATGATGATAAAGCTAAAATTTAACCAAATGTCCCCAAATTAGTGAGTAGAAATAATGGAAAACCATTTTAGAATTTTAAAATATTCGATATACCCAGTTGGAACTAATTATAGCCCTGACCTATCCCATCGCCAACAAACAGGTTTAGATGACCTTTGTGTTAGAGGAACTATATTTTTCACTAATTATAATTTTTTTAGCCATTCCAGGAATCGAACTCAGTAACCTTAACTCAATAGATAAACACGCTAATGACTTAGCTAAGGTGTTGGCATAATAATATAATTGCATTAATTTTGCGTTATAATACCCGTAATATAGTTCAAACGCTTAAGCACGGAAATTTAATACAAACAAAAGCCGTAGGTGTTATCAAAATAGCCGTAGTTGCATTAGATTTTGATTTGGTCATGAATTATCAATTTTATAATCTCACACTATTATGAAACACAAAAACAAACTTAACCTAAAAGCATACGAAAAAATCTTATACAATAAATATCTGAACACACTCTAACATTACTATTACGGTATACGATTCAACACGTGTACAAAATAGATATTACAGTTAATCATGAGTAAATAAGTGAATCAAAAGTTTCCACAGGATATTTAAATCAACTTTCTCGCTTGTTAAAATCACAAGATTTGTTGTAAAGTCCGGTGAACCTTCAGAATGTTAGTGATTTATATGCAAATATATAGTTCAAGACCTTTTGAGATACTTCAAAACTTTTTTTTATAACATCGAGAACCTTGTCATAATAACGTTCATATAATCACCGATTAACGTCAATCACAGATAGAGACCAAACACCAGGTCGATTATTCACATCTATTTAACAGTTATTTAGAGCACTGTTGGGGTTCAGTGGATAAAATGATAGTTTAGACACGTCTGACAAGTTGATTGGATCATTTGGTCAAGCACATACAAATTACAATTATTTAATAAAACTGAATATATTTTTCAACATTATAGCATTTCTCTATAAAATAGTCTGCAAAAGTAGCCGTATGGATATTTTTTAGTTGTAAGGCCAACACTATGTTTATTAACTACTTAGCCTAAGGGAGTAGGCTATCTTGATATAAATGCACCCACATCACCATGAATTTATAATCAAAAGCAATAATCAATAAAATTATATATTTGCAGTATTAATCATATTATTTCTAAAGCAATTTCTTACATTATCAGCATATTACTTGCAAACTAATCACACTAAACCCAATTTGTAGGCTGCATGGTCTAAGGCGTCACTCTCACAATAGGCTAGACCAACAATGACAGGGAGCTTGGGCTTCAATCCCAATCGGTTGTACTGAGGGTGGCTTTCCATAGATTGTTTCCTATTCTCCCTCCACACAAATGGGGTTACATTTATTCCAAATTCAAGCTTTCAAAGCCATAACACATTAGAGTAAGTGGTACCTAGGGGCATAACCCCAACGGGTAGTAAGATGCAGTGCTAAAAATAAAAAAATAATATTCACTCTAGGATGTGTACACCAAATCTGAAAGCCACCTAACCTGTTCATCATTGTGAAAGGGGAAGCCCAATTTTTACCATTAATATATTCTTTGGTAATACCAGGATTCGATTCCCGCACGCTAGGCTCAGTAGATAGAGGAATTACCTACTGAGTAGGAGTATTGAGTCAAAAATACAACCTCCTACAGAAAATAACCCCATTGACCTCTCAGTTACCACAACTGGTAGAAATTAAACTATACCTACTGTATAGAATAAGATGCTTCCTTTAATATCAGTTCATATTCGCTGAAGGCTGACAGCGGGTAATCCCCACAAAATTTCGTTCATATTCTTCATGGCAAACTTTCATAAGGTCTTTATTTAATCCATGGTGATGAAACTAGATTATTATACTACCATAGAGAAAAGATTAATGCGTTAAAATCTATTGTTATTGGATGGATATAAGTTTAATATTACTCACAATTCGAGGCAGAAACAAAATATAGCCTATATAAGGGTGAAGGGATTGTGTCTAGTACAATTTAGATGTTGGTACCATATAATACTGGAGCCGGCTTTACAAAGATGATCCATGTCTTACATTATGTGTGTACGTGTATACATTACAGTTGTCAATGTCATGTTTGTATACCCCATCTTCTGGAAGAGAGGTGCTAAGCGACAGCTAGCAGAAGGTTATTTGTTGCAAACTTTGGCTTAAAGTATTTAGAGTCAACCTATTCAGAAATAATAATTATTTTCTTAGTAATTCCGAGTTAACAATAATGATTTCCGAATAGGTTGATCTAAGTTAATTTCCTCCAATGTTTGCAATAAGTAACCTCCTGTTAGCTGTCACTTACAACCTCTCCTGTTATAGATAAGGTATATATTACAGTAAATGTAATATATACCCTAACATTTGTTGTCAATGTAATAAGACATGGATTTAATATATGCACGTGTATATGTATATGCTACTATTGTCTATATCATAATGCTTGTCTTGTCTTATGTACTGTACATTGTCATATGTGTGTGTGTGTGTATATATATTAAAGTTATAGTTACATTATCCACGACTTTAATTATGTGTGTGGGTGACCAGTTGTTTTAAGGGTAAGGTTTCAGACTCTTGTGCTGGGGGTCCAGATTTCAATCCTCGGTCCCGATACATACTTATCTGATTGCCAAACCCTTCCTTCATCTCTGATAAGATGTGTATTAATTACAACTTGTGAATGTGTGAAATGTCAGGCCTCCACCATGGTTCAGATCCCACGTTAAATTGTAGGTCCTCCATTTCATCTCACAATCACCCTACCATTACACATGAGCGTAAGTGCGTGTAACCCGAACGGGTAGTAAGACGTGGTGCTAATAGTAATAATAATAATAATAATAATTTAAGTATGTGAGTGTTATGTGGAAGAGGGGAGGGGTTAAAAAAAGAGTGTGAACACACAATAATAAACAATAATAAAGTATTGTGTTAGAATAAAAGGTAGCTTGAAAGAGGTATAAGGAAAATATAAATAACTTACATAGGTGAAAAATATTTGAAGAAAGGAGAGACAATATATGCATACAAATTAAAAACGCATTTGAAAATAGTACACAATGTGTAGGAGGGATGCATATAAGGGTTACGCATATTTAATAGAGACGCGCATTCGTCATGAAAGAGAAACATATATTTTAGAGGTAAATATAAAAAGATATACAAAAAATGAATATAAAGTGAAATACATGCAATAATATATTTTAAAGAAGGATACATTTGAGAACTTAAGAAATATATTAAAAATAAAAATTACAATTATAGGTACATAAGAAACAGTTATATATATATATATATATATATATAAAATAGATGATCATAAACAGGCTGACCGTACTCATTTACTTTAGCGAAAATATATTAAGAAAAATAAATAAAGGAGATAATAAAATCGTGAATTGTGGATATAGGTAAATAAAGTAAACTCGTAATGAAAGGAAGGATAAATACCAACAAATGAAATAGATGGAAAGAAAAAATGATATACACATTATTGCAATAGATGGAAAAATAGAGAAACAAGCTAGGCATAGGTAGAGCGTAATAGAAAAAGAGATAAATTAAGAGAAATGTGAAAGTAATAACAAAATTATGTAACAAGAAAGAGAGAGAGGTAGAAAAAGAGCGAAATAAGAAACACGAGATAGACGCTGCGCGTAGAACATATGAAGTACGCTGTCTACAGCCTTGACGGCTTCATAAATTGTGAGAGCAAGTTTATTGCCTCCCCTGAGGTCTAAACCCGCTTCCTTCCCCTAAAGCTGTGCTTAACATCTCTGTTTATGGGCAATTTTAAAATCTCGCTGAATATCTGGTTACGCGATCGTGCTTCTTATACATGAAACAACTATGCAAAAAAAGGGGAGACCTCTTGAGGTCAATATCTTCAGACCAAGAAAATCATTTGTTACCATAAAAATACTATAAACTATAGCTATTACATTTAAGAACCATCCAACATCTTGGCTCAGCCAGTAATATGTTTACCTACTGACATTTGGGTCCTGGATTTGATTGTCAACCAATTGGGAATAACAAATGGAATATTAGGGTTTCCTCTTTAATGGTGATAAATTGAGCTGTAGTGCCTGATATTTTTTAGTTGTGTGATTTTATAATGAATCAATTCAGAAAAGACACCTTAACTACCCCAAATGATGACGATTAATAATAATGATAATAATAATAATAATACAAATAAATATTTGGTATGAAAATCATGTTGTTCACAAATATGTGTTAAATAGATGCTGTAATATATGGGCTAAGATAATTTAAATTAGTTTTAAAATAAATCCTGGACACTGGGATTAGACTCGGGAACTTTGTATTCGTCCAGGCATTGACGTACTAACATCGAGTTCTGCCTTGTGTTGGTAAATAAATATGGAAATGTGGGATAAGGTTGTAAATAGTTATAGGAACAAATTGCACTCTTTTCTATAACTTCCTCCATACTCTATCTACATAAAAAAAAACATGTTGTGTCTTTTATGTCAGGGCTACCACTTCCCAATATTCCAGAAAGTTGAAATTTGGAATGTACGCTATTTTGTATTGCATATTTATGAGAAGAATCCTAAACTTGACAAACCAAAATGGAATATCGAAAATTGTGGATGAAACTTATAAATAGATTTCTAAATAACGGAAATTTGGTATGGAAGTTATCTATTCTTCTTAATTCAACAACACGAAGGTTGTCTGATGTGCCTTATAGCCATCCAGAGCTAAGCATAAACTCTGCCCTTCAGCTGGTTAATGTTGCCTGCACCATCTGATATCAATCCCAGAGGAATTAGGAAAGTGTGGTGGTTCCCTGTTGCCTTCAGCACTGAATTTCTACGAGTGAACGTGAAAGGATCTACCAATTTTCTCGAAAAGTTATTTTCACATACGTTCAAGAGTCATTTTAATGCCACGATTGATATGGAACCAACGGCTTTACTTATTATACGAAGGAAGTTGTGCTACGGATTTTTATCTTTCAAGAAAATGAAACGTACAAATTAAGTATTAGAAAGCTTAAATTTGGTCTGGATGTTGTTAAGCATGGAGTATTTATGAGAAAACTCCGAAATTAAAAAATATATAAAATGATGAATCTAAAAAGACGGGTGAAACATACAAATTGAATCCTAGAGAGCTTAAGTTTAGTATGGACGCTATATATGAAGGCAAAGCAAAAATGTAATCAAATAAGTACTACGTAATTTAGATTTTTGTGTAGTAAGCTAATAAAAATATATTTTTTAATATAAGGATCTTTATGTTACAATCTATACATATAATACATTCTAAATCTGTCCCCACATTTTATTTTATATCTATTTGTTTGTTGCCAGCAAACTCAAAAAGAACTAATCGAATCGAGATGGGACTTCTTTAGTACTCCTTATTTTTCAGGGGACAGGGTAAGCTATCTACCATCACGTTATCATCAGCTATCAAAGCAGAGTCTAAATAAAACGGGTGTAAGTGTGGTTACATTTGCGTCTTAAATTTGTAACAATTCAAATATATTATTATCTTTTAATGCACAAATCTTCTTTGTAAATCTAATTGACATCGAGGGATTTGGGAAGAAGATCAACGAACTAATTATAAATCTACTTGGCAACGAGTGTGTTGGTATGGGAATAAACATTAATGATCTTTGTTAATAAGAGTATAATGGAAATTAAAATAGAAATTACAATGTCAAATCTAGAGATAAATTACATATTATAATAGGGTGACCTGTTTTAGTATTTTATTTTGTCGTTTCGTATTTATATTAGTATATAATATTAGCACCGCGTCTTACTACCCGTTCGGGTTATACGCTCTTATATTAGTAAATAAAAAGTGTTTCTTTGTCAAATAAAATTTCACAGGCTACATTAAACATGCCTATTTAATTTAAGTTTATATTTACATGCATATGTATTAAGTCAAATAAATAACAATTCTTAATAAGTATTAATATTTAGCACTGCGTCTTACTACCCGTTCGGGTTATACGCTTTAAGTACTAACTACCCTAATGGATTAGGAATTGGGAAGTTTGAATTAGAGGAAGTGATCCCGCATTTTCGTGGAGAGAAAGTGGAAAACCATTTAGGAAAAACCACCCCCTGTTCACTAGACCGAGATTCGAACCTCGATCTCCCCGTCCTCAGAAGTCGAGCTAAACACGACAAGCGCGTTAGCCAACTACGCCACCGAGGCGAGTCTAAATAAGTAAAGTCACCTTTAAATTGAAAGTGTGTGGGAGAATACATTGAGAGAAAGAAGTTCCAAATGGTGAATACGTTATATTGTTTTGACAAGTGATGGAAACTAACTCCAATGTTCACATAAGAAAAATATTTGTGGAGTGAAATAATAAAGTAGGATTCTAGTAAAAAGAAAGGTATTTGATAGTAACAAAAGCTACTAAAACTATTTCAATATATTCATAGGTCAAGTCAAGTTATAAGCTGTTACCATCATTTTCAATATATTATATCAATACCCATTAAATAATACTAGTACAGCCACGTGGTCTAATGTGCTACTCTCACAGTAGAATATAATACCAACTACGAGGGGATCGAGGCTCGCATCTCGGTCGGGTGTACTGATGCTGTTTTATCCAACATGATTTTACACTCTTTCTCTCCACGAGAATGCGGGTACCTTTACTATAAATATAACCTCCCTAATCCCTAAAACCGTTAGCGTAGTTAGTAGATAAGCGTATAGCTCCAGCGGATAGTAAGATGCTGTGCTAAGAAATTAATTAATAAATATTAGTATAGTATAGTGATATTAATGTTGACAGAAAACTATTTTTTGTGTATTTTATAAACAGTTTTTTCTACCATAATCCGTACTATTTTAAATTGTGTTTTTAGAAACCTTTCAAATGCCAGTAAATACTTTAGCTACTATACTTTATCCACCATCCAAATGTCTCCCTCTCCCCTCTAATGCCTCAAACTATCAACACGTGCCTTTCTATCCCTCCCTCTCTCTTTCTCCTGTCATTCCCAAACTAACAAACATTCAGATTGTTGTTGGAAGTGGTAAGCAAATATACCAAATCTAACAGAGTGGTTCTCGGATTCTCGAAACGAAATCTATAAAGTCTAGAGTTTTATGTACAATCCGCTACGGATCACACGGGCCCCGAAAAAAAAAAATATGCGTGTTCCCGAATCCCAATTTCACTAGACACCCGGGACATCCATATATTTTAAACTCTTGAGGTGGATACGTATAAGATACAATTTAGAGGAATTGTACCCACCGTTACGTGAAGTGAGGGAGTAAAACCATTTAGGAAAAAGAACACGCTGAATATACCCGAATGGTTTCTAGCCAAAACCTCCCTATCACTGTCAATTCAGTATATTTCAAGAGTTATACCTAAGACGATGCGACCACCTAGGTGGATAAAGAGCTAACAGATGTCAAAAAATAATGTTTTGACACAGCATTCGAGCTCTGTTTATTATTGTAGTATCTTGAATCGGTGAGTGTACGTGGACTAGGCGTCAATCTCGTTTAGTCTAGTCGGCTGTAAACAGAAAGGTCGGCGTTTAATCCTAGCCATGGTGTACCTAGGTTGATTTTCTTTCAAGTGTTTCCTACACTCTTTGCAAACTATTGTGGGTGTATTTTTTCTAAATGATACCTTCCTCATCTCTATCTCATTAGTGTAATTAAATACAAACAGGAAGTAAGACGCTGTGCCAACAATTATTATTACTTTCAGTGTAATTATCCAAAATGAATAGTAATTTTAGCACACACCTCTGTGGTCACGGGGTTTAAGGCGTCAGTCTCGCAATATACTGGATCACTGATGACAGGGAGGTTGAGGTTATAATATGTAAGTGGGGTTAACTAAAAGTTGTGTTCTTTTCATAGTTTGTCACTATATATCTCATTTACTTTCTCTACTCGAATTCACGTAGACTCATTCTAAAAATCCGTTTTTTATCATTATTTTCCTTTAGTTTAAATATGTAGGAGCTATGGTGTTAGACGTAAAAAATAAAATAATTTTGATTAGATCACTAATGGCTAACTATAAAACACCTTTACCACGAGAAATTCACATCAAAAGATGTATTATGGATGTTCATCCTCAACCAATATAAAGTTCCACAAAGTTGAATAACCATCACTTGAAGGACAATGCCTTATTTGGGTCTATCACAGCAAATGCCACCAGATATTAAAGTTTAATTTCAATACAGATTTATTTGAAAACAAAATGAGAAAATTTAAATATTTTTTCTGACTTTTTCACTGTTAAATGAATTTAATCATGTATTTTTTTCATTGTAAATCACAGCTATATCCTTAATTGAAATCAATTAGTAACTAGAGACTGTATTCGTTTACCTCTTTCTAAATAAAAGTAAATGGTTCACCAAAATATTTTCAAGTTTCATTCAAATATTTTTTCAAGCAGAGCTAATTAATGAAAAATATTTGATGCGTATAAATTAATACTAACTTTTAAAATATTTTTACCCACCTTGGATGAATGTTGAAAAATCGTTTCTATAAGCAATACAAACTACTTTATCATTTATTAAAGCTCTACGTGTGTAATAATATTGCTATTTATTTATCATCATTAGTTATTTATGTCCCAGAATTTACACCTCAAGATGGAATAGTTTGGATATACGTTCTTGCGATGTGCACTCAAGATACGCGCCACTATATTTTGATAGTCCTTTGTTCACATGAGTGAGGATAAGCACATAAAATAAAATAGGAAGTTTCAGAGCTAGTTATTTTATCCACACACAACGTTAAATACATGTGGATGTACTTCCACATAACCTTAACACATTATACTAGATATCAACAATCATTTATGGCTTATAAACTTTCAAATAAATTAGTCTTTTACCACATAGCCTGAATAGTATATTATAATTTAAAGGCCCTTTCACAGTAACTAAACATTTATATTGATTACATTTTTTATTTTTACACACAAGCATAAGGAATTGGTGATTGCACAGTTATTTTACAAAACTTCACAAAAAATTTATTAGTCAAAGCCTCTTTATGCCTGTTTGGGCCTCCCATATATTTAGATGAATGGGAAATAGAGGATAAAGGTAGAAATGTAGAGGAAACAAATTTATGGAAAATCTCAGTACACCCAACCAGGATTATAATCTAAACTTCCACGTAACAGGAAATCCAGTATATTAAAAGAGTGATGTCTTAGACATGTGATTGCCGGTACTGGAAGGGAAAATGTCAGCTAATGTTTAAAAAATATATTTTATATAAATATGCTTATGCAAAAAGGTATTTTCCCCTCCTAAGAGGCAATCTGAAAAACCACCCCTCAGAGTGTAGCCAATAAGGATCGAATCCACTTTCTCCAAGGTTGGAATTAAGATGGGCTGACCACTTACCTAATAGTACCGATACCTGAATTCATGCTCTGACGCGTTCAGAAAGGAAGTACGAGAACAAATAAATCATGTACCAACACAACCTTAACCTTAGCCTAATATGACGAGTTGTCACATTTCACAAATTAATATACTTGAAAGCAAATAAAAGGACTAGTGAAGACAAATTAAAATAAACCTATGTCAAACCTACAAGAGTTATTGATATATGGGAAATCACATTACTCTGAGGAGGACTAGGCAAAAGCCTTTCATGAACCAATGGAGATTGACCTCTTGATTATTTGGGAAGGACTTTGAGACGTATGTGGGACCCTTTTGGCTCTATCTCAACAATGAAGTGGAGGCGTGTTGGTAACTGACAGCTAGGAGAAGATGTTTATTGCAAACATTGCTTGAAAGTCACTAATATGGAAACGCTGATTATTTTCTTAGTATATTATCAACCAAAAGTGTTAATAAACTCTTCTAATAATTACCTAAGGATTTCTGTATAGTTAGCTTTTTAGTAAGTTATGGAAAGAACAAAATAATATAATAATAAAATTGGTTTGTCCACTATTTCACCATTGTGGTAACAAAGATATTATAGTGTATGAAATAATACATTAAAAATTATTATATTCTCACTTGTATCTTTTTTTAGCTAGTAACAAATACAATTTGTTATTTTATATCTGAGAGAAAAAGGTATACCAAATATTAGTTTCGAAATAAAACGTTTTTATTTTGTAAACATATACGAATGAACACAACCGAACATGGTTTGTGTGACGTCATCAATCTCCCTTATTTCATCCAGATCACTATCTTTATGATTATTAAGAGAAGGCAACCTTCTAAATGCTCTCGTTTGTAAAGTATTTTAAATTGAACTACAGACGCCGCTTCAACAAAAAAAGAAACATATTATAGTGTTTATTCTATTAAACTCATCTTTCACTAATAAGCTTAATTTTTTTTTAAATAAATAAAAACAAAAAAATATTTGATGTTTAAGTTTTTACTGCCAAATCTGATAATAGCTCAACATATGGGCTTGCAAATCCTAATATGGTATGGAAAATGGACACATGAGGGTAGCTCTGGTAACCTGTACTAGCTGTCAGTTATCTACAGTCTTACGTGGGCAGGGCTGTATTTCCCAAGGCTCCTGGATAAGATGATTGGTGGAACCCAAAAGCTTGTTGCAGAAGAACGGATCAATCTGCTGGAAGTAGAGGTTTGGTACACTGTATTTATCAACCTTGGTGCAAAGTCCTATTGAAGACGTACAAGTGTACATCCACAATGATTCTCAAGCTCCGGTCTGTTAATTGGTGTGCTTAGGATACCCACTCTATATCTCACCACGGTAAGTATTTTGGGCAAGCTTAGTCACCAGGTTAGAATCGTGATCAGTATGAGCCCTGGGTACTTAAGAGCTGTTCACCCATCTAATATGCTCTCTGAACAATTGGGCTACAGATATCGCTTAAGTTGGGCGTGCAAAGAACGCACTGTAGCTGACCTGGTGGTATAGGGGTAAGATGTCGGATTTCTGTGCTGGCGGTCCAGGGTTCAATACTCTGTCCCGGTACGGATTTATTTGATTGACAAACCCTTCCTTCACCTCTGACAAGACTTGTATTAATCACAACTTGTGAATGTGTGGAATGCCAGGCCTTCGCCGTGGTTTGGATCCCACGTTAAGCTGTAGGTCCTCCATTTCATCTCACAATCATCCTAACACTACACATTAGCTTAGGTACGTACTACCCAAACGGGTAGTAAGACGCGGTGATGATAATAATAATAAAGAACGCAGTGTTTTTTGCAGATTTTTTATATCAACACATTTGTTTGACCAAAATAAATAAAACGTTGCTTCAGTAGGAGAACAAATTTTAATTTTCTTCACACGATGATATCATCAGTTTTTGAAATGAATATTTGTCATGACCATAACGCCATTAGATGGGAAACTTTTTAAATTAAGATAAATAGTTGTTAAATTCTAGGACATCCTTTACAGATATAATGAAGGGTTGAGCTTAGCTCGTAGACAAAATTAAACCATATTTATACTAAAGAGTTAATTGATTTCTTCCGACTTGTGCTCCTTACATGGCCACCTTAACATTCATTGCCAGTTGAAACAGACTGTCCTAACCTCTTCTCTTCTCGCAGCCCTAGCCAAACACCTCAACAAGGAATGGTAGGTCAGGGGGTGGGGCAGGGTGAGAAAGGAAGGGGTACCAACCTCAAGGGGTGAAACCCGATTACATCCCTGCGCCTCCTCCTCCCCCACTGTGCTGTGGCCTGGCCAATTAAAAAGCTCGGCGTATTCAAATTGCATTTTGCTTTAAGGAGGGTTTTTAGTTACAAATAACTTTCCCTTAAAAAGTTTTAGTCTCTCTCGAATCAGTTTCCGATTGTGGCTGTTCCAGGGTTGGGAAAACATTGTGTATGACTTTCAAGAGATTAATTGGATTAAAAAGTTTAAATACTTTATTGTTTAGTTTTTATCTTCCCATAAAAGGTTTCGTCTTGAGCGTTAAAACGTGGATGGCTTAAAACGATTGTAAGATTAGTTATATGATATATCTGAAAAAAATGTATCCAAAATAGGTTAAAACGCTATGAAACTTTGGTTTCTGTTGTAAATTTAATTCAGAGTTCACATCTACATATAGATACATTTTTAAAATACACTTTTATAGCTTTATGACTTTCTGAACTAAAAGCATTAGGCTTTCATATTTTACAGAATGTTATTAAATGGGCGTCATGAGGTAATTTGTTTTATATCTTGACCATCTAGACCAGGTGCTCGCAACGCAGTTCCCGCGGGTGCTGTGGTGCCCTTTTGACAGATTTTAGGCACCCACCTTATATTTTGTAATGTTTTTGTTCAATAGTTTTGTTTGATGAATTACAGGATGGTTGTCGAGTATTATTAGAGATTATACTTCTTTGTTATGTATTCATCATTAGTCCTCAATTTATTATTCCATTAATATCTTCATAAATAAGTCTTTAACAATAAGCCCACTTTTTAAAATGCCTCAAAATTTGAGGCTCAAATATTTAAATATGAAGAATATTATAATTTATGTTTTGTTTATTATATTTAAAACATATATATATCCTCAACTTGTCACTAATAAATACAAAATAAAAGGTGAACATTAAAATATAAAAACCGACATTTTTCTTGGCGCCCTGAGAGTACAACAAATTTTAGAAAATAGCCGACCCCTGATTTAGAGTGACAATTTAAAACGAATGGATGTGAAATCTCGAAATGCTTTGTTAGAATTAGCATTCATGTTTTTTTGATAATATTCATCCTATGGCATTAGGAGCACGAAGTTAATTGGCGCACTTATAGAACTACGCCACCTTTTCTTATATTGAGCTCTCCAGTCCACCTCATCACACCCTATCTCTTTTTAAGGTATAGTTTAATGTTATCCTCCCAT
The DNA here is from genome assembly GCA_902151425.1 of Timema shepardi. Classification (NCBI taxonomy): domain Eukaryota; kingdom Metazoa; phylum Arthropoda; class Insecta; order Phasmatodea; family Timematidae; genus Timema; species Timema shepardi. Next base: position 294,397 of record CABFVX010000215.1, on the reverse strand, counting down.
CTGCTTCTAGATCTTGACAACTGTATCTTCCCAATGGGTTTGCCAATCAATACTTTGAACATGGCTCTAGATTATTTCTTTCGTGCATGATTGTGGCTTTAAAAAATCGTTCAACTTTTAAACGTCAATAGCTGATAGTACATTTTAAACCCATTATTTTTATTATTTAATCCTACCATTATATATTATTTTATTTCACATTTTTTAAAGGAAAATAATTAAATTTAAGGTTCTTAGCATTATTTATAATACATACTTTTTAATTCAAAATAACCATGCGAATAAAAATTTGAATAACTTCACAAAATATTTCTCTAATGTATTCGTACTAAAAAGTTAGAATGTTTATCAAACTTTTCTGCAAACAATTGAAATTACATTCAATTTTTTTGTATATTATGTTTTAAATATTTAAACCCCCTACCAGTGGGCATGTGGAAAAAAGTATCATTATAGTGGTTTTTTATAGTTTGCTAGTTACCTATGTAAGAGGCTGAGGTTGAAATCTCAATCTTTACTGGTGGTGTATTTATTAAATAGGGTTTCATTATCTTTCCACGCTAATGAGGTTACACTTCCTATACATTCAAAACTTGCCATTAGTATGGATCTTTGAATATCCCAGACAAGCTGTAAAACGCAAATCATGTAGAATATCACATGTTTGTATGACCCAGAGATACATTAATTTGCTTGGCAAGTAAAAATAGGAAAGAGAACATTAACAGCGTTATCAAGTATGTAGATATTTAAAATCTAATTAGGAGTTTAAATGTCACAGAATTGTAAAGGGTGAAAAATTATACTGTGTAAGGGTGAAGGGCACTGCCTACTTATAAGAGAAATACCAACACTCCTTTCTTCATGATATAGTGGCAGATATGACTATTTTAAAGTACAAAAACCATCCTATGACCTGTTTTGACCTTGTTAAAAAACTTTATTTTGTTTAGTAAAGATAAACCAGTGTTTCTAAGAATTTACTTTAATCTCAGAACTGCAACATATCGCGCGAAACTTGGTTGAAAATGAACTGATTCCACCGTTTCATGTTCCATTTATTTTTTAATATTGGAAAACATAAAATATAAGCTCTTGTAGGAACAGGTTTATTCTTTTCCCTTCCATGTTGGCTTGAACAATATTTTGAATAAAGTGAGACTTTTGATTTTGTTTGCAACGTGTCTTAGCGCTCCGGTAGGTTGCCCCTTTGACTGGGGTGAGCAATTGAATGATTAGTCACGGATGGTATAGGAAACGTCGTGAGATAATCTGAAAGCAATTTGATACTTAGGACGGTATTTTTTTTATTGCGTACGCACCTAATATAAGGAGTTCCAACAACGTAAGTCTAAGTTTGCATTGTAGCGTGCGGAACAACACATTTTGAGCTACGAACCTACCTATGGATATGTATTTAAAATAAGATGTATTATATATTGTATCAGCATATATATGATATATGAAAATATTTGTAAATTCAAGTAGGGTCTATGAGTTATTAAAAGTGCTACCAATGTCATTTAGAAATGGCCTCTTTCAATATTTTGTTAATATAAATAGCTTCTTTTACAGAATTTAGTAATTAATATAAAATTAAAACTAATATTAGCTTTTACTGTAAGTTGGTTGATTTGTTAAACATACGATGTATAGGACTGTAGTTGTATAACTCCGTAAAGCTTTATTCCATGAACATAGCTATTATATAAGAACCCTGAATTTTATAGCTTTCACATTGCGTTATAGCTAAATAAGCTATGTTTTTGTTTAAATTCAACCCAACACCCTTAAATTGAATGTGTATACAAATATAATAAAATAGTACTGAAAGTTTACTAGCTTACTTGTCAAAGCTTGGAGTTGGGTAATGGTTATCAATTATCTTGTCAGGTGTTTCTCATCCATTATTTTCCTTGTCTGGGATCTGAAGGAAAACTGTTTATTTTCTAAGCTTTATTGGTTCTTTAGGTGTTAATTTAGTTTTTGTAACAATCTATTACAGAAAATAATATATCTTGGTTAAAATAAAACTATATTTGTCTCTCTTAAGGGACCATGTCATATAGCGCGACACCTTGACCTAATATGAAGAGTATTTGTATTCAGGTTTTAGTGCCTTAATTCAGACCGTAACTAATGAGGTTTTGCTTTAACTCACTGTATGTAGCTTTAAAAAAAGCCTGTATTTTCAGGCTGTAATGTGGAAAAAATAATTGATATCACCATGTATGTAAAATCCCTTATAAAGACATAAAAACAAAACCGTTTGCATCCATATAAGCCTCTCGTTTTGAAATCACCCAATATAAAAATGACTCATTCAGAGACGTATAAGCCTCCATTGTGAAAAATAATCTTTCCAATGTTTTTAATGTGAAACTATTAGTTTAAGTACATACACATATAATTTAATAATTCATACATAAATATAAACCCATCACACATTGATTATTTATTATTCACACCAGTGGACACATAGAAAAATGTCAGGCTAATCCAATCAGGTGTTACATTGATGAGTTTGAATCAAAGTTCAAATCTCTTCCAGGTGTATTGAGGCTAGTGTTTCCTAAATGATTTACAACTCGCTCTCTACACACAAAGTGTGGGTACATTTTATTTAATTCTTACCTTTCTTATTTATAAAACATTAGTGTAATTAAGTGCGTACATCCCAGACGGATTGTAATATTCGATGGAAGCATAACCTTTAGTTATTTTTCAAATATTATTAGATTTGTCTTTTATGATGAACGTGTTTGGTGCAATTTTATCAAGGTCGTCCACTTAATACATTAGTAACAGATAATCTACCCCCTTTTAAATGTTTTAGGGCATATCATATATTAAAGTTGAACAATATTTAAAATGGTATAAAAACGCTTCAATTAAATGTTTTTTTTTAAAATTTCATATTTTTCTATAAAATAGCGACCTCTGTTTCAATTTCAACTGATGTCGTACGGATATATGAAGAAGCATCTAACTAGAGTAAGAAAATTAAACACGTGGCCCAGCACGAGCTTTGGTGGCTTTCAATACATTTGTATTTTAAACGAATTGTTTACGAACTAAATAGTTAGGCTAGTACGTTTTTACAACTTTCAAATCTCTACAGCCTGGTTACTAATATGCTTATCTTCAAGTGAATATATTATTTTAAATCTTAATTATTATTGATGAACGTAATAAAGTTGTAGATATTGGTAGTAGGGAAGTTTTATGAAGGGTTATGAACGTGTGGCAGTAATGTGGAACTCAACTTTAAATGTGTTGTATTTCATTTATTTAGTTTTATTAAAAGATTTCTTCTTTGAATAAAATATAATAATACTAGAAAATGCTTTATTTATATGGGCCCTCAATTTTTTTAAAGATTAAATTAGAGTTCAAGGCTCAAAAAATGTTAAAGGATTCCTTCTTTAGGAAGAGTATGGTTGAAATTAGAAGAAGTGTATCCGCACTTGAGTGAATAGAGAATATAATACATCTAGAAAAATACAGCCTCAGTTCACCCAGCCACGATTTAGCTCCGATCTCCCAGTCACCAGCAGTCTAGTATATTGTGAGAGTGACGCCTTGGACCATGTTGCCACCGAAGCGGATATTATACATTTTATTATTATTATTAGAACCGCATCTTACTACCTGTTCGGGTTGTACGCCCTTACGCTAATGTGTAACGGTAGGGTGATAGTTAGTTGAAATGGAAAACCTACTATTTAACGTGGAATCCGAACCATGGTGGAGGCCCGGCACTCCCCACATTCACAAGTTGTGATTAATACACGTCTTGTCAGAGGTGAAGGAAGGGTTTGGCAATCAGATAAATTTTTGCCGGGACTGAGGATTGAACCCCGGACCCCATTACAGAAGTCCAACATCTTACACCTAGACCACCAGGTCACCCTATAAATAATAAATATATACATTTGTATATAGGGATATTAATACCTTCAAGTAAATAGTTATACAGGTTGTAGGGTGTGACAAAACAAGTATTTCCACTTGATGAGCTTGGGTTCTACGATGCCAAATGGCGGCTCTACGAGACGTCAAAGTTAGCGCTGTATGCACCTGGGAGGTAGGCAACTTATCAATCTTCAGCAAATAACAAATGGAGTGTGGTGTAAATTATGAATAGTAAGTAACAGGCATAGACCTGTTCGACAACAGGTACCCACCCATAAGGTGCCGTCCATCGTGTGTATCAGAGGAGGGAGTGTTGGGGATGTCTGTTGGTTTGCATGGCGTGCTGCATGTTTTGCCTAACCTTGAGGTCAATACAGCACTAATTATTTCTGGCAGTAATGCCATTTGGCGTCACCAAACCAAGTTCATTGAGTGACTTGTCTTTTCGCCATTTACAACCTGTATGGTATTTTACCTGGAGATATGACTAAAGAAATAGCTCTTAAAAAAGTACCCCTATACTTATTTACAAACTATCCTTCTTGGTTTAACTATGCGTATATATTTTTGTTTTTTCTTCTCATTACACTTTAAAATTTCTATAGTTTGATGTGATAGAAGGGTCAATGTTAAAACTTCATTCTTGCCAGTTATTTGAAATTGTGTGTTTTTTAATTTACATTGCCGATGAAAGGATGAAACGACCAAATATGAAATTGATCATTGGAAAATTACTATATTTAGATGTATGAAGACCAATGTCAAGTTTTATCTTTGTCGCATCTAACGTTTAAGGAAATTAGAATGCATTGATTGATGGAGATTATACTATGTTTAATAAGCTCTCCTAAAATAAATGATTGGCAATGGTCCTTTTAGCTTCAAACTAAAGATTAAAATATATATTTATATGATTTTATGTATGCATTTTATTTTATATAGATTTATTTTTGTATTTATACATTTCTATACAAACACTTAAACAAAGGAGATACCTTATGCAAACGTAGCTGATAATATTTTCAAGACACTAAATTAAATACGTTGACCTCAATGGTCTTAGGGTAAAGTGCTTACCTTAGGACCCGATGTTCGTGGGTTCTAGCCCAACCGAGGTTGATGGATTTTTTGGAGCGATAAAAATCCGTAGTGCAACTCCCTTATGATGTGAAGTAAAGCCATTGGTCCCGTGTCAACTGTGATATTAAAATATTGGAAGGTATGTGAAAATATCTTTCCACCAAAATTGATAGGCACTTTAGTGATCACTCATAGAAATTTAGTTTGGAAGGCATCGGAGAGCCACCACACTTCCCGAATTCCCCTGATACATGCTATATCTACCAGATTGTGTAGGTAGCACTAACCAACCGAATGGCTGAGTGCATACTGAGCTCCGCATGAATAGAAATCCCACTGAACCAAACTTCGGGTTGTTGACTTAATTCATTTACATATACATATATTTGTATATATTTATTTATAATGTTATTGTTAAGGTCTCTATATTAAGCTTTTCACCTGAAAAGAGAATCACATTACCTCTCTAAACAATATCCTCCTTGGTTTAAGTTTATCGTTGAGGTTCAGCCGAGTGACGTCACATATGTCAAGGCGAGTGTGCGCAGCTTAGATAGCGATGAAATATCTGAGGTCGAGCAATGGAGGTCACCATCGAATAGGAAGAATGGGTAATGAGACAACTGAGGCGAAGAAAGCTGTGAAACAGTGGCGTAATTAATCTTTAAGAAAGGTGTAGCATCATGCCAACATATTAATAATTTGTCCTCTGTTATAGCTTTTGCAACAAATTTGGTTTTACCAGGGTATTTTACAGGGGAAACGTGTCTTACTACCCATCCAGGAAGTCAAAATATTTATTCTAGTGGAATAGACAGAAGGAAGGAAGAACTTTAGAGGTAATCTACCCTTATTTGCGTGTAAGGAGAGTGAGAAACCATTTAGGAAAAATACCTCTTAGTAGATCCTACTGGGATTCGAGACTCGATCTCTCCACCTTAGGCAGGCCAGTCAAACATGAAAGTGACGCCTTAGACTATTTAAGGAAAAAACTCATTACAGCCGGCCAGAATCCATACCCCAACATCCTCCTCACAGGTAAACCAGAATAAATGGGACTGATACCCTAGTTCACTTAACCACAACTAAAGGTTATTATAAACTTGATATATTAATTAGTCACTAAATAAAATGATCTTATGTGATACATGAAACAATATTCTCAATTTAGTTACCTTTGATATACATTCAGAAAATGCATGCTATTACTCACTCGGTCAGTAAGTTGTTGACAACTCGCCTGGTTTCAAAGAATGTTAGACTCAAAATATACAAAACGATTATATTACCGGTTGTTCCATGTAGTTGTTAAACATGGTCTCTTACCTTACACGACGAAAATTAATTTAGCGTGGAAGAAAACAAGGAGTTTAGGAAGATATTGGGTCCAAAAAAGGATGAGGATACGGGTTATTGGATGAGGTTACATAATGATGAGCTACATGCCCTGTACTTAATACAAGACATAGTTAAGAAAATCAAGTCTCTTATATTAGGGTGGGCAGGACATGCAGCGTGAATGGATATATCTAGAACCATGTTCAGAGTGTTAGCTATCAAAACAAATAGGGAGAGACCATTGGAAATACCTAGATGCAGATGGGAGGATAACATTAGAATGAAGATTAGGGTGTAATGAGGTGGACTGGCTATAACTAACTCAAGATAGTTAGATAGTAGGTGGCATACTTTTGTAAGTGTGGCAGTGAACTTTGGAATTCCTAACAGCAAAGAGTAAGTAATTATAGTTGATATAAGTTCTGCTTAGATATATAATTCCTATAAAAAATCCTTAAAAATAATTAAAGCAGGCTTCTCGTATTGGTGGGTACGTGGACCTAATGTCACTTCCATCTAGTCTAAATTGTCAGTTTCTTGTATTCTGTTATTCAAATCCTGGTGAGGTAAGGATAGTTTTTTCCAAAATGGGTTACCATTTTCCCTCTAAATAATGCGGCTACAGTTCTTTTATTTATACCTTCCTCAAACTTAACCCATAAGATTTATTAAATGCTTATATCCTGAACTGTCTGTAAGATGAGCTACAAGCTAGTAATATTAATAATAATGAAATTAGTTTCCAGAGACTTTGCAGTGTTGGCGGATAATTCTGTTCATTTCTCTTAGCTCACAAAAGAGAGAAGGTTTACCGTACCCTTAAATTGCTACTAGCAAGACATGGGCATAGCAAAAGACTTAAGTTTCTCCTCCAAGTTCCTAACTAGACAACTCACCCCAGTTAAATCGTTTATACGCCTTGGGCATTTTGCACCAACTTATATTACAGCGAAACCCACCCCCTTTTCATCCCTTCCGTAATTCCCCGTCCCGTGGCTTATAAGCATGAACAAAAGAAGCTCTACACAGTTTTAAGGTGGAACTAGCCATATATGCTTTATCTCGAAATAAAATAATTGTGTAATATTGAATAAACACCCAGCCATAATTATTTAAAGTAACCGGTCTCAATGTATATTATTTTATTAGTACGTTTAACAACGTGGCTATTAATTGGTTAATCTAAGCGGAAGGGATGAGTATAGTGCATTTTATTAAATTCACCCTTATTACTACAGAAATATGACGTGGAAAACAAAGCAATAAAATTAGAAGTAGAAAGCCCCCTTCAGTACATCCAGCCGAGATTAAAACCCCGATTTACCCTTCACTAGCATGTCAGAAAAGATTAACCTGACAGGTATGCATATTTGTAAAATATACTTCCTACTAAATGTTAAAAGTAATCGTCAACCTCGGTGGTATTGGGGCAAAGTGCTTGCCTCAGGATCCAACGTACATGGGTTCAAGTTTAACAAAGGTCGATGAATTTTCTTGAGCGTTAAAAATCCGTAGTCTAAATTCATTCGAAGGGGAAGTAAAGCCGTCAATCTGCGTTTGATTGTAGCATAAATAAAGAACCCTATAAGGTAGTGAAAATTAATTTTACGGCAAAATTTGTAGGTTCTTTCACACTCGTTCATAGAAATTCATGTGCTAACATAATAAATTGGCTCATAAAGTGCATGCAAAATACCTTAAATAAAAAAATATATATTTCAGATTTAAATATACGAGTAATATATTTGAAGTAATATTCAAGTTTTAGTTAAACATGATTAATTTTAAACAATCAAAGGTGGAGAGAAATAATACTAAAATAAAATAGTGTTTGTCACAATACATAAACTATTCAACCTATATAATCATTTTCAATATGATTTCACCACCAATTTATATTTGCTACATACAACTAATGATCATATATATCCATTAAATGGGAGATAACATTTGAATACACGTTTCGGTTTGCACGCAGTCTAAACGTTAAGCTTACCCAGTTAGTCTGTCGGTAGCAAGGAGACCAAGGTTAGAATCCGAGTTAGGTGTACTGAAGTTGGTTTTCCCCTAAACACTTTTACCAACCTCCCTCCATGCAAATACTGCTACATTTTCTCTAGATTCCACTTTAATGTTTTCCTATCTTCATTAGTGAAATTAAATGAGAATATACCGGACAGGTAATAAGAAGCGAAGGAAAAGGTACTAAAAAAAACATTCATTTTATGTGGTTCTCTATTTCAAAAATAGTTGTGGTACAACACGGTAAAACTTTCCTAAAAGTGTCTAAACGCACTATAAACAGTCTTGTCTGCACTCTAAAATCTAGCTTAGCATTTCTTGTGACGCACAAACGCTGTAGATACAAATTTAATTAACACGGGCAAGCTTATCCTCACAAATCTACTGAATATTCATACCAAGAAATAACCCTCCTCCCCCCATTTTCAAACTCTTCCCTCTCACAACATAGAGCATCGAAAACTCAATTATATTGATACATAAGTTAATGCGTCAGCAAGACTCATAACTTAATTACATTTTTTTATCCGATCAAAAAAGTGTGTTAACCATTTCATTGGCTCTAAAACTTAATTATAAAAGGTTGGGAAATGGGAATGAGTCTAGTCCCACTTAAAGTGACGGTAAGTTTTTTACTATATACTCTATATATTTGTACATTAAGGGGGTAAAAATAAATCCAAAGTCATAATTTTATGGGGGAGGCTAGAATAAATTAAGAGGCTTCTGTTAAAAAAAACCTTCTCAGATTAGTTAAAATATAAGACGAGAATAATTAACTTTTATTACTTTTCTTGAGGAAAGCTTTACAATATATTTTATTTACTTTCATGTATTTATACTCCAATCAGTATTTTTTACAGCTATATCATTATTCTTTTTCAATATTAATATAATGATCTTTTATTACGGTTTGACGCTCTATGTATATATATTTGTATGGTTTCTAGAAGGTTCTTACTATGACAAACCGAGCTTAAGCCAGAGTTATTAACCACTTGGATCGTTATTTTGACTTGCATCAAGGCAGCTCAAGTTCAATTCCCACCAAAATAGATAATTTTATTTTAAAATGTGTTGTGGCTATCATTATTCAATATTTGTGTTCCCCAAATTGGGGTAGGGGAAAGGTCCCTATGATGGACCTTTTTTTTAAATTGAACCACCTTAATATTTAGGTGAGCTGGTTGTTGGGTGCTGCCTTATTTCAGAAAATGTTTTCAATGGCGACACGAGGGGTTCTTGTTAGTCTTTGTTCTGTGATTGCAGCCGTAGTTTGTGGTCAAAGCAAAAAAAAAAAGTTTTTGGTGCTCTTTTAATCTAACTTTCAGCGCTTATTGCTAAGCTTCTCTCAGGTGACATTTAAGTAGTTACTTGTTTTAGTATATATTGACTTTCAGAGTACTTTTATGTGATAAATATGAGTGCTGACTCTGATTCCATTGTGCTTTGTCCCGACTCTTAGAAACAAAATAAGCCAAAATGGCCGTGTCTCTTAAATTGAAATGGCTGGCCTCCCTTTATATTGAACTGATTCAATATAACAACCTTCTTTCTCTCTCAAATAACTAATTGGTTAAGTTTAAAAATCTATTTAATTTAATACTTATATTATTTTTCATAATTTTCATGCATCATACGAGTAAGGCATAGAATGGATATGGATTAATATTAATAGTAATATATTACTATAGTTGTTATAAATTTATATCATTTATTCAAATGAGCCTTTGATAATTTTACATAGACCAGTTTTATATTATTAACTGAAAATACCACATTACCGTACTTAAATTCTTACACAAAATTAATCAAGTAGCTATAATGATTTTCATAATATATGGCATAGTCTGAGCGTAATAATGTGGTTACCGTATTTTTTGTTGTTGTTAATTTAAGAAAGGCAAAGAAACGCAATAATGGTGCATAGAGAGAATAAGAAGACATGGAAAAATCTTTAATTACTTACCGAAATGGGCATGCAGGCTTAAATGAAGTGGCTAGGTTTTATAACTTACCTAAATCAACACTGAAGAGGAGGCTTGATGGTAAAAACACAAGTACTAAAGAGTGTGAACAAAAATTTGGGTGTTCAACTGATTTACCTCCAGAAATTGAAAGATAGATAGTTGATCCAGGCTGTAGCAAGCTGTCCTTCCAGGGCTCTTCCTCCCAATTCCCGATATTCTGGAGAGCTTAAATTTGGCATGGACGCAATAGAGTGTTCCATCTTTATGATATAGGGCCAACAATGAACAAAAATCCAAAATAGCAGATCTAATATTGTTGTAAAAAGTGCAAATTGAGTCCTAAATCGTTGAAATTTGGTATGAACACTAAGAAAGATGCCATCTTCATGAGAAAAATTTTAAACTTGAAAAATCCAAAATTACAATGGAAAAAAGTATAAATTTAATCCAATTTTGTTGAAATAGAGGGCTCCGAATTTCCTTAACTTAGAGAAGAAAATAGGTTCTATGTACGGCATAAAGTTAAATTTTCAATACTTTGCGATAGTATTTTTACGATTAGCCATATTTTCTTACCTTAAAAATCCCCAGATACCAATATACCTACCATAAGAAGGAAAAAAACCTAAAATAAATTAACACAAAATACCAAAATGATCTTAAAGGGGACTTATTAGCATTGTGATGATAGCCAAGGCAGAAACTAGCACGTTCCTGATAAAGACAAAACAATTAAGGGTGCGCCTACTATCGGCACTGACAGAGACTCAGTTTGTTCGGATGCTCACGAGCCAGAAGGTGAGCTTCTCGTTTCCATGCTCAAGGAAGTTCTGTTTGCATTTCTGTTAATGTTGGATTTGTTTCAGGTCTATGGTTGTGATTTTGTGAGTGATATTTCACCGTCTTATCTAAATATGGAAATCAATGAAGAATTTGTAGCTATAATTTGCTTTTTAATCAAAGAGGAGAGAAGAAAATGTAAGAAACGATGATTCTGGATTCACATCAACAGGAAAATACTTATGTTTGGCGAATACCACACATTATTTCCTGATCTGGTTGAAGATGACTCCAAGAATCCCGGTCCGCACTTGATTTTAATCCCCTCACCCGGACTTTCTGTCGAATGAAGGAGATTTCGTTGCCGGTGGTACCAACGTAGTGGGCGCATCTTGATAACAAATAATGCTACGAAATGGTTGTACTTTCCGTTCCGTCTTTGCGGTCCGTGCGGTACCGACACAGTGGGCGCTTACCTTAAAGATGATGTTTTATGGCAAAACATGATGTTCATTTCTTAACATGTTTGTGTAACAGAGTCGAAATTGTATTTACGGCTTTTGGTGAACTGTGGTGCTCCTATTGGCATTATATATCTTTAAAATGTATTTAACTCTTTTTTACCTATCTTATTACCATGCTTAGGCCGTAGTCATCTATATAAACCGACTGAAACTACTGATTCTTTTTTTTATTGTAGTTTCGATAACCACTGTTCAGGGATTTTATAATAATAGTTTATATATGTCTGAGTCTGAATGAGTTGGAAATTTATGAGTGGTTACGAATTATATTGGAAATTTCTTTTAGCTTTGTCGGTAGCATGTCTGGCTACTGAGATAAGGGTCCTCAGTTCGTTTACTGGCATGGCCAAAACATTTATCATTGGTGGAATATGCTTTAACCCTTTCATTAACGGGCCGGGGCTGGTGTTGGGTCTGTTCTAGATTTAAGTTAGGATAGTTTATTAGTCGTGTGCTGATATGATCAGTCAGTTCAGAAAATGCACGTTAAATATCTCAAATAAGTTAAATGAAAAATAAAATTACTCTTCCATTTTTTCCGTATGGAGGGCTAACACCAAATACTTGACCATAGTTGGGCTGAGAGAAGAATCGCGTAGCAAAATATTGGCGTCCACTTAAATTTCTCGAATTTTATATCCTACGAGGCGTTTTTTCATACATCCCGATAATTTGGTATAGCCACGGGCACAAATTGTGTTACCTTTTTATATAAAAACTATAAAATCAAGGAAAATACAGCGCTAAATCCGAAATTAAGCCTGCCGGAGAAAGGCCTAACCCTTAGCTTAAAATTAAGTTTCCTAACTTTTTGAATAATATGAAAGTGTATTCCTACTGCAATCCTACTTGAGAGCAAGGGAATCCCTTCAGAGAAAATAGGACAAGCACTGCTTACCTTGGTTTGAAGATATGTAACTATTTAAATTAATTTAATGTTTGCAAAAATATTCTCCTGGTAATCATTTAAATTTAGTTCAACCCTCAGTGTGTTTGAAAATGTTTTCCCCGCACATGACATTGACCATAACATGAATGCAAGGAACGCATCATATGATAGTTCAAAGCATATATTTTCCGGCTTTAATCCTCTATTTCCAGCTACTGTAGTTCTTATTTGTGACGTTATAGATTTAAGATGGATGAGATGGGGATGAATCTAAAAAGAGAGGTAGGTACGCAAGAAACACAGTTACGACTTATCAACAACCAAAACTCTATGAACAAAGGGTGAGGACTTGAAGTGAAGTCACTGTAATATACCCTTGTTTCAAAAAACAAAATGTTAATATTAAAAGTTTAAGGGGGTGGGAATAGGATTATGGGAGGCTTTGCGTGGAAAGATAAATATCCAAAAGCTAGAAGTTACTGACCCCATGCCAACACATAATTTGTGAAGATTGTTGCAACAGGTTCTTTTATTTTGATGTGTGTATCAGTGAAAGCTAACAAACGAAAGTTTATATTTTATATGTAGGCCTATATTAGAGCACAATAATTAGTGGATTGAATGGAGTGAGTGGCTATAGTAATAAATGGCAGCTCGTTATTTGTAGTATACCTCCTTTGCCGGAAGAGATTCGAAATAGTGAGTTTAATATATCCACATTAAGGAAAAAAAATAGATTTACTAGGCATTTTCATAAAACCATTTATTCAAAGCAATTTTGGTTAACTGGATGCAGTTCAGAGAACAAATCGCATTTAATATATGAAAATAATCAATAATTACAAATATATACTGCTTGCAATATATTTTGAAACTAAAAATAAATAAATAAATATATATATAATTTTCTATTGCTATTTAAATACAAATATTTTTATATTTTTATGTGTGTTTAATTAAAAAAAAATCAGATTTAGGGGGTATGGGGGGTGGAACTGGCATTGGAGATAAAAGGGAAGTTTCTCTCCATTGCAAAGGAAAGGGAGTTGATACTTCTCCCCCTTACGCCCACACTCACTTCGATATGCACAATAAAGATTCTAGTGCGCCTTATGTAATTCACGGAAGAAAAGAACGCCAAAAGCCACAATTATCATAAAAAATACACCCCCACATAGATTATTGAAGCACACAATATTAAAAAAAACCTGTGAGATAAAGCCTGGACCCACCTTTTAAGCTTGGGGGGGCCAGGCCTCCCAAACTTCCTCTCCTAACTTCCCTAAGAATTTTGGTCACGAGACGCTACTGCTAGAGAGATTTTAGTATAACGATGGTAATTTTAATTTCTTGGGAGTCACGTGTATGGTCATACAGTCCAAGGCGTTAAGCTATAAATGAACTGTATTTTTGGTGACAAGGATGTTTGTTTTCATATCTTGATTGGACTAACTCGGTGGATGGTTTTACAAATGTGAATTTTCGCTGTGTGACTTCCATATGATCTACATACTAGTGCAGGTGTTTTTTAAAAATAATTTTCCCTATAAATACCTACCAGTTAAACTTGGTTTATAATCACCCTTGTGTTGTTCTTCTTATTAAAAAAAATAATTTCTTAAAATCCCATCAAGAAACATGCCATGGCTGTTCCTGGGGTAAAATAGTCTCCCAATCGGATCTCCTTGCGGGGACTACTCCGGGGGAGTCATGGGATACTAAAGCTAGGAAAGATACTAACTAGGATTGGGACTGGCAAACCCAATGTGAAAAGACCATTGGGAAGACTTAGACGCAGATGGGAGGATAACATTCGAAGGGACCTGAAAGAAATAGGGTGTAATAAGATGGAATGATTAGAACTAGATCAAGATAGGTATAGGTGACTTACTTTTGTAGGTCCAGCAATGAACTTTCGAGTACCTAATGCCATAGAATAAGTAATTACACAAGTAATGCCTTAGGGTGAGTTTTGTATTTGTTTGTATAGCCAAATAAAAAGTAAATCTTATAAATAAAACGGATGTTCAAACTCAGCATACATGCAGTATCTTAGAAGAATGGGGAAAGCGTGCTTAAAGAATAGCTATATAACATAAGCTAAACGAAAATTCGGATACAGTGGTGCATAAGAGATAACATTCTCTTTAACATTTGGAGATAAACTTTATTTTCATTGGGTACAAAACTTTCTCTACAACTCATGTGTACGAATAAGTAGTAACACAAAATAAACGGGGAAAAAAAGGAGCTGAGAATGAAATAGGTTGACCTTTCTATATTCATAAACACACACAATATTTCCTTTTACGAATCTTTGACTCTGTACTGTCGACTTCTATATAGACTAGGTAATCGGCTTACCTTACCATACAAGGCTTGCGCTTCTATTCTTTGCTAGGCGCCATCTATAGAAGCGGCCTCTTTGCAAATAAAGGCGGAAAAACTCTTACCTTTGATCTCGATGGGAGGGAGTCCCAAGGGGAATCGAGAGTATGGATAAGTATTACGCTACCGAATAAAGTATGCAAGTGCTATTGACATTTTCATTGACAAGTCAAGTCAACAAGATAAGGGAAAGACTAGTTTATACACTCCACCAAGTTAAATGGGTCGTATTTTGAAATATAGTGCGAATTTTTTATTTATCATTGCGTCTTACTGCCCAACCAAGATATGCAAATTTTGAATTAGGTTAAGAGCTTATCAATTAGGAAGGTAGAATTTAAAGAAAATTTGCCAGTATTTTTATGAAGGAAAAATAGATTTAAAAAAATCCTACCCTTAGTACACCCAACAAGACTCTAATCATGACCTCATCATCATCAGCAAACGAGACCAGATGAGCTTGATACTTATTAAGCATTTATGCAGGTGCGTATAAAGCAATCAAACCATATATTATATAAATTCTAACACGTTATATGTGTCAACATAATCTAACACATTAATTTTTGTTTACGGTATATGCACTTCTAACTATTTAAGGGGTATATATATTAAAATAGGATGCAGAAAATACCCCAAACTTCAAGGACTTCACAGACGTACTAGACCATCAAATAAACATACCTTGTCCTTCAACCTGCTACTCAAAGGTTACAACCAACTAACCCAGGGAACCAGATATGACTTTAATCTCCTTGAGGTCGAACTAGAATACTACCTGAACCCAACTAAACCAGCCAGAGTTGCTTTATCAACTGGTCGCACAAATCACCCATCTAATTCTCTCCTAACCAAGCCTGTAGAGTGTAGACAATCCACCATGAATCACAACAGACAATTCCAATCACCATTTCTTATGTCATCAAAAATATTGTCTATTTAACCATTAATCACCATGTATCATTAATAGGCATGGCTGGAGAGAATTGTTAACTTGTTGGTAATCGCCTCACTCCAACTGCATAAAAAAAGAGCTTTCCTTTGTCACGAATACCTTCGGCAACCCGCTCCCCATGCAAGAAAACATTTCTAAATCATACGAACCACATTATCAAGACCCCACTTCAATATGAATATTTTTGGATATTCATATAACCATTTGGCCGCAGATGATATAGCCACCTTTAAAAGCCAGTTCCTGCCGTCAGTGGGGATGGATTTATGCGATTTAGATTCAGAAAATATCCTAAATATACATACGAATGAGAATGATTTTATTTTAAGTATGTTTTTTTATATTTTAAGGGAATTTATTCATGTGAGGACTATGTTTTTTACTCGTCCTAACTATTGAACTAGATAACGGTTCCCAATCACACACCACCTGAAGTCAATACACATATTATAAGCGGGGTTGTTCCACTGACGTAGTTTTATTATCCATCAGGGCTGACTGCAAGTTTACACTAATGGGGGATGGAGGTGGATGGTCAAATTTAGATATAGTGTTCCCGCATTTATGGGTAGGATAAGAAAACTCTCAATACACCCTGTTAAGATTCTAACTCCAGCCTTACAACATCGGAAATGGAAGCCCGGTTTATTGCGAGATAATACGACTACCCATGTGGGTTTGAAGTACGTGAAAGTAGGCAATGTTCCCCCTTTTCTAGTCAAATCAATTATTTCATTACGACTGTCTGGAAATGTTGTTATTTTGAAGCAGTGGAGTTCATGTATATTTGATGTACGTTTTTTAATCGTTCCTCTTTTGAAATTAAATATTTTATAGCGACATTTTTATTTCTTAAAAGTACGACGAAACCATTTAAAGCACAGAAACTATAAAACCTCAAAGTAAAAGAGAGAGAATAAAAAGGTTAGTACGTGCAGAGCTCTTTAGTGGCTGAATAACGGGCGTAGACAAAGTATTCTCTGTTTTTTACAGATGGATTGATGCCTTTAAACACGCACCAGTGGTCACACAGGCTAGATAGACAATATATTTACACGGGGAATGGTCTTTTAATGTACTACATTTTTATAACAAACGGTGCTTCCTTTATAGCAAACGTTCTTATATTCAATATTTACATAATGGATTTTTGTGCAACGTATTTTAATACTCTTCCGAGCTAACCGCAAATTTACACTTTATTGGGTGGGGATAAGTAAAGAATAATTTGATTTGAAGTATATCCGTATTTGTGTTTATAAAAAGTGAAGAACCATTTATGAAAAAAGAAAAACCTCAGTATACCTGGCCGGTTTTCCACGTCAACACCGATGTTGGTGCATCCCAATTGATCAAAAGTGGTTTAAACTGTTTAACTTACTTCATTTATGTTTAATACTGGTGTATTAGTAGATAAAGATCTGCCACATACAACAATTATTGCATCCCGGCAAAGATTTATCTGATTACCAAACCCTTCCTTCACCTCTGACAAGACATCTTGTGAATGTGGGGAATGCCAGACCTCAGCCGTGGTTCGGATTCCACATTAAACTGTAGGTCCTCCATTTAATCTCACAATCACCCTACCATTACACATTAGCGTAAGTGCGTATAACCCGAACGTGTAGTAAGACGTGGTGCTAATAATAATAATAATAATAATAATAATAATAATAATTATTATTATTATTATTATTATTATTATTGCATATATTTGGTAGGGAAAAGGGTTCATATTTTGCACTGAATTAATGCTAGTAATTATGTAATTAGTTAAGAATTTTATCAAACCAGTTAAGGCGTGTTTTTTTTAACCCATTCAGTCACGAATTTTAATCATAGAATTTAAAATTATATTACTGTTATATTCTAAAAGTGTTATTTTTGTTATTATTTTTAAGCCAAATTTTTTGACCTTGACTTTGACCTTTGACCTTATTACAGTGTGTCCATGTATATGGACGCTGTGACTCAACGCAACCTTAGCATATGTTGCATTTTTTCTGCAAAAATTGTTTTATTATATAAGATTTAATGCTAGAAAATCTAAAGTTATTGCTTCTAAAACATTAAAAATCCTTTTAAATTATAAATTATAAAAATTATTATATTTCCTGAACTAAACCATATAAAAAATTGGCCAGATAAAACAAAATCTAAACACATAAAAAACATCATAAATGAAGACATATTTCAAATGTGCCAGTAGCTCAGAATTAAACATTTGGAAGTAGTACTTAGTAAAAACATCAATAACTACCGGTACCTTACTTAGTATGAAATCCCAAAAAGCAATTTCTGTCACTCATCAAACATAAATGAACTTTACACTTTATACAAAAAAAATGAGTTTTTTTTGTGCATTCCTTTTTCTTGCACCTAGTAGCCTCCTTATTTTTGTCAACTATCGGGAAATGCCCAATTTGGTCCAATCTCACATCTTGAATCGGCCTGGATTCATTTCTTGGCCTCTTTGATGGCCCTGCTTCTACTTCTTCGGTAGAATTACTGGGTCTACCTCTCTTTTTAGCCGGAACAGGCTTTCCAGCCAGTATGAGTCCCTCAGCTACCTCGTGCCGAAACATCAAGAGGTCCATCATTTTCCTCTTGTCAATGCCTAGTGACAAAGCTTGTTGTTTGTATTCTAGCCACGAATTGACCAGAGCGAGATCTATAGCATGAGCAAACATTCTTAATGGCCACTTCCTTGATTTTATGTATATCCTGTATAGACTAATTAAAAAATCTAGCGTGTCAACACCACCCATATTTTTATTGTATAGTTGAACAACTTCAGGTCGAGGAACATTTATATATTCTTTTTGTGTCTTGTCCCAGCGACGACAATTATCAGTTTCACCGATACCTACAAAGTTGGAAGCCAACGTGACAGCTCTATTGTCATACCATTTTGTGAGAACAACCTGTCCGTCTTCACTGACTACTTCTTGGGCAAAACCTCTTTCCTGTTGATGGTGCATGTCTTTATCAGATAGCAGAGGAGGTTTATGAAACCTATTTACTCTTATAGTTCCTGCAGCAAAACAATTCCGGTTCTGTAGCCATTGAAAAAGGTGGTATGTACTGAAATAGTTATCAAAGAACAACTGGTGGTTTGGTTCGGTAATCCGACTGTGCAACTGCATTACAGTACTAGCACCAGCTCCAAATTGTGTGTATGCTCCATCTATTCCTGTATTCTTACCTTGATAAAGCAAAAAGTCACATGCCTGTCCATTGTTTCCACAAATTACGAATAGCTTGATACCATATTTGCATGGTTTATTTTTCATAAACTGACGTACACAGAGTTGCCCTCTAAAGGGAACCATCTGTTCATCCACGCATAATGCAGTTGTGAGTGGTAGTTCAAGACATCGTGAACGTACAACATCATATATTGGGCGAACCTTCCAAAACTTATCATTTGGATTTTCATCTTCCAAATTGTTTACAAAATGAAGGTGCTGTCGTAATTTAAAATAACGGTTTAGGTTCATATTGTCAGCAATTAAATCTACTCGTAATTTTGGGTTCCAGTAATATTTAACCCTTGGATAGCGGAGATTCCCCATCAATATATGTATTCCAAAACAAATTTGGATTTCATCTTCGGTAGTGGGTGTGAATATGGAATTCTGTTGCATGGCATACATATTTGTTTTTTTAGCTGTAATTTTATAAAAACTGTCCGGAATATATTTTTTAAAAAAAGTAAGAGGAGTTGGTAAATCAAAAACCTCAGGAGTAGTTGGTTCAAACCAAGGCACATGCATTGTTTCATAGTTTTCAATGTCAGTTCTCCATTTGATGTCATCTTTTTCTGTAAGACCATTTTCCTGTCTATATCTCTTTTCTAAATCCACTCTAGGAAGAACTTCTTGAACATGAAGCTCTGGAATCTGACCTTCAGGTTGTACAGGAACAACTTCTGGATTTTCAACTTCACTTTCGGAATCCGATTGATTGTTAGATTCATCTGTAAAATAAATATATGAATCAGAAATGATGTTGAACCATTATAACATCCATGACTGAATAGGACTTGTCTACCAATTAGCAGTTTAGATCCTTGTAGATACATTACATCCACCACTGTTTCCAGCCCTTGGCCTGGAGAAAGTTTTATTCAATTTGATTTTTAGTGGGTGTGATTACGGACGAATGCCTTACCTGTCACCAACCTCAAACAGAAGCCTGGAGAGCACCATAAGCCTAATTTACCTAAGCACCCAGATGCTCGTACCTACCCAATTAGGAATAAAAAACTTTTGGGTACCATCAGGAATTGAACCCGGGACCTCTTGAGATGTAGCCAAGGGTTCTAACCACTAGACCACGGACTAGATACTTATGATATGTTGTAGAATACATAAATAAACTTAAGGACACAGAGGGTACTGAAAGAGCCAATTGTGAAATAGAAACTAAATCAAAACTTATATCAGACTTACCATCATTTGGAAGAATAACTTCATCATCATCAACTTCATCGTCTGATAAATCTTCTATGTCTGAATTTTCAAGTAAAACTAATATATCATCATCTTTTATATTATGAGTCATTGTTCTAAAAAACACTAACTACTAAATATAATAAATAACTTTGTATTTAAAAACAATGCCAAAAAAAGTAACCTAACATAAACTAAATCACTGCTAAAAAGGACTACATTGAATCACAATGTACATTTATATGGACACGAGTTTTCAAATAAATATATAACACTGTAAAAGTACTCTAAAAATTATCAACAATACATCAAAAGAAAGCTTATTTCATTTTCTAACAAATAATATTTAACTGGTATAAACTGAAAAGGTTTATTTCACTTGAAAAAAAAAGTCAGGGGCGCACATGTGGTGTAAACGCAAACCTAAACATTCTAGAATATAACAATTTACTAATAGTTTTCAAAAATGCCAAAAGAGTGCAGCACTTACTGGACCCTTTAAAGTACTTGTCCACGTACATGGACACTGTGATTCAAGGGTCAAATATGCTCAGAATAATGCATAAAGAGGAAGAAAAATTGGTGTCCATTTACATGGACAAGGTGACTGAATGGGTTAAAAGGAGACCACCTATTAAAGCGCTGAGACGCTTTGAGAAGGTTTAGAAATAAATGGTTTGTTATTTCAAAATATGGCTCAAACCAAAATGGAGGTGAAATGTAACAGCATTTCACAATATAGGGGGAAAATTATTACATATTAGTGTATATATGTGCATACATATGGTCGACTTCTGAGGTCTTGGGGTTAAGTGCTCGCCCTAGTACCTTATGTTCGTGGCCTCTAATTCAACCAGGGTCAACGGTAATTTTTTAAGGCGGGGTGCTAGTGAGAGCAAGTTTAGTGCATTAATTTTGCAGTTTTTATAGCACAAACATTTTTGGCCAAAATAAATCAAATATTTCTTCTATAGAATAATAGAGTTTAGTTTTCTACACATGCTAATCTCATCAGTTGTTGAATATCTGTCATGAGCGTGGCAGAATTTGGTGACAAACTTTTTAAATAAAGAGAAAAGTTTGTCACCAAATCCTACCATGCTCATGATCAGATATTCAACAACTGTTGAGATTAGCATGTGCAGAAAACAAAACTCTATGTTTCTATAGAAGAAATATTTGATTTATTTTGGCCGAAAGGTGTTTGTCCTATAAAAACTGCAAAATTAATGCACTAAACTCACGCTCACTAGCACCCCGCCTTGAGCGATACAAATCCTTAGTACAGCTTCCTTTGGAGGAGAAGTATAGCCATTGGTCCCATGTCAATTGTGGCATGTGAGAGAGCCCTAGAAGGTTTGTGAAAATATCTCTCCCGGCTGAATTGCTAAGCTCTCGCCCATAGAAATTGGCGTGTCCTTGTATAATCATTCAGTTTAGGAGGTCCACGTTTAATACCTCAAATAAATAAAATATAATATAGATATTAAAAGGTTAAATTAGCTTATTTTCAAAAACGTTTAAAGCATAATGTTGCAGTTTCCTTGAACATATAATCAGCTAGCAGCAAGGTCACAAGTTATTATTTGAGGATTATTTAGTGATCTTAAACTTCAGAACAGCCATTAATATTAGAAATAAAATAGTGTGAGAATAGTTATCAGCATATGGGTATCCCTTAATGTTGTATTGGATAAAATATTTAAAGAATTTGGCTTTACTCCCTCTCCGAAGGTATTTGTGCTACGGATTTTTATTTTATTTGTATTTTTAGAAAAATCCGTTGACCTAGTCTGTGTTTGAGCCTACGTGCATCTTATACTCGCTAGTTCATCCTCTTCCCCCCTCCCACCTACCTTTTGAACTCACATTTAAAAACTGTATAAAATAAAATATAATTTTCCTATATTCCTCTCAAGACTACCGTCACAAATCATCAATCACCATACATTATGTGTACTCGCATAAAAAACACACACACACAAAATGGTTCACAATAAGCACACAACAAACTAAGGACACGCTGGACGCTATATTGACCTAGTGATGCAGACATTTGACGAGAGGTCATTAAACTTATAAGAGATCTTGTAGGATAGAGGGGCTGTGAGTGTAGATAGGAGATTTAAATGTTTCCGGAAGATTCCCCAAATATAGTACCTGGAAGTGTCCGGGCCCTCCGATAAGTGTTTCTGGCAACTTAAGAATGTCAACTTTGGTTCTGTCTGAACATAATTTTTCGCTGGTAAACGTAAGATATCTAGGACACAACTGTTGTCACCCGGTGTGAGCAAACACATTCCCTCCTTGTTACGCCGGCCCTAGTAATAACTACACGATATTTTAAAGTGAGGTCAAGGATCTTTCCTCGGGGGGTGGTTTTGGGGTGGGGTTCCTACAATAATGTACGGTTCAGCCACAAATCATAAGAAAAATAATTTAAAATTATATACTTTGAACCATACATTTTAAAGAGTAGTATTTAGGTGTTTTTGTTTGTTTTTTATTTTAATGTTCCATCAGGGTTTGTCAACTAGACATTCCTGGTCTTTTACTGGCAAGTGACGGATATGTAACAGTTTACTGAGGTTGGGACACCACGTAGGTGCGGTTACTTCATCCCGATAAGATGTGATGATGA
Organism: Timema shepardi; assembly: GCA_902151425.1. NCBI lineage: Eukaryota > Metazoa > Arthropoda > Insecta > Phasmatodea > Timematidae > Timema > Timema shepardi. The sequence goes on along the minus strand of CABFVX010000215.1, from coordinate 271,438 downwards.
TGATGATTTGGTGGTGCCAGTAGAAGACTTAAACACTTAAGGCTAATCAACCACACGATGGGGACCATAGAAATAATTCCCATCCGGGAAAAATACCTATGGTACTTCTGAGAATCTATCATGGGAACTCCATGTTGGTAGTCATTAATTCTGACCACCAAACCAAGGGCCGGACAAATATTTTAATGTTTTGTCTATTTCAATTTTTAATATACTGGGACATATATATTGTAGATTTGAACGTCTTTTTTTAAATATATAAATTTGAAACTCTAATTACAAGGTGTCAGGCTAGCGATAGAAGTAATTTACAGTGATAATGAGGTTAATATAAGTAGTTTAGTGATTGCCATACCAAGATGTTATGTTTGTTTAGAATTTAAGGGCTTACTATCCCTCTAAAAACGTTCAGAAGCCCTAGTATTACTGCGTGAATTAAATAATCCTAGCCTAGCAACGATCAAATTACAAAACCAATACGGGATGTAAGTATTTATTAAGTAGGTTAAGAATTGAGACCATGAACATTCATATAAGAAAGTTCTAAGGATTTCAGCCCGCTTAAAAAATAAACAAATGCAACGCTGGGTGCCACTCGACCAAGAAAATGCGGACTAGTGGCATCATCAGTAAGGCCAAAATCATATCCCCGTTCCAATTAGTGATACACCCTTCCACCAATTAGGAAAAAATTGCGAAATCTATCACTTGATCAATGGCCTACGTACTTTTCGAGCACTTTCGCTCATTCAAGAAGCAAGGGAAGGAAAAAAAATCTCGTGTCGAACCATTAAATCTTGCCACTAATGAGAATTCTTTCCTTTCTTGTTTGTTTTTTAATTAGAAAGGGTTTTGGCTATACAATGTAAGGTATATTTCTACAATACTTTCTTGGTCAAGGAAAAGAATTAACATTTTAAAACCATTACTCATAAATATATATGTGTTGGTAAAGAAAATTAGAGGTAACAAAAATTTTGAACAAATAATTTAGCCAACCAAACTGTTTCAAAAGAAAATTAATTTCCTGAGGAAATTGAATGTTTACAACTTTTATCTAATTCTATATTTATATTCTCAAGTATTATTTGCAGCACTTACACTAGTTTATTTAGTAATTTTTTTGTCCGTGCCTTACACCATACTACTCGACAATTGTAGGATCACAAAAGGAATAAAATAGGATTTACAATGGTGTACCCGTACTTTCATAGAAAAGGAGTTTAAAACCATTTGAGAAAAACCTTCAATACATCCACCAGTGACTCTAAACACACACTCTCATTGGTTGCAGGTCAGACAAGACGAGAATTATGACTTTGTTTGAGTTGAGGGTTAAAATAATACAAGATTTATATTTTTGTATGTTTTTGTAGCAATTTATTCTTACGACCAAAATTACAAGCTCAATAATAATTTGTTCTTAGATCATTTTCATAAAAATAATGTATTCGAAGACTTAAATAAATCATAATAAAGTTCTTTTGAACCCATATTAACAGGACATTTTCAATTATGACTTTCCAAAATTATATATTAAATTATGTTTCATGTTCTGGCTCAAATATTTTTAATACAATCATGTGTGAAAATCAAGCTCACCGGCTTAAATGCGGTTCCTTAAAAACGTTATTTTATAGGTAATTATAATAAAGTTACAGTTAAATTTTAGTTATTTATCTATCAAATTAATCTTATATTAAAAAGGTTCGAGCTAAAAAAAATCTGACTATTGAACTGTAATCCCATTTAAACATTTATAACATAAATAATTAATACCCTTTAATCGAATACACATTTTTAACAAATAGACTCGCCACCCAAACGCCGTTAGATGAATTTCAAAGCAACCTGTCAAACACAATCGTATCAACTATAGTATTATTTTAAATTAAGGCGTCAACGCTATATTATTTGTTTTGTTCCGAGTATTCAACGTCTCCCTAAGTGGTAGATCACGGGTGACGAGATACCTTAGGCTCGAATCTCTTATGGATGCAATGGGGATAGTTTCTCTAGTGTCTCCAACTGACATAAGATTTAAAAATTAGTATTTATAATTTTTCATCAAATGTTTATTGAACAACTGAATGTCCCAACATTTTCATTTGATAAAAACAACACTAGAAAGTAGTTTTATTGCTTGTATAAGGCCGACAAGTTTTGTTGCTGCTTGACAAACACAGGGTGATATCCGTGCCGACAAAGGGAATTGCTGAGGGTAGAGGGGGGAACTATAACAACAAACAGACACTACAAATCTAATTTGCCCATCTCTCCTGTCGTGCCGTTTTTGGTGCCAAAGGGCCTACATTGTGCAGTAAATTACTCCGGCAGCTTGACCCCTCTCTTCTCACCCTTTAAAATACTGGCCATTCTCTCCCCCTTAGACCATCACCCTGCTCAAACTACGTAAACCCAAAGTCTGGGATGTAAATGAGGTTGGAAAGAAGAGTTGGGGTGAAATTTGCATTCCAAAGTTAACCCGTGAGAGTGGTCACTTCTGACAATGAATATCTCAATGTTTGAACCAAAAAACTTTTTAGTATTCTAGTTATACTCTTGTTAGTAGTATCCTCTCTCCATTTTGAGCTTTATATGCCTTTACTTCCCTTATTCCTCCTTTTTTTCCCCATTATGTTGTTAAAGGGATGGGAATCATGCCCCTCCTTTTCCCTAAGGGATTAGGTTGGGGTGAGCTTTCAACAATTGTTGCAAGCAATGGTTATTTAAAGAGACATATGATTCAATTCTGCGATAAGGGGTTGAAATAAGGTAGGTTAGGGTAAGGGGTTTTTCACCTGTATTTTAAAGAAGGGACATCAAATATTAAAATAGTTTGTTTATACATGTGTGTGGGTGTATGTATAGGGCCTATATTGCATTTTACTACCAATACGGTATATCTTAATTTGAGGTGGATCTGTGAACCGCATGAGTTTGAATAAATGTACCTGAATTTAGGAGTAGTGAGGATATGAAACCGACCTCTCTGGCACTAGAAAATTATACCATTTGAATTTGATGCTTTAACCTTAGTGCCTACAGATGCGATTATTGAAATGTAAATTTTGATTTGAACAATAATAAAGAGCCACCAAGGCAAATTTGGGTGGTCGTATATTAGTTCATTTTTTATCTTTAATCTCTTTTTATTTATTTTACTTAATCTGGTTTTAATAACCGTGGTAATGTGGCAGGAAATATGTAGGCCTTATGTTTAAAAGATAGAGTTCTAAGAAATATATTTTGACCAAACCCCCTTTAAAATAAAATAAAAATGTTGTATAGTGTCTTCCCCCTTTCACTCTACACCATTATTATTTATATTCATATTCTTCACATCGAAAATTAATTCGAGGTAAAATTGCAACGGATCTCTTTGAAATAAACCTTTTACACAGAGAACAAATCAAATAAAGAAAATAAAAATAAAAAGCTATCTTAACATAGTATACCTTTTACAAGTATTATTCATTAACATAAATTTGAAAATGTCATGTGGAAAGTTCAAAAAGTATTTTAACAATATGATTTTATTCGCTTTTTGATGTTGTAATATCAAACATTCACGTGCGCCAGAAGGGTTTAAAAAAAATTATAATTATAAACACTCAATGTTAGATATACCATGCATTTAAAACTAAATATGTAAAATGTAAATCATACACCTTTTGTAAACTTTTAAACTTATGCCAAAATAAAACAAATATTATAATACAAAAAAGTATATCTATATGAGATTTTTCTTGTCTGTATTCAAATTAGAAATATTTGCCTACCTGTTTAAATGTTTAATACATATATATATATATATCAATTCTTGTAAAATATAAAGGTCAAAACCTTAATTATTTTCCTTCTGTCGTCTTGTATTTTACAAATAAGAGGGAGGGAGGAGGGCGACATCCACTTTTAATTATGGTAGACTGAACGTGAGGATTAATTGCGAAGCATTATACATTTAAATCCTAAGCTAACTAGATACTCTTCTTCCTTTAAAAAACACACATTCTTTATCTTGGTTTAAGTCTCCATCACCATTTTTATCTACCTCTCCCCGACCCATCTCTCTTTCCTTTTATTTCCAGGCTTATCAAAAGTCTAGCTACTCCTGGTATTTTTTATGTCCCCTCTGCCCTCCGTATGGGCTGTCCCAAGAGAGCTATCCACCACGTAATACCGGTCTTATCCGCTTACGTACACCCTATTGCAAAAATTAATTAGTACGCCTATCACACAGGCACATTTTTTAGTAAGGAACGTTACTATTCTCTTTAATAAACGTTGCCATTAGTGCTGAGCATTAAAAGCAAACCACATTAATAGGAGCAATTTATATAGTTATTTATAGTAAATAAGAGTTCAAAAGCCTTTTACACACACCATTGACGAGAGTGACACAACTCAAAAATAGGTAATTTGAGTTAAGATCAAATGGAGATGCATTGAATGGTCATCCATCTCCAATAAAATGACACTTCTGATCACCAGAGGATAGGTGGAGACGACTGAATTGTATCCATTCTGAAAGGCAGCCATTCAGACATTTCTTAAACAAGCACCACAAATAAAAAGTCTGATTTGTATCCATTATCATAATACCCACAAAATCCTGAATTGTATCCATTTCTGAATGGTAGCCATTCAGACAGTTTTCAAATAAACGACTTTAACAAAAATCCTGATTTGTATCCACTAGAAATATTTGCATTATATCCACAAAATCCTGAATTGTATCCATTTTGAATGGCAGCCATTCAGACATTTTCTTAAACACGCATTACAAATAAAAAGTCTGATTTGTATCCATTTTCATAATGTCCACAAAATCCTGAATTGTATCCATTT